>VZRR01007171.1:100989-197914 GCA_013398015.1 Oreocharis arfaki | reverse complement strand
TTTCTGCTGCCTCTTGCTTGCTGCCCCGGGGAAGCCCACCCTGCTGTTCCAGCCTGCTACTGTTTCTGAAGTCCCTGCTACAGCCTCTTTCGCTATCCAGAGGGGCACCAGGATCGGCTCCCCCTCTGAATTTGAAAGGAAGTCCTTTCTCCATCCCTCTCTGCCGCCTGAGCCGCCATCACCGCGTGAGGGCCCAGCTCGCGGCACAGCGCCCCCTGCAGGCGCGGGGGAACCGTCGCACCCGCCCTGCTCACCGGGAGCCACCAGCGCCCCCGCCGGCCGTGCCCGGAACTGCAGGGAAGGGGAGAGTGCCTGCGGCCGGGAGAGGCTGCCCTGGGGCTCTGGGAGGGGGGAAGGGGGCAAGGTCCCACAATTTCAATATCTAGCATGTCTTCAATTTTTTTCTTCCTTTCTTTTCCTGTGCCTTGTGGGCACCCTTTTTTTTGTTAATAAACAAGGTTTTTTTTCACTTTCACCCACTGATATCCATTTCTCCCCTTGGCAAAAGGGATTACTGGAGCCCCTCTTCAGAGGAAACGCTCATTTCGGAGCGCTTTCTCCTAAATTTGTCCCCAAAACCAAGACGATAATATTCACTATATGACAGATCCCAAACCACAACTTAGGGCTAAATCATGGAAGACAAAGAAGAGAGGAGGGAAGAGGAGTATGTCTCTTCACTCCAGTTTCCATCTATCCACAGAGCCACATCCATTTCCAGCACCATGTACACCGCGTACACAAGGAGAGGTTCTCACATCACCCACTGACCAGCATTGCAGCTGCTGCTGAGAGCACTTAAAGGCAGAAAAGAAGCACTGACTGTCCTTCCTCCATCCATTTTCTCTAAGTTTCTAAAGACTGAAAGCATAAATGTTCAAAACTTACTTCCTTGCATCTCTAACAGAAACAAGTCATCAAGAAATGCTCCCAAAGGGAGGGAACCACCAAGTCTCTGCCTGCCCCTGACAGAGAAGAAGGGAAGGCAGCGGACTAAGCAGTCCCACATGCTGAACGGTGTAAATAAAGGACATTTTTGGTGATGTTTATTTTGGCAGTTATTACAGGGAGAAGGCAAAAAATCCAGAAGCCATTCTCACAGAAAATGTCAACGCTTTCCCAAGTTTCATGATCTGATTTCTTTTCCAAAGGCCAGATGAAAATGCAGCAGGGAAAAACCACACAGGACAGCTGAGGGAACAGAAGAGAAGGAAGTCTCCACAGAGACATCCAGTATTCTGAAAGCACGTTGAAAATATCAGTTAAATCACTACTGGCCTCATTTTACAAGCTAAGAGGCTGAGAAAGGGCAACGAATTAAGAATTTATAAAGATGGACAGATAAAAGTTCAGACAATCTTCAAGGAAAAAACTGAACGATGGCTTTTTTAGAGATTTGATGAAGTCACTTTAATAATTTATCTCAACTGGAGCCCAGACCACCGATAATCAAATGTGATGCCCTTCAGAAATTAAGGGCATGTCTACACTGGAAGGCCAGATAGTATATCCTTCTCTCCCCTACACATTCTCTGTAGCTCCAGATAGTTATTTTAAATCCCTTGCTGAACAACACCATAGTAACAAAACCCTGGGATGCCATACAACACAAGTCTTCAGGGAGCACACAGTAACTTCCACATGATATGGAAAAGAGGTCTTGGGTTATCTATGCCATCCCTTCCCAGGCCATGTAATTCCCTACCTGTCTACATTCATGCATGCCCAGTCTAAAAGCCTAAGCGACCACCTAAGTGTATGGAGGCATCAAATGCATCAATTGGGATTATGTGTAATTATCTGAAAGCCTCTAGAACTGGTGACTGGGAGTGCTTTGGTCTTGCACTGAACTTAGGTATCAGATTCTGTCAGCACTTTTACAGTGCAGGATGCCTTGATCCCATTTGGGTTTCAAACAGCCAACTGGAACACTGTCTGCTCTGCCCATTCCTTACAACACTGACAAAACAAGCAAAGGGAAAATCAGTAGTAAAGTTTGTCTCTTCTTATGATGTACTTATTGCAGAAGAAAGACAAAGGACACTCTCGGGAAACCACTGTGTTCAAACCAGAGAAAGCAGTTTTAACAACAGTTTTCTGACAGCTGTTCTGTTTTGAAGTTCACAGCCATCAAAATACGTATATTCTGGACTATTCCCACTCCCTTTGATTTTCATATCATAACTGGGAGTTTCAGCATAAGTTGGGAGTTACACAGACCACCTCAGTTCAGGAGGGCAAGCTGGTCCCTAGGAAAGGCATGACAAAAAAAGGTAATGAAATTATGTATTCAGAACCTGGAACTTCCTGCCCCAAATCTGTCAGTGAGCTACTAAAAAATTGGCACAGGTTCAAGATGTCTCCAAAGCCAAGACAGCAGTTTTGTAACATAAAAAGAAAACATAAATATACCTTAACAAGGGAAGCAAACACCAAAACGTGCCTACAGCGACAACTGGGAGAGCTGAAAGATCAAAATGAGAGATGCTGGATAGAGTAAAGAAGTGTGTGTGAGCCCTAGCAGCAAACCAGAGATCCCTCACCAAAAGTGGGTGAGGGCTTCCTGTATGGAATGGGGAACTGGACCTCTCAGGCTCTGTAATACTTTACTGCGTGATTCAGGGCAGCCTGAACTCACAACACTCAGCAAAGATGACCATGGGACAGAGATGACTGTCCAACACACAGTTGTGTGTTCTGAACAGGGGCTGGTCTGAAGCCAAGCTAAGAGACAATCAGATTGTCCACGTGCAAAAAGGGTCTCTGGAGACATCTCAGAGAGTCAAGTTTGATTTCTGGCTCAGCTCCCAGCCAAGGAGTGTCACCTGTAAAACAGGATGAACAACTTCAGCAAACCAAATCCATTATGTCTTGGGTTTCTGCAAAATACTTTCTGCATTACATCAACAACTCACTGGTTTGAATTTCCTTGGTAAAGCACTTTGAGTCCTACTGATAAAGAACAAAGCTCTCCAAGAGGAAGATGTTTCTGTCAAATGTTCCAGCATCCCAGGTGAGCTCTGTCACTTACAACATGAAGCAACTCTATTTATTTATACCATGAACACAACTGAGCCATCCAGAGCCCCAGTTACAACAAGATATGAACAACTGTAACAAGGTTCTGCTTTGTGTAAAGTAACTATTTAGGATTTGGGAGGCCAAAACTGGGCCAGAGCTGTTTTTCTGCTTCCTCACCTTTGCAGTGCAGGGCTGTGGATGAGGCTTTCTGCCCAGGTGACCCAGCAGCACAAGCCAGGAGCACCAGCAACAAGCAGGGCTCTCACACGAACAAGTCAACTCCAAAGAACCCAATGGGACATCAAGACCTGCCTCACTGACATCAAGGAGAGGGCAAACATGGATCCCTCATGGCCGTGATGTATGTTTTATAAGCACACTCAAACAATTTGGAGACAAATAAGGTCAAGTTATCTTATGTAAGCACAAGAGCCATTGCCTTGCAGCAGCCAGAGCTGCTATTTTGGGAACCTGTCTCTTCACTTAATGTTCCTGGCCGTTGATTCTCCCTCATCTGCCTCTTAGCTTTGCCTGCATAATTCAGTGATATCCAAGACTGCACTTGTCTCACATTGCTTCTTCCCCAGTTACAGTTCATATCACTGCCTAACCCACCCCAGATTTCCCTGGTGAAGATGCTCCTCACCAAGGGACCTGAGCAGGTGTGCAGTGCAATCCCTGAGGCGAGACAGGATAACCAGGCAGACACCAGGAGACAGCATCTTGTCCTCTCTGACAGCCTTAAGCCTGCCAGGGCAATCCTGCACCTGGGGAGCTACAGCCTCTGAGCTGCAAATGTGACCCAGGACACAGAGTGTGGCAAAGCCCTCAAGGGACAGCCTCATTGTGAGCAACAGCACTGTCTGAATTACAAGTACATTGAATTACAAGTGCATTGAATTACAAGCTAAAGCATTGCAAACCTCTCCCTGGGTCAAAAAAAAGGTACAAAATTCTAGATTATTATTTTTTCCTCTTAAAACAGCTATTTGTGAAGGACAGTAGCAGGAATGGCCAATGACAACAAATACAAACATTTCAAGCAGAGGCAGGGCAATAAATATCATTTTCCACAACACCGCATAGCTCTCAGTCCAGGTTCTCTCAGGTTAAGTACCCACATCTGCCACCATCTACTCACTTACATATTCACCTCTGAAATCACAGCTGACCTGGAATGGCCCATGGAAACAAGTCTCAGAAGAAAAGGGATGAGACTGAGCTGCAGGAGAAGCTCAGAGTTCTGCAAACACCCTCCCAGTCCTCCAGCTACGCAGGAGCGTGTGAGGACAGCAGTGACAGAAAGGGCTATTGTTTAGTCCAAGCTCTTCCCAAACAAACTCACCCCATAACTTCAACATCGGGCCTGGAACTTCTACCCAACCTGCAGCTTCTCTGTCAGCCAAGTACGCAACTTCCACCTGGAGATTTAGGGCTAATAAACTCTTCAGCAAGTTACTTTAATGGTGGAATAGTCTCTTTGACAAATACATACTTTCTACAGATTCTAAATTTGCTTAGTTTCCAGCCTCCAACTTTTACTACAAGACATTTTTTACCATCTTCAAAAGAGATCAGTGACACTGTAAATACTGTTTTACTACACCATAGAGCCACTACATGTTTTTACAGCTCTTACTCAGAGAAGTGAGCGTTTCTGCACCACCAAAAAGACACAGAATTCCTATTGCAGCTTTAGAAAGTCTTACAGCACAAGTGCCAGCCTTTGGCTATGAATCAAATCTACTTTGTGGAATATAAAGTCCTTGCCCTCTTCTCACTACAGCAGTATTTAATGTGCAGCTGCCCCAGCCCCACAGAGCCACACCAGCTGGGTTAAGTACATGGGGGGAGCAGGAGGAAGGGAGACAAACCCCCCACATGTATGAACACCAACAGCAGTCTGTAAAAATGTTATCTCAGGGCTTCTGCAGGCCAAAAAGAGAACCAGCAGCTATATGCCACTGTCATTTAACAGTATGGGAGGCCTCCTGCCCTCAGAGTAAACCTTGGACAACCCAAACAAACTGACAGTATTTCTCAGGAATTTTTCTTTAAACACACATGACCACAGAAATAAGAGGCAGTGAGGAAACTTTAATAGCGAAGCTCATTATACTCTTGGATGGGTTGCAAGATGCTAAACTCTCCCTTAGAAGAACAACATAAAGGCATTGTAAATGTTTGTGGTTTCCCAGTGAATCACTGAGTTCTGAATGTATTCAGCAGCTAGAGAGAAACATGGAGATGACCAGGTTGGGAGGAGTGGCATGTTTTATGTAGCTGAGAAACAAAATCATACCTAACTCCACCCATTGGATTCCTGATGTAATCTTTAAATAAAAAGTATTTAATGAAACCAAGGATTACCTGCTTTCTCCAGAATTATAAACAGCATCTTTAAATTCCCTGTTTTAAACTTGCTTAGATTTTGTCCCTCC
Source organism: Oreocharis arfaki (assembly GCA_013398015.1). Classification (NCBI taxonomy): domain Eukaryota; kingdom Metazoa; phylum Chordata; class Aves; order Passeriformes; family Paramythiidae; genus Oreocharis; species Oreocharis arfaki. Next base: position 192,452 of record VZRR01007171.1, on the reverse strand, counting down.
TTGACAGAAAGAAACAGATCTAATTGTTCTGTTTCAATACAGCAAATTATAGAATAGCCTAAATTACCATGTAACCTGAAGAAGTTACCATGGCATCTGAAGAAGTAAGTAAAGAATGAAAGCTATCCTTAGAAAGAGGTCATTATTACAGTTACACAGAAACTCCAACACTGGAATCTCCCATGTCATCAAGGTTAGTCACAGCATTACAACACTAATTTGGCTGCTTGGTTCCCCCCACGTCAATCCACAAGAATAAAAGTGAATGGCATTTGCTTCTTCAACCTCCTGTCCCACACATCATCTCCCATGTAACAGCCACACCCAAACACTGTCCTCAGGTACAATTTGCACTTGCCACTGACTCAGGAGCCCTGCAATTTCTGTCACTGTTTCTTCTGTACAAATTATTTTTCAATGTATTTTAAGGTTTCCCTGATGAACAATATTAGCAATGGAGTCTGGTCCAGAAGGCCTGCAATGCACAGGAGCCAAAAGTCCAGTGCACCTCAGCTCTGCTTTTGTGGCTCTGAAGTTCACTCCAATAAGGAACTTGCATGACACGTCCTGAAATTAATGTTTACAATACCGTTCCATTATTTTTCTTTCTATAATTTTTTTTTAAACAACTTAATTTGATCTGTATGAGTGTATTCCCTAAAATTTGAGCTCTGTCTCTTGGATCCAGACACAGCCTTGCTGAGCTGCACCAGGAACATCACAGTGGTGTGACGAGAATTCTGCCAGCCCGGTGGGTATTACTCAGACCTAGTGCCAGCAGGCACAAGGTCTCCAAGACCTCTTAAGCTGAGCACAGTCCCAGACTGCAGCTCTGAGACTGAGCACCGGGCGGATGACAGCAGCACCCATCAGGTGTCATCTGTACTTTAAACATGTTGGAACTTGTTACCTCTGTCACTTGGCTGATGCTTCTGCTGATCAATTCCTCCCACTCCTCCTCTGTAACGAAGAGCTTCAGTTCATGAAGTAGCAGAACTTTGTGGAGAAGCAAACAGGCCATGGCCTGAAAGAGAAAGGGAAGAGAAGAACATGAAACTCTCCAGGGAAGGTGTTAGCAATGTAAGCACCCTGCTAAAGCAAACAGCTACGCATACCATCTAGGGGAGGCCAGGTTACAAAGGCTGCATATCCTCACCAAACAAGTATGTCACAGACTGGTTTGGGTTGGAAGGGACCCCAGTGATCATCCCATTCCAACCCCCTGCAAGGGACCAGAACAGGGACAAGGACACCTTCCACTATCCCAGGTTGCTCCATGCCCCATCCTGGCCTTGAACACTTCCAGGGATGGGGCAGCCCCAGCTTTTCTGGACAATCTGTGCCAGTGCCCCAGCACCCTCAGAGGGAAGAGTTTCTTCCTAATATCCAACCTAAACCTGCTCTCCTTCAGCAAAACGAATGTTTAAAAACATTCTCTAGGTCCTTACAGAGTCACCCCTCAGGAGACAGGGTGGTGGATTCTGGTTGAATGCACATATATAAAAGAGAAGGTCAAAGGGGAGTGGAGTGGATCATTACAGTTCTAGATTTAGGCATGAATATCCAAAACACGCGTTAGCAGCTGCTCCAAGGGCATCACTATCGGTCTCCCCAAGTTTTGAGGCAGCACCTTTGAGTGACTGCACCCTTTACTGTACCCTGACAAATGCAATAGGTACAAATAATAAAAAATAAAAACTGGCAGGATAGCAAATGCTTCATTTCAAAGGAATACTAGACGGGAACTGCTGTTCAGAGCAGCACTCAGCCTTGTCCTGGAGTCAAACTTGCCCATTAAGCCTCTACATTAACACAGCAATGAAAAGAATAGCCACTAGAAAACCAACAGTAATGTGCCATCTTCTTACACACCCTTTTCTATTCCAGAATTCCTATTTTAAGGCTTTCTTAGGTACAAGAGAAAAATGCAGCATTAGTCAAAGGCAAAATACAGAAATGCACAAAATACAGTAATGAAGATTAGTACAAATAGCTTAGAGGATTTAAGGGGGGATTTTCTGTGGCAGCATGGAGTTAGTGAGCAAATTCTACTCATATAAAGAAAAAAATGTTGCCTCTAGCTGCCATCACACAGACCAAAATTGAATGCAGTGACAAATATCAAAAAACAGAAGGAATTACAAGAGCTAATCTCATCCAAAGAAAGCAACGGCTGCTGTTCTTTAACCACACATCACAGGAAACAAACGAGTAAAGTTTGTAAAGCTCCTTATCAAAGACATCATTGAGATTAAAAGTCTGAGACGTCAAGGATAAAAGCAACCTGGTGATACCCAACCTAGCCTCCACGTACCCCTTGGGTTGAAAAGAAGCAACCTAAAAAACATGGAGCAGGAGGCTAAAACCTGACCCAGACTTCTATTGGGTCATTTCTAGGGAACTATTTGCTGAATAATTCAAAGTGAGCAAAGAGAAGAAATCCTCGGATCTCCTGAGCAGCACAACCAGCCAGAGTCACAGGCAGTCAAACAGAACACGTCACAAGCACAAGGAGGTCTGTGTCTCCTATACAACACACTCCAGGCTTCTGGGGCAGATGGGATACTGGAACAAAGGTTGCTCCCTGGAGAATACCAGCACTTTTATCTGTGTTACAACAGATAATGTCACACATCCTTGTAAGCTCACCTCCAGTTTGCACCAGTACGGCCAGTAAAGAGAATTATCCAAACAGGGAGAACTTTCACTACATGCAGAAATTTTTTTCTTTACTGCAAAGTGAAAGTGCAGCAAGGAACCAATGAGACCATGTCAGAAGATTTATGCCTGTTCAATGACAGAAAACACCCTAATGCCATCTTCAAGGCATGCAGGCTTACGTATTCCTCATAATTATGGGGAGGCTGTGTCTTACAGAACAAATTATGGCATGTCTGCATGCATGTGCCAAATGTAGTGGAAAGTCACTTCAGTGCAATTACAAAGAGAACGTGACCCTCGGAGTAGATGAAAGACTGGAATTCATTCCAAAAGGCCCAGGCAGGGTCACAAACCTCCAGGCACCAGCTCTTCTCTGACAATTACAAACACATTTATACTGCAAGTGGGTGCAAAACAGGGTCGTGTTAAGGTATCCTGGGATATCTCAGGACTACAGGTTTACTTCAGAGGCACCAGTGACAAGGGCCTGCTCAGGAACTGCTCCAGTCAGCAGTGGGTAGGAGCACTGCAAGTTAATGAGGAAAAGAACTGGAAGGAAATCAAAGCCATCCAAAGGAGTGGGAGCTCTGGAGACCTGAGACTCATATGGTCAGTCCCTGAATGGGACCTACTCCTCGGTAAGCAGTAAGCCTGAAAAGTATTTTAAAAGGAAGAAAAAAAAAAAACCAAACCACTGAGCATTCCCTTCCGTGTGACATAAATACAAGTCAGAACACCCAATCATCTGAGGATCCTGGCTGGTGCTATCACTCTTTAGTAATTTTGTCACACTCAGAGCTTTCACGCCTCCAGCCTGTGTATTAGATTCCAGCAAAGTGAAAATATGTTTTGAGTTTCACGTAATTGAAACACTGCTATTGCTCAACATTATCCTTTTTCCTGATTGTTTTTTAAGCCAATGATAATACAGTACTAAGCATGAACAACTTTTCTCATTTGAAACAACAAAATAAAATATTTACTTGTTGGTTGAAATAAAATTCGGCTTAAGAACATCTCAGTCAGAGAGTAAATGTGACACTAATAACTACAGGGTCATCAGTACCATGCTATGCTGTAGTTTAAGGTTATTATATTCATCCCAGAGTCAATGATTTCTCTGTTCCAAGAGCTGTTATTAACATACAGCCCTTGTACAGCCTATTCTTTCACAGCAAACTGAACATTTCAACAGCAAAAGTTAAACCACAGGGAGAAGGACTGACGTCAGTGGTCTCAGCCAAAAACATCAGAGGCAGAACCAAAACTAAATCAAGTTCTTCAATCCTGGTCCAACGGTAAACCCAGTAAGAAACAACACTTCTGCTGATGCCATCCCACCTGAGCAAGTTCAAACTAAATCAGGAGGGGCACCAAGTTTTCTTTACAAGGTGGTGCCACCGTCACATCACTCACAGCATCCACAAGCATGTGAAGAAGGATCCTGAATGTCATCAGAAGATTGTTTAACAAGCAAACATACCCAGAGAAAACAAGCTAGCAACCAGGAGCACAAAGGTGCCACATCCCCTTGGAAAGCAGCAGTCCTCAGCAATGGCTTTTCAGCCACAGTTCATCTGTCACGGCTGAGAAACATCAAACCACTGGCTGGGAGGGCATGGAACAGCTCCCCGTAAAATAGTCCCTGGAAGGATTTGCAAAAAGAATTTTGACTACACAAAGAGCAACCACTTTCACGACCTTCAGGAGCTGCACCAGATAACAAAAGCTTTGCTTTATCACCTAATATAACAGGGACTAAGAGTATGAGAGCTTTGCATAAGAAAGGAAAGACCCAAAGTCAGTCAGATCTTCAGGAACCATTTCCTTGAGATGGCAGAGAAACAGCTCTGCCATTACATTTCATTTTCCTTGTTTTATCTTCTCAAATACATGGGCACAATGCAGCTGAAAGCAGACATGTTAGAGGCGTGACATCCACTCAGATGGGAGTGAACTCCATCACCCCACACCTGCTTTAGAGGGCTGGTCAGAGATACCACAAGCCACTTTCTTACCCATCTCAACACATCCCACTTTTTGGGACTGCAAATGTTTTTAATGAAAATAGCCTAAAAAAGAAAATGAGACCGCTCAGAGGATTTTTCAAGCCATCTCCTAGAATGAGGATCTTCCCATCCCCAGCCACTTCAGGAAAGATGTCCCTGGAGCACCACCAAACAGTAGTGGCAATACTAGTAATCCAAAAAGATCTTTTCAGAAATGAAGAATAGTCACAAAATTTACCTATGTTCTGTTCTGTGATGCAGAGGTTCCACTGAAACTTTTGAAATACAAGACCACACACAGAGCACCTTAGGAGGAGCCAAGCCACCCCAGCTAGTTCAAATCTTTTGCATCAATACTTTCAACCCTTGTAATTTCTCACAGCTCATCATTTACCCTTAATATGTTCATGATGTGTCTTTTACACAAGATACAGGGACCAGCTGCATGTTTTACCATCACATCACAGACCAGCAGCAATTTGAAGTTTGGAGAGTACTTCCACAAAATCCAGCACAGACCAGGAGCTCAACCACTAGCCAAGCCAGTTGTCTCTCTCCCTCCTGCCCTCCCCAGCAACACTGGTATTTTGGAATGTCTTACAAGCATTTGGCAGTTTCGGAGGCTGGCAGAACAATACTGCCCCCAGGAATATCACAGAAGATTCTCTCCATTTTCCCAGTGCCAAATCAAGCCTGCTGTGTTCCTGATAGCCCTATGAGAGAGCCAAGTATTATCAACACTTCACAAATGGACATAAATAGCAGAAGATTCAAGAGTCCCAGCGACCAAACTCCTGTCCAGTTCAGAAAAGAGGGCTGTTATCCCCCCATATGTACAGTCTCTGAAATGAGAATGTGTGATAACTGTTACAAGCAGCTGACAGCCAGATTAGAGCTTTTTCTAAAGGGAGCTGAATACTGCAGTGCATCCTGTGCACTAGAAGCCACTCAGTTGCCTAATCGAAACACTTTCTCCGTAATGCCGGTTTTTAAAAAGACCATAAAATAGTAAAAATAGTGAAATAGTAAAAGAAAAATACAAGGGAAGTCTATTCAAGCAGGCACAGTAGGTACACATACAGACTCCTATATACATCTATCAAGCATACAAATAAATGAGGCAGAAAGGCTCATTATCAGTCCACGTGGGAGCAAAGAACAAACAATAACTAAGGGCAGTGCTGACCCTAAGATCTTCTGTGGCTTTTTTCTCTCTTATCTGCAACGATTACACAAAATGCCATTCAGTGCAAATGGTTGCGATCTCTTTCCGAAACAGGCAACGTGCTCACTGGGGTAACCAAGATGTGCTGGTAACTCCCAGGTGTGCTCACCCACCTTAGATACTAAAAAGGAGTGTGAGTGGAGATTGCATACAACCCAACTCTATCCTGTACAGGGAAGGACAAGACATCTGGGCTAACCATTAGATATGGCAGTGGATTAAAGCCCTACCCATCCAGCCACTGTTGTCCTATTGAAAGCAGGTTATCTAGCACAGGTAGGTCAGAAGTTGCTCTCCCCAATCACCATCCAGGTGAGCTGGATGGAGGGGAACAGGTCAAGATGTCTTTCAATCACTGCAGTTGTGAAAAAGAACAAAACAAATAAGCCTTTGCAATACTGTAGAGATTCTGTTTGCAATCCTGAAGAGATGAAGGCATGACCTAAATTCAGAGCTGTTTTTACAAAGCAAAGCACTCTGTTAATAATAGGACACTTGTTTCTGATGCAAAAAGAAACACTTTTCAGTCCCAGGTGATTTAGGATACTGGTTGGAGGTGGCTTTGCAAACAAGTAAAAAAAACTGCCACCCAGGCACACTCCTGAGGGAAAAGACACTGAAATCAGCAGCCACCACTGCCATCATCAGCAGAGCAGGAACCTTAAGATGTGCCTGCACTGTGACACACCAAACCCTGAGTTTTCACACAGCTGTTCTGCTGGGTGACCCCAAAGCAGTTTGCAGGCTACAGCTGAGTAACCCTTCCAGATTCCCTGACAGCCATTTCCAGTTTTCAGTAAAGAGGCAGCAAGTTTGCCTGGCTTGCCTCAAGCACATGGCAGGACAGAAACTCCCATTAGATCTGACCGAGGACAGTATTTGAGCTTATCACACCTCCTTACACTTTGTAAGAGAAGCAGTGGGGAGTTTAAATGGTTACCAAAGACATGAAGATGGATTTTCCTCATCTTTTTGCCTATTGTTTTTGCAGCACTCTTTTGAACAAAGTTTATCAACATGAAACATGTTACCAGTGTGGCAAGAGCTTCTTCTTCCCTTTATGCAATATATATATATATATATATATGAAAAGAAAACATTTTACCTGGAAAATTACAGGTTTGTGCAACTCCAATACGTTTTTAGTAGTGAAGAAGCATCAGGAGTTTTAGTACTATCAACATTCCACTGCTCTTGGAAGTCCAGGAGACAAAAATACACATTTGGTATCACACCACAGAGGCTACTGGTATTTCAGATCACCAATGTCCCTCTTCTGGCACAGAGCCTGCCCTGCCAGCACATCTGACTCAGTGCCAGCACACAGCATAAAGCAGCAGATCTCAGTGTGTAATCCTCAGCATTAAGACTATTCTACAGCAACAGGGATATGGCAAAAAAGAACTGCACTTCTAGAAATTCTCTCCTCCCAAGCCCTTTGAGACTGCAGTCTCATGAATCACATGCTGCATTTGTGACAAATGCTACAAGGAAAGCTGGATAAAAGAACAGAGGCCAAGAATATGGGAAATTCTAAATACGTTTTGTTTGAATTTTAATAAATAATCAAACTATGAAATAAATTCCTCAGCTATCTGTAATTTATTAAATGTTTAAAATAAACCAACCAACCCACTCCAAAACCCCAAAGCTCCACCTTACAGGGCTATTGGTTACAAGAGAACAACCTGTCATTTATTACTACAGAGCAGGAGATCCAGAGGACCACAGCAAAAGCCTCTTCCAATTACTGTCAAAGCTTTCTTAAAAAGAAAACAAAGAGCATCCAAAGCCGTGAAGCAAGTGCCAATCTACCCCCATTTCTGCTCATACAGTCAAACTATTTTATTTTTACATTCACATTGGATGTGGGATGAAGACAAAGGCTCCAACGGAGCAGTCTTGAGTTTCAGGGCTTCTTATTTCTCAACCAATATTGATTTATCCATTTGAGTATTTCTGAGCCCATGAGCTAGAAGTCTGTTTGATATCAGTTTGGCAGCTGAGTCTTATTTAGAAACTCAGCCTTGAAGGTTATTTAAAAGGACAAATTATAAGAGGGATGGGACAATAAGACCCACAACAATGGATCTGTTCCACATAGCGAATTCCCAGCAGGCTGTTCAGAGGCAACAGCAGTTCATGTATGCTGTATATACCATACAATCACGGAATGGTTTAAAAACACCTTAAAGCCCATCCTGTTCCACCCCTGCCATGGGCTTCCACTATCCCAGGTTGCTCCAAGCCCCGTCCAACCTTGCCTTGAACACTTCCAGGGATGGGGCAGCCACAGCTGCTTTGGGCAACCTGTGCCAGGGCCTCCCCAGCCTCACAGGGAGGAATTTCTTCCCAATATCCCATCTAACCCTGCCCTCTGGCAGTGGGAAGCCCTGCCCCCTTGTCCTGGCACTCCAGGCCCTGGTCCAAAGTCCCCCTCCAGCTCTCCTGGAGCCCCTTTAGGCACTGGAAGGGGCTCTGAGGTGTCCCTGGAGCCTTCTCTTCTCCAGGCTGAACACCCCCGTTCTTCCAGCCTGGCCCCAGAGCAGAGGGTCCAGCTCTTGGAGCATCTCCATGGCCGCCTTGGTGGGAGGCAGGAAGAGGGACAGAACAGGATTCTTTCCAAATTTAAGGACAAACGAGAAATTATGCTTCAAGATCCTTAACAAGCATCCTCACTGAACAAGCATCGAACACCAATTATTTACTTAAAACATACAAAACTTATTTGAAGGCTTTAGATACAAAAAGTGAAAGCCAGAGGTGCTTAAGAAACATTTGCCAAATCACTATTCCTCAATCCTCAAGATGTTAACTGCAGTATCTCACACATGGCATGTGCACATAGACATGATTCATACATATTTCAAATCCAATGGGGAGGGAGGATAAGACAAAGCCCTAGCTGTGGCTTAAGAAAACTATTTTTGATAACAAAAACTAATTTTCCCTCCTCACCACCACTGAAACAAGGCACACACAAGCAGCAGAGATTGTCATTTAGTAGCTGTCTAAAAGGTTTCAGTGTGGAAAGTGCTCACACCTTCCGAGATAAGTGGATTGTTAGGAGAATGTGGCTGGCATGTTCAGCTGTGCAGAACTACCCATGTAGGAACATCTGAGCAACAACACAACTACTTCTTGGTTTAAAAATTAGATACCAACCTTCACCCCAAATTTACCCTGTTATCCCTCTGATTAAGGGACCCGAGGAGAGCCTTTCCTGCACCCAGTTCCTGGCTGGCTCCTCTGTCCCACCCAGCACAAGGACATTGTCAGTTACTAGACAGACTCCTGGTGCCTGAAAGCAAAATCAGAGAGAGCTCACACTGCCCACAAATACCACAAAAACATCTTCTGTATGATCACCTGGCTTCGGAGCTGAATTCAGTCGTTCCTGCTACAACCCAGTGCGTCCTCAGACTAACAAAATGGCTTCTTCAAGGCATTCCTTCAGCCAGCACTGACGAGGTGTGATATTGCTGTCTAAGGTCGGCAGAACACAAGCAGGACACAACTTTGGCCAGCACAGAAGCTGTCAGACTGTCAGGTGACAGTTTCCAGGTCTGTCCTTCTGCCTCCAGAAACAGAGATCGTAGAAGAATGCAGGAGAAGTAAACACTGAGCAGAAACCCCCAGCCATCACCCACCATCCCCTGCTCTCACACCTTCACAGTGCTCCTCCCTCAGTCTGGCCTTGCCAAAAAAAAAAAACAAATAGGAGATTTATGAGCTCAGGAATAAAATCCTCTTGCTAAAAAGTGATGAAAACAAATGATGTTTTTACAGCTTAAATTAAGTTCCTGTGACAAATGGATAAGAAAAATTTTGCAAGGCTGGTTAATTACAACATGTAAAGCATTTAAGTGACACCTAAATCACATTTTACAACCTTGGATGAGAAAGGCAGTCTCAGTGTACTCCTACCAAACATCCTACGTCATCAAGCTCTTGCAATCTTTGGTGGTTTGCAACAAGCCAACCTGTATTGAAGCCTAGCTGCAGGCACTTTTACCTGTTCTTCCTTCTCAGTAAAAATGCAGATTTCCATAGCTCTGGCAGGAACCTTTAAACCACTCACAACATTGAAAATAACTGACATTCAAGACATGTTTTGCTCATTTGACCACCACCATCGTATAGATGATCTGTTTAGGCCTTCTTGAGCACAAAAATGATGAATGAATTCTGTGGGTTTAACTTCTATTCCTAAACCTCTCCCTCTCTCTGGCTGTTTTAACACGCAGAACAGCAGTTTGCAAACAAAAGGGGTTGTGTGTCCTCCTGGGACTGTTTGAACATACATCCCAGTAATTCTCAGTGCAGGTCAACTTCCCAGTCACTCTTTCAGCAATGGAAAAAATGGAAAAGCAATCACCTGCTCATCACCTGCTAAGGTAGCAGGTGAACTGGATCCCTCACCTCCATGAGAGAGGCTCAAGACAAAGACTCAGGGATGGTGAAAATCTCTGGCTAAAATGCCTCCAAGTAGAGGAAAACCACAGGATGTGGAGCTAGATCAGACCTTGGTCCCCACTTTGAATACTCTATTTTTGGGTTTCAGGTTTTGCTGCTTTTCTTCTGAAAAAGAATGAAGCTCCCTGGAAGCAGAGACAAAACTGGCTGTGAAGAAATCTCCATTTTCCTATCCATCCTGCAAACTCCCCTCTCCTCTCTATTTTTATTGTCCTTCATAAACCTCTTCACCTATGACTCAGATGTCCTGCTCTAGGCAGTAGCAAGGAGAAGTTAAGCAACCTGTATGATTCCACTGCTATTCTCAAGGCTCTGAAGAGCAGCAGTTGATTGATCAAACGAGCTGCCCACTTGATTCTGCTGCAACTGAGGTCTTGCCAGACCACAGGAAAGTTTATCCCATTCGTTACACTGGCACATCACCCTCCTCCTCCTCCACAACCTGAAAATGGCTATAGCATGATAAGCACTTTAACCACTGCTGCTCAATCTGGCTGAAAATGTGGATCGAGCTACACCCCACACAAACCACCTTTATATAATGCAGCTGCACCTACACGAGTTGTGTCAGTCTAGACCCTACAGGCAAAGATACTCATTGATTTCACTGACACAGTCAAACCAGATGGGTTTTAAGTGTACTTGAGACAGGAGAAATCCCAGGACTAGTAGTTCTGGCAGACGATATATACAGCCTGCAGTCCATACATAAAGCATTCATTCACAGGTTTCTTCATGCCCTAAACCATCAGTACTTTGTTTAACCAGGGACCCTGCAAATCACATTCTCTTCACTGCTGCCAAGGAATGGACTTTTTCAATGCTTGGTTCCCCTGCAAATAGTGCTCTGGAGGATGTTCTTGCCAGAGGAAAAGCCTCAACTTGCACTTGCCTAACCAGAGGGGCCCATTTGGCTCACTGCAGCAGGACATCTGTGCCCAATACAAGTGTGCACAGGTACAGCTGCTTCCTTCAGCACTGTTCTGTTGGCAGCTGGGAGAGGCAAAAGAATAATTAAACAAAAAATTAAAGCTTCCTCCTGTGGTCACCACAGTCTAACAAGATGTAGTGATACAAATAAGAAGTTGCTATGTTTCAAAGGGAATAGAGAGGAGTCAGTACACACAGAGAGATCTGACTGCAGTTTTTCAGAGGATACCTGCATGGTAAATAGTGCGGTGCACCGGCAGGTCTTCTGTCCCAGATAAAGGGTGCGCAGGACATTTGTGGAGTCAAAACAATGAACATATAAAATAACACACAGGACCCCTGGGCCAGGCCTGGTTGATGGTATTAGATACCAGCTCTGAGTATTTCATTTGCATACAACAAATGGTGAGCATTCATGGCTGGGGAAAACCTCATGCTCTTCTTTCACCAGAGGCCAACAGGCAGACCCTTGGGACACAGAAATCCATACAGCACAATCCATATATTGGTCTGCTGCTTTGGTCAACACAGAGTTTCATTTCTCCCTGGGGTAACCACTTACCATATCAGAAAGGCCAATCAGTCTTAATGTTTTGCTCCAAAAAAAAAGTCAATACATTATTACCCTAAATTCTTGGAAAATGAAAAGATGCCATAATTAAGTGAGCCATGAGGACACAAGATAAATCATCAGCAGAACACAGATTAGCATCCATGAGCTCTGATGCTTTCTTGCTCTTCCTATAATGCCCAATTACAGGAGTGAAACACTAGTGGGGAATACTGGTACCGTGGGGCATACTGAGACCAGAGGAGAAAAGAACAGGAATGGACTCTGCACAATGCAGCCAAGCCTCCCTTTCCCACATCAAAAAATAATCATCAGAAAATATGCCCATATTCCTTCTTCTCTCCCAAGTTAAGGATGCAGTCACAATTTTAAAAAATAATCTAAAACAATTTTGTGTCTTAATATGACCCTGTTTATTTTGGAGCATTTCTACTTTGCTTTTACAAGGTTCTCACTCTAAACATCAGAGCAAGAAATGCTCTTTTGTTAAGAAATCAAAGCAAAGACTCTTGAAGGACATCCCTGTATCTGAGATACAACTTGAGATACAATCTGAACCTCAGATACAACACTATCTGAGGTTCAAAGAAACATGACCAAGAAACCCCTCAGGAAATTATCTGGGACACTCTCCTTTCTCTCAACTCTGGCTTTCCTCTTGAAGAAAAAACCCAAACCGACCTATTCCCAAAGCTTTAATTTTGTCCGTTTCTATATAGCTTTATTTATTATTTATATATTGTAATACTGAACAGCAAGAGGCTCCACTAACACCTCAAGTTACTCACACACATTGGTAAGACCAAAACCATCCCCTCAGTTGCCTCACTCTCACTGCTCCTCCCAATATTTTCCAAGCCAGATGTCTCCTCTGCACAACAAAGCCTTCAACTCAGGAGAGACTCGCAAGAGGATTTTCTTGAGGCAATTCAGAAGGCAGCTACAGCATAATGCAGCCTATTTAAGGAGACTTTGCTGAAGTCAAATTTAATAAATTAGGAGATTTAAGAGCAGCACACGTTTAAAAAAAGCCCATGTTGCCTAGGCAGTGTGTGCTTTTAGCTGCTGCCCCCGATACACTAGACCAGGCTCGATGCTGCAAGGACAAAGGTTTTCATCTTTTGAGAACATTTATCAGCAGATAATGAAAAATTAGAATTCCAATTCACTCAAACATCAACCACTGAAGTACAGCTTTCATGCGGTATGAAAAAAAAAAGGTACTCACACATCAGTAAAATTGTTAGCTTGGAACACTGAAATAAAAAGCATTGCTAAGCAAAAAAAAAAAAAAAGGTTGGAAATTGTACTGGGTTGAACTTTGAAGATTCATTGTTTTGGATGCTCACCAGCAGACCTCTTTTCATTTTGCAGAATCCACTGAGAGAAGCACGATGACAAGACAGAGGGCACAGCGCCCTTGGGAAGAGGAACAGGGCTGGAAACCCTGTTCTGTGTGGAGGTTCCTGAGAAATCCTGCAGAGGAATCTGAACTCCTTTCTTGTGCTTCAGCTCTTGCAGAGTGGCATTTTAGTATGTGCCAAGGGAAAGCAGAAAGAGAAGCAGCCAAACCTCACTACTCCCACATCCCCATAGTACAACAAAAATGAACCTGCCACTTAGTACACAAACACTTGGGGACATCCTTGTCAGCAAGCAGAGCCCAGACTGGCATTTCATTTTATGCTGTAGAAGCCCTCATATTTCTTTACTTTCCAATGAAACACCCAACACACCTGCCAGTACTCCCACACCAAGATCCCAAAGCTCACTGCAAACAGAACATAAATCATTCCCCAGAACCTCAACAGGATTCTATCCTGATGGGTTTTTCTATTTTGTAACATTCATGTATCTTGAATCCATATGACTGAGAGTCACTAATTTTATCACACCACAGCCACTTCTTCCCCTCCTGTGTTCGTTATGCCATTATTAAATACATGGCAATGACCTTGTCTCTGAGCAAACTTTTCCCATTTGCTCTACACAAACATCTCAAACTGTGGAAGGGGCTGTGTTTGGCAGGCTGAGCACAACACCCTTGGGTGGTTCAATCTCTTTAAAAACTATCAACTCACTTTTTAAAAACTATCAACTACCCATGTGTCAGATGGCAAATTTAATTTAGTAGGCTAGGAAATTACTCAGAGTTGGAAAATCACTGCAATATGGTATAGATCTAACTCAGCAAGTCCATCCTACACACAGGGCTGTTACTGCTCTGAAGCACTTCCCTCCTTGGACAGCTCTTACCAGCAGCTGTGTCTACAGCAAGAATTAAAGTTTATGTGACATTCTAATTTTCTTATTTCTTCCCAGCAACAGACTAGAATGTTTCCTCCATTACTGAGGATTTGCTACATGATCATCAACACAATCAGCTGAACAGCAGTGAGCAGAATAAACACAGCCTATATCTCCAGAATCACAATAAAGAGGCAAACAAAAGCTTTTTCATGTTCTGCTTGTGCTGCACTGAGTATGGTGGAATATAAAGACTGGGGCTGATAACAGGGCAGTGTCTCTGTGCCAGTCAATTAATGCCTGGTATCACTATGGATTTGTTTGTGGGCAATGCAGGCATCTGTCTGCTAGACACTTCTGGCAAAAGACACAAAGGCCATTAGAAGGCACCAAGAAGTACAACAACAAAAAAAAACTGTATGAAGGAAAAATAAACAAACATAAACAGCTTACAGCATACATGATGCTCCCAAGAGACCCTGCAGGTTCAGTGACAGGGGTCCCACATTCACCTGAAATACACCATGAGCACACCAAGTTCTCAATGCAAATACAAGTGAAAACTCATGCCAAGGGATTCCGAGGACTCAGCTTAAACGCAGCCAGGAGGACCAGAAAAATTTACACAGACCTTTTTAAATTTTCAACCATCTCACACAAGTAAGAGAGAAACACAGCTTAGAAAGCAGCTCCTCAGGGAGACACGTTTTGCTGTGGCATCAGACACCTTTCCAAAGAACATCAGAGACTATTTATAGATGCTGTCAATGTCCTCCTGCTCACAAAAGGAAAATGGTTTCTTTGAGCAATCCCAGTGCAAGAAACACTCTCAAAAATCAAAGGCTGGGATGCAATAATCCACATGCACAACTATCCTAAAAGTCTGGGATCTAAAAATCTCCACATAAAAACATAGAGCACTCTGGCCCTGACCCAGCAAAGCACTTAAGCATTCAACTGCTTCCCATTCAACTTCAGTGGACAGTTTACATACCTAAAGCTAGTTCATGTCACAGGGCTTTGCTGGCTCATGATAAAATAGATCAAAAATACCCAAGGGCCCACCCATAGTTCAGCTTCACCTTGCAAAACACCGACTCTCCTTGACCATCACCTTGCACTAAACAAAAACAGGAACAGGGCACTGACTGCAGCCAAAGCACGTCGGTTTGATGTAGATTTTCCAGCTGCAAATTATTTCTTTTCATTGAGGAGAGGGCATATACTGAACCAAGGAAGATGAAAAGGATGGATTCTACAGGCAACAGCCTCTCCAGCACTGCATCCCTTGGATCTCACTGCCTGTGGACAATTCACCCTCTGAAGGTCTGTCCACCCGTGACACCTCAATGGAGGACACAGGCACAGGGTGTCTGACCTGTGCCGAAGGACAGAGGATGCTCTGAAGGAACAGAGCCCTTCACTGATGCCCTATTGCTCAGCTCCCACCAGCTGCCCAGTGCTCATTCCTGATGCAAAGGAGGTAGAGCTGAACTGGTGCTGGTTCTTATCTGGGAAGGTTTATTTTGCTTCATTTTTAGTAACAGCTTAGGCAAAACGTTCCATAACAAGCTCTTCCTCTACCACCTGCTGGAAGCTATCTGTGAGCCCGCAGGCAGGACACAGTGCATTAATGTGGGGATCCATTCATCTCCCCCAGCATGAAGTGAAATACTCCCAAACACTCGCACAGAGGGGTGCTGGCTTCTGAAGCTTTGCAGCACTTTTACTGCTCTTGCTGTATTAAAGTTTAATTACTTTTTAACTTAGATATTTACATAGAATATAAACTGTTCAGAAGGACAACTGTCAACCAGCCAAGACTTCTTTGGCAGAACTTTGGGATCGTATTTTACTCCTCTGGTGATAGCAGCTCTGGCACAGACCTGCTTCAGTTCTGTAAAATTATGTCTATATATGTTTGATCCCTTTGGGGAGACTGCCAAAGCACCAAGATTAATTAGCAACTTACCTAAAATACACTCTCTGTTAGAGAGATCTTAAAGGGTTCCTTGTCGCAGACAGCTTTATAAAAACACATTCTGAAATAGCAATGAATCTATATGACATAAGATGACATTTTGAACTCTGTCTCAGTGCCCATTCTCATTTCCACACTAAGTAAAATGACTTTTATTAGTTTCATGACAGCTCTGCACTTACATCAGCTCTGCAGAGTTCCAGCCAAATCACAGAAAATAAACTCACTTGATGGACAAATATAGCCTCATTATGCTTCCAGCTACTGCAACATCCTCAATCAATATAGCTTTGACTGTAAATAAGAAGGCAGGAATGTATTCAAATTGATGTGTGACCACAGTGCAAAAGTAATTGCAGAGGCTCTTAGCAATTGTATTGATGTGTACACTGCCAGTGCCTTCCTCAAAGGAAAAGAACAAGAGATGGATATTAAATCATTTCTGTAAATCCTAGAAAAAAGTTACAGACTAGAAGAGGTTTTAAGTGTCTGCCACGAGCAAGATGGAGACTACACCTTACTCCTGGCAGTAGTGATGTTTCATTTATTAGTGCTCATTTCCAAACTGGTTCCAATACCGCTGGCCAACAAGCTGCACTTCTCAGGGAAAAGCACAGCTGTTCCAGCCAGGCTTGAGACGGGCTGTGCTTCAGCCTGTTTCCAGCTGGGAGCTGGCAGGTGCCCTTGCCTGCAGGAGCCTGCATCAGCAGCAATGCAACGAGCCACACGTTTTCCCTCTTCACCTGATCCTCAGGCTCACAGAGGGAGTTTTTAGGGTAGAATCATTAGTTCATGGACTCATCCAGTCCTCATATATGAGAACAGGGGGATACTGCAGTAAGAACCTCACCACAATTACCAGTGCAGCACTGAGGGGTTTGAGGTGCAACATCATCAGCCCAGGGACAGCCCAGGACTGCACAATTACAGAATTAGATGTTACTGTAGCTCTGCTCATCAGACCAATACAGCTAAAAATAAACCAAGAAGATATTCCTCACCTAAGGCTCCGGAGGGTTCTGGTATGTAGCCGAGTCATGCAATAATCATTAAATTAAACACATCTTGATCCCTGGTTTATGTTCCATCAGCACAAAGTAAAAAACCAAGCTTCTGTGCATATTGAAAAAGAAACACTGCACCCACTGAAACAAGGCACAAGGAAGTAATTTGAAGGTCAAGGTCTCCTGGAAAGCAATTGCAGCAGTGAGAACAAATTGCACTAAGAAAGGAGGAAGTGAGGACTAGCTCACACACCTTTTTTTCCAAACTGAATTTGAGAGAACATGTTTAGTGCTTGTGGAAGACATCAAGCTGACAGGAACATCCTTGGTCCATGAAACAGCACAAGCCTCCCCCGTCCTGTCAGCAGCACACACATTCTGCTGGCTAATTGCACTGCCACTGAGATCATCTGTGCCAGACACTTATCACAATTCACTAACACCAGGACAACTCAAAGGGATAATGCAAGCTCCACTTGTGATGGCTTGTCACTCTCCCATACCAGTCATCACTGGGGTCTCTTTCCCCAGCTGCCATTTGTACCTGAGCTCCTCGGAGCACCGGTGTGTGACAGGTATGTGCCTGGTCACTGCACTCCAGAAACAGAAGCTACACTTTACTCTGGTGTAAGCACCTTGTCTGTAAGAGAAAGTTCTCAGATCTGTCTGGATGTACCAAAAGATTGTGATGTGGGCACTGGCCCCATTCTCCTACCACTGAAGACATTTCTGCAAGGACAAGGTCATGGTGTGACTGATTCTTAGGACCACAGTCTGCAGAACTGCATTCAACAACCTAGATAAGACTGCACTACAAAGTCATTTTTTCCCTCCTTCTTCATTTTTTTACTTTAACTTGTAGCACTTCTCCCACACTAAAGGTCCTCTTGAAAACCTTCACAGTAGCAGCTTGCAATCAAGTGATTCTGTATAGTTTCTAGTCACTTCTTTCTATAACAGACAACACTGCAAGGGCACATAGCAGGGACGAGGCAGGCCCTATTCTGAGAAGATAGTACAGCCTTAAGTTATATGTTGATTTAACATACATATAGGATGGCAAGGATCAACAAAAGTTTGTGAAAGGGATCCCAACTGCTACTGTAGAAAAAAACAAAAGAAAAAACCCACAAACAAAAAAACCAAAAACACCCCACCCAAACCATCACAAACCCCACCAGATTTCTCAGTTCAATAAATGAGTGACAAACAAACACTAGTATGTTGATTTTTTCTAAAGCCTGCAGCATTTTAACTTTCACACAGGCATGTTTGGGACTTTAACTTCCCACTTGAAGAAAGGCAGAGTTTGAAAACAGGCCAGCCAATATCACTGAGCATTCAGAGCACCAGCTGCCTCAGGCACAATGCATTTGAACTTGCAGAGCGTGAGTCACAGGGTCCTGCAGCCAGTGTGGTCTCACAACAGGTGAGAAGTCCAGCTGAGAAGCATGGACTGCCTGAAACAAGGTAGTTTTGCAGATCCACCACCACACACATCCTCATCTTGTATCTTTCTGATGTATAGGTTTAAACAGGTGCTAAATGAATTCAGGGTGGGATGACAACTCGCCTTTCCATGGTTAAAACATCCCTTGCCTTTGAACCCCAGTCACAAATTATACCAATCTCTCCGTCTCTTTCCTTTTCCAGGGAAACTGCTGCATTACTGTCTCCTGCAGGCATCTGTGCCCTAGTAGTAACATCAGAGGAGCACAACTTGGCCACAAGTACAAGCTTCAGTCTCAAGTTCAGTCTCAGTAAGACCATTGCAAATTCACCCTTCCAGTTTAAAACTTGTTATACAGGTTGAGCTTACTGCTAAGAAAACCTACCAACCCAATCACTGTGAGCCACACTTAAAACTGCCTTGAGAGCTCTCACCCCCTGCAAAGTGTTGTTTTATCTCACAAGTTACTTCAACATGGAGCTGAACAACCTCACTGCTCCTTTAGGCATGTAGGAACAGTGTCAGAGGAAAATGGCAGACAATGTCAGTCACACTGCATAAAGTTTTTTTTAAAAGCTTATTTTGCTAAATTCTGTATCAAGATGCAGCCTTTGGATATCTCCTTAACACCCTACTCTACAGAAAACATCCAGGACAAAGAAAAGTACCTCCCAGAAAGACAAGTAACACCCATCCAATAGCTACAAATGTGTCTGTGGAGACACAACACTGCCGCTGAGAGTTCACTGTTCTCTAGGTTTGAGAGGTGACCAACTGAGGGAGACAGGATGCAGAGACAGGCTGCAGCAGTGCAAGACCCACTTGTCTGGGTCATTAGCTACAGCCAACAGTCCACAGACAATCTCTTCTTTCCAATATTTTTGTACTGACTTCAAAGAAGCCATAATTTCATGTTAATGAGCACTGCCTCCGATGAAATAAATCACAGCTTTCACCCAGATACTCCTGCTCCTGAACAGACTGTTCCTTTGCCCTGAACAAAACCAGTGAATTGACTGAAGTTAACTTTAACACGGCAAAAGTAGGAAAAAATTGTGTGTGCAAGGGCAAGATAAATTTTCAGCCAAATCATCCTCATGTCCCATTTTGTGACGTAAATGCATGAACACCTGGGCAGCAGGCAGACAGTGAGGTCCCCAGGGTCAGGATAAATAGCTGGGGCTGGAGAGGCCAGGCTGCTCCTCTCCAAGACAGTGCCAGCTGAGCAGCATCTGAATAGCTCCTGCATTTCCTACAGGATCTTCTCTGTTACCACTGCTCAGAAAACTGAGTTTGACAGACCTGCAGCAGCCCACAACAGCAGGGACGGGAACAACAGTGCACATACAGTTCAGGTTTGCTGTTTCTTGACCAGACCTCAGGAAGGCCCAGGCCTTGCTGTACACTGTGTTCTGCAAACCACCTCAGCCAGGCTGCTCCAGGGTAATCACTTAATGATCAAGTTTAACTTTACACTAGAGGCCCCAATAAGAGCAGAGCTCCTTGAAGTAAGAGCAGGGCATGTAAGCCAGTGGCCACAAGATCTTGCTTAGAGGCCATAAAAACGTAGGGACCAGTCAGGCTGAGAGGAGATGTGGAAGAGACCCCCAACCTCCAGGCTGCTCTTACAAACTTCCCAGGTATATGGGGTGAGGAGGAAGGAACATCCACCTCACAAATCGGTTTTCATTTCGTTCACAACTACCTTAAAGCTCAACCTGAAGGTACATCTCCTCCCTCAGGCTGGCTGGGACAGAGCCCCAGGGTTCATTATCAGGCCAACACAAGACACCTGCCCAGAGCTGAGCCTCCACCTTCCCGTGCAGAGTACGGCTCTTCCCACCTGGCACGGCCCTGGGGACACCCTCCTAAAGGTATCCTGCAGAGCCAAGTCAGAATCCTAGTGGGATTAGCTGTCCATACAGCTGCAGCAGCCATATCCAGAACAATCATCACTAACAACAGTAGTGTTAGAACAGAAATTAAGCCTCCAGTCCCTGGGACTAAGCTAGTTTAATGATTAGAAGCCAATATTCAGGGCTAAAATTGGAAGACCACACGCCTCTCAATCATTAGGGCTGGCCAAATTCACAGTAACATGAGACCTGTGGTGTCTTCAGGACTCTGAGTTACTACAGCCCTTTTGGAAGCTGAGTCCTTTCAGCTCATTTTCCCAGAAGCTGCCAGGGAGAAGTTATCCCCCTGCTTTACTCACATGACTTTGCCATATACACCCACCTAACCTGACTTCTGCCCTACCCACTAGGATACCACCAAAGCACATTTGCATTGAGAATCAGTGGGAAAATTTAATTGAAGACCTGACAAACGGGACATTTGATGCTGAGAAGCCAGAATTCCTGAAAAGGAAGCACTGTGTAAAAAATGTAAAGCTGCAACTCCAAGCTCCACAGGCTTTCGAGAGCTCACTCTCCATATGCCTTTGTTTGAACAGCAGTATATCCATGTTCTGTACCCAGCTCCCACACACTCCACACGTCCTCCCCTACTCCTCCCACCCACAAGCAAACAGGCTCTGCAAACAAAGCTCGAGCAGCTTTGTGGAAGCCGTGGTAGAAGGACAATGCTATTCCCTGTGGAGAAGCAAAGATATCCACACAATGGAGCTGTCTGCTTGGGATGCTGCTCCGGTCTCTTGAGGATGGGCTCAAGTATGGGCCTTACAATTAATTTGTTATTTGTGTAACACATCCTTATTACCATCCACTGAAATTATTAATAGCTTAATTCACTCTTTTTTTTTTTTTCCTTCTTTAAATCAAAGCCATTCCTGTTGGGTAAAAGAGTCTGAACTGCAATTTACACTGACAATGTAAAGCAGCCCTACTGTAAACACATACCCACCCCTTCACATTCCCTCCAACGATCAGAAACAATAAAACAGCTATTTATGAAACAGAAAGATCAATCTAGGATGCACTTCTGAGGGAGACAGACAAAGGGTACAGCTGGGGGGTGGGAAAGTTTGAGACGGTGCTACTGGCCCAGAGGGGTTTTGGTTATTAACTGTGTAGAAGGCCCCCCCCCACTGCAGAGAAAATCCAGACAGGCCTCATTCCCAGCACCAGTAACACTGAGCTGTGCACTCACCCTGCAATGTTTTATTGATAAGGCTCCACTAATTTTGTGTTAGGCACAGGCAACCAACCATCAAAAATCCGATCTGTGGTACAGGTGGTTTTAAACTAAATACAGAAGCACATGGACTAGAAAATGCAAGACAGCTAGCAAGGCACAGAACCTGACCTCGAGGTAGCATGAGGAGGCAGGGATTACAGCATGCTCCATTAATACCAAGGAACATCTTACCAAGAAGGAAGTAATCAAGGAATAAGCAACTGGAGTCAACGCCTACCACCATCTGGCCTCAACCCTGAAAGCTGCAGGCAGTTTTT
The DNA here is from genome assembly GCA_013398015.1 of Oreocharis arfaki. Taxonomy (NCBI): domain Eukaryota; kingdom Metazoa; phylum Chordata; class Aves; order Passeriformes; family Paramythiidae; genus Oreocharis; species Oreocharis arfaki. Next base: position 170,482 of record VZRR01007171.1, on the reverse strand, counting down.
GAAGGAGATGCTACCAAAGAATCCCCACGATTGTGGATATATTGTGTGGCACTTCCATAACTTCACACACCTGAAGCAGCAAGGCAGTATTTGCAAAAGTTCTGGCCCCCCCAGAAGCCACTTCCAAAATTGGGCAGCCCTAAAGGCATATTATCAACATATTAAAAATCATGTGAGCTGCCATGTTTAAGTGACTTCTCTGATTGACTGTTATACAGCTTTGTTTGTTTACTTTCATTCTTACCTGCTGATGTTGCCTGGCTGCTGCTGTGATAAACTCAACAAGAGTATCTACTAACGGCTTACACATGATCTGTAACAAAGAAAGACACAGCCTCTTATCAGTGTTTTGCTGACAGACAGCAGTTTGTTTTTCAAGCAGAACAGTCTATATTTTACACAGCTTCTTGAGTAAGAAGAAAATGACACAAGAAAGAGAAGAGCCCAGAAATCAGAAACAGCTTATTTGAAAATTAACAGCTTTGTTCACACCACCTCTCAGTGAAATTTTGATCATGACAAAACGCAGCAGCAAAACTCTTCACCTCTATTCACTTGGAAAAATCAGGCAAGTATTTTTCACCCCCTGTAATCTGCCTAGTGATGACTAAAGTCTGCATCTGGCTGACACTTTCTGTAGGGTCAGTTCACTTTTTGCAGAGCCCCAGTCCCAGGCAAAGGAGAATATGTTGAGTTTTAGCCAGGTGTGAGCTGGTCTCTTCTCCCAGGGAACAAATAACAGGACAAAAGGAAAGGGCCTAAAGTTGCACCAGGGGAGGTTTACATTAGGTATTAGGAAAAAATCTCTTCACTGAAAGGGTTGTCAGGCACTCACATAGGCTTCTCAGGAAAGTGGTTGAGTCACCATCCCTGGAGGTATTTAGAAAGACATGTGGATGCGACGATTTTAAAAGACATTTTTACAAGGAACAGTCATATGGAATCCACAGGCTCTAGAAACCTGCAGACGGGATCTTAAGTTTGCTGTCCATGTGGGCAACACACAACCCTGCTCTCCCTCCATTTCTCAAACTTACATATGAGGTATCATGAGCTGGTGTCCTAAGAAACCTGGCAAGCAGAGGAACTCTCTCCTGGATGGAGTCCCTCAGAGTCTGAAAGCATCTTCCCCCAGTTACACAAGCCTACAGCTCCTCCCACCCTCATGTCAGACATCAATTCTAAAAGGTTTCGAGAAAGGGCTTCTGGCAGCTGTCTTTAGCTTGCTCTGACCTAAAAATCCCTGAAGAATTGTATGACATTCAGGCCCAAGGCCTGTTTCTTAAAAACTGGCTGTCCTCATAGTGGAGATCAGCCCCAGGCATAGGCCAAGCTTGCAGGAAATACCTCAAACATTTCAGACACTTGCACTGTCTGAATACGAGGCTTGGAGATTAGATTCCAATTAGACTTTACACTCCTCAGCCTTCTTGGAAGAAAACTGAGAAACTGAGCGGGCAGTCGGAGCAGAGCTGGACCGGAGCTACACTGGTTGTTCAACAAAGTGACCCGTTTTGCCTTTGTGCAAAACTTGCTTATCCATGTTGTCTTGAATACTGGTAAAAAATTAGAGCTTCTTAGGCTATGTTTAAAAGAGCAGCCTTCTGTTCACTTGCTTTCTGCATGAAGTCTCCCAGTCCAAACCATAAATAAGATCCTGCCCTCCTGCACTGTTGCTATAAAAACAAGCAGTATTAGGAGTCTGAGCAGGTGAAGATCCAAGGAAACCTCACGGCAGTTTCAAAAGTCTGCAATAAAGCAGAGAAGTTTCTCTCCCTACTTTCCCCAGAATTATAATCATACTTTGGAGCCAGCAGAAGACAACACAGCACACAGCCAGCAGCACTTACTGGGAAGCGTTTGAAGAGATCATGGAACATGGAGCATGTAAGGGGACTGTTGCGTTTACTAAGGAACTGGGTCAGTGCCTGCTGATAGATAACAGCCACCTTCTTCACATTCAAACAGCCTGGGTTCAAAAGCTGTAGGGAAAAAAACAGAACAAAAGCTTTTCCAGTGACACAAGAATGAATCACTAAAAATGAATACATTAATTTTCATCATTTTTCGGAGATTTTTCCAACAACTAAATATACTTGTGATATGACACAGAACCATGAAGAAACAACCAAATGGGCCCCAAATATGCTCTCCTAGGCACTGACAGCCATATGACCTTGTCACCAAAGGGCAGCACAGCTTCCTAGTAGGACTACACACACTCCACGAAGTGTGGGGGCTGTGCCCTAGGTTTGTGGTTGGCTCATCTAATACACAAGGCTCACAGAGCACTCCAAGCCCATCCTGCAGTAGCTGGGCTGTGCACGTGGTGTTCTTAGCTGAAGAGTTACTTGAATCCGTAGATTTTAGTGTATGTATGTATCTGTATCTACATACACTAAGCAGCTATGTCCAGGACTCCAAGGTACTCCACAAACAAGCCCTAGCACTGATCAGGGATCCAGCAATCCCAAAACTGTGTCCATGCTCCAATATCCCCCTCTGGTGGGGAACAAGAATCCCAGATACACAGCAACCAGTTGAGACCTGCTCAGGCTACATGGATCTAAACAAACAGGAGTCATTGAAGAGCCAAGTATGGAGCCCTGCATCCCGACGCTCCCGACTGTTCTCATATTTCCAAGGAAGTACTGCTCCTTGGGAAGAGTGAAAAATTAGGGCCCAGGATGAAAAAGCTGTAATCTTCACAGCAGTGAACATGTGCCCAAGGAATTTTTCCTTGGCCCCATGGAAAGCTAAAGCCATGTTAACATGGTGTCCCGTTCTCAGGTCAAACTCCCAGTGCTACTGCGGCTGAACACAAGCTAAAGTGGAACGAGGCAGATGGGTCTTGAAATGTGACCTCAGTTTTTCTAGCTGAGTGTCTCTACTTAGCACTTATTTGACACACATGTCTGCAGGGGAAAAAATTGATTCCTCCTTCTATGCATATATTTACTGTAAAAAACTTCTTCTATAGTTTTACCATAAATTTGGCTACTGCATCCTAATGTCTGCTCTAGTTCCACTTTCCTGCTTATTGAAAAGCTCCAAATTATGCTCACAAAGCACAGCTCACTGGAAACACACCACACCTCTGTCCCTGGTTCCCCACAGCAAAATCTCCCTGGCCTCAACACAATGTCAGCACCAGCAGCATCACATGAACTGAGCTGTCACTTTCCTCAAACCAGAGGCTCACATCAGCTGCTGGCTCTCTCCCTGCCTAGTCAGGACCAGAGCACTGCTCCCATTGGAATTTTCAAGAGGCTTCCCTGTGAAGCTGCACAAGGATGCTGTGAAGCACGTCTCACTCTAGCCTCAAAGTCAAGTATGTCGTTTATATTCCCCCCAGATCTCCCATTTTGTTTTTCTTTCACAAAAGGCCCAGCACTGCACAGGAGCTACTTGGCTAACACCCTCCGCTTCTCACTAAGCCCTAGAACCACTGGCTGTCTTTTCAGCCTCCAGTAATACTCAATGTGTGTAATTTCCATGAGGGAGCTCCATTTATTTTTCTACTCCACAAGATGTCAGCAGGATTAAAGCACTAATTTCTGTGCTCAATTTGAGGGGTTCAGAGGCAAGGTCAGGGTCAGCTGGTGAGACTGAAACACTACTTGCTATGTTTCTAGTCGAGGTGACTGGAGTGGGCTGCCTAATATAAAGGGTCACCATATTCTGAGACCTGTGAAATGCAGCAGAGACAGTAGGTGAAAGGGGATCAGACTAAGGGTCCTCTAGTAATGGACACTTGTAGCACAATCAGATAAAGTCTCCCTCCAAAAAACTACCACTGAAATCAGGGCTGCTCCACACACTCTTCACCCTTCACTCTTCACCTTAGACCAAACCTCAGGGGAATAGGAGTTTACTCTCATCCACAACTGTTCTGCGTCTTCCTGCTCCTCAGCACCCTCTGGAAAAAAACTGAGTGACTGCCAGGAGCTTAATGGAAAAAACAGCAAATCAGGGAGGAGAACAGCACAAATACACATCAGGCTTCTTCGGACATCAACCGGGATCCACTGAATCAGCTGCCCCTGCGCTTATGGGCAAGCAGGCACTGAAAGGCAGGAGGGTGAGGGCCAGAAAGGGATGGAGAACTTTTCAGTGTTATGGAAATCATGTAGTCAGGTATCTGCAAGCAGCAGGCCCAGTGACAATGAACAAGCAAGGCCCACTCAGCAAAACCAGGTAATGCAGCTTTACTGGCAAAAACCACATCCTCAGGAGCAGCCTTGTGTCTTACCTGACATGCCTGCTTCGCTCTGCTGTCGCTCTGTTTCTCTGGCTCAGGGGGAGGAAGAGTTGATGATGTGTTTCCTTTCAACACTTTGAGCAGGTACAAGGAGGCACTATAAAAGAAAAGGGGAGAACACAGCAGTTACCACAGTGCCACTGCAAAGCCACCTGAGGGCAGAGGCCAAGCAGCGCAGGCAGCTTATTCTGTAGCAAAGATGGTTACAGAATTTGAGAGGGCCCCTACTCTGTCTAACCCACTCTAGCCAGACCTAAAGACAGAGAAATCTTACGAAGCTGAATCATTTCACTATCTGTCATCACATTCAGATATGCCCACTATCAGCCTGGTTTCCTGAAGCTCAGGCTTTTGCACTGCTGAAAGAGTTCTGCACTTGCCCAGGATTTCTGAGCCTGCACAGCTCAGCCAGTGCTGCAGCATGGCCTCCCAGCCCCAGATGCCATGTTCTGGAGAACTCAGGCATATCCATCGGGAGAGCATGCAGACCTCTGTGCTTTTGGAAAATGTAGTATTTACGGGGCACTGCTCCACTGAGGACTGCCACTGCTGGGAAGCTGTCAGGGAGCCATGCAGCACACGCAGCCAGCCCCGTGTTGCCAGAAGTACCATGGTTCCTGCACAGCCATGGGGTAGATGTGCTGCAGAGCCAAAACTGTCCAATGGCACTGGGTTGACTATGGAACATGGTACCCACTGCACACACAGTTGACTTGGAAAATCCCACACTGAGAATGAAAGTCCTCGTGAAACTGTCTGCATGTCACAAGAGAGCCTGCTGGTAAATGGCACTCCTATTTACACCATGGAACAGCAAGATCACTCATCTTCCTAGCAAATATATATCTAGCTTATCCTAATTTTCCTGTGTTCTACAGCAAAGGAGAAAATACTGGTATGTACAGTCAGGACTCGATCACTATTGTCCTCATTGTGTTATCACAGAGACAGTAAGCACTGCATTTAAAGAACAATCATCACAGGTTGACTAGGAATTACACTCATCCCCCACTGAATCACACACACTGCATTATTCCCAGAAGAAGTAATGCACTCAAAAAAGCACTTCTCACCAGAAGCAGCAAAGCTGTACCAGACCATTTCTGTATCACAGAAGCTATGAAAGACAATCACCAAAAAATAGACATGTTCGAAAATGCTTCAGACTGCCAGGACTGACTAGTCCTTATGTAAGACACAGATGCTGGTACCTAGCCTTCTGCGAGGCTCTTAGTTCCCACACCTCTTAACACACAACATCACACCTGCTCAGATCTCCCAGCATCAGCAGAGATGCTCCTTATGAACACTCACCTGAAGTAATAGAGAGCCACTGCAGAGTCAGTGTGCTTGCAGGCTTTCTTGACAAGTCTCTGCACTAAAGCGTGCACATCTTCTTGCAGGGAGGCCACTCTCTTGCAGTACTGCTTATTGCGGCACAACGAGTTCCTGCAGAGCATTAAAACAAGCCCAAAGCCATTATCTACAGAGAGAGCTCTGGGGAACAGATGGCCAGGAATACTTACCACTTTATCAGGGTGAGTGATAACAAACAACGCTAGCTGTGGGCAGCACATGGCTGTGGCAAGAAGGGTGAGGACACTTACCACTCTTCACCTTCAAGCACAAATTCAAGCATCAGAGCCGACTTTCCTTCAGAGCTCCCACAATGGGGACTGGCTATCTCAAACCTTGTTACTTCACAACTGCTTCTCAACCGGGGCAAGAGAGGAGCACTGAAAATGCTTTAGAGAGTGCTGAGAATGTCAAGAAGTGGTGCATAATGGATACATGTGACACACCATGCGTTAAGTCTGTCTAGCTGGTATCAAACCTCACTTCTGGCCCTGAACAGAGAATTTGCACTCTGCTTGTCTCAGAAACAACTTGTTGAGAGCTTGTTCCAGCCACAGCAGCAATTCTGTAAGCCTTGGGAGTTGTTGCATGTCTGACTCAGAGGTCAGAGGCCCATGGAGGTATTCAGTGACATGGCTCCATACCTGCAATACCTGTGTTTGTTCTTGAGGCTTCCACCTGCAAACAGGTTTGATGCTTGAAGTCCTTTCACCTAGAAAATCCAGACCCTAATTCCTTTCCTGCAGGTTATGACTATGCACTGTGTATGTGTGTGGTGCTGGTAATCTAACCCTACACAATCTATAAGCATAGCAATTGCCTTCAACCTTAGAAAGACCAGCTCCTGGTGTGCAACCAATACCACAGCTGTTTATCAAAAGCCGTTGTCTATAATCTGGAGGTCTAAGGACACTTACTTGAAGATACTGGCCGTTTTCTGGAGGAAGTCAACCTCCTGCTTGTCAGAGTCTGAGCTCATGCACTGTTCAATCAGTTGAAGCAGGGGCTCAATGATATCAAACACCAAGGGGTTCTCTGCTTGCTTTACTAGGAACACATCAATCAGATCCAACACCTGCAAACACAGAGTTACTGATGTGAGGAGTACGGCAGACAGGGAAACAGATGGATTTACCCAGAGCAGCTACCAGTAGGCTATGGAGCAGCTGGAAGGGGCTGAAGAAAATTATTTGCAGCTGAGATCTGTACACATTCTGGTATCATTTGTACAGGTAGGGCATGGGAAACTGAAAATTAAAATATGAAACTGAAGATTAAGAGTTGTCTTAATTTTGTGCAGTGACACCATTTAGAAAGAACAGTTACAAGAATCAATGTCACCTGGCCAGACCTGCAATCACTCTAACCTGGCACAGGTCCCTGTTAGCACCACTGACTGACAGCTCTCACCCCTGCAAGCCCCCCTTGAATTCCAGACAGTGCATTAGCAAAAAATCTGTCTTTTTTATAAAACAGTATCAGAAGGGAAATTTAAGTAGAGCCACTGGCTCACTTCACTGTTCAGCCTTCACCTTGGCTAACCTGACTAATGACTCCAATTTCTGTCTGCGGCTGCCCGGATGCTGGAATGTCCCAGAAGGTCCATGCTGATAACAGGTGGACTGAACTCAGCATTACATTCACAACCAGCCAAGGAGTTTATCACAATCCCCCCTGATTTTACGGGCATAACAAGCCAAAAAAAGCTGATGTTGCAAAATGACCCGAGGCATTTTATGCATGTCTCACTAAGGAACACCAAGCTTGTCCAGTTTAGAAAAACTGACAGGCATCTTTGGGTAGCTGTGGGAAAGGATCTTATAAATTTAAGCATTTCAGATCAGCAAATGAAAACCACGGTGCACTTTTTGACAGCACAATCCTGGTTTTCAAACAGGCCTGTGAAGCCCCAGCCACTGATCCCAACAGTGGTGTGCCAGGTGCTGTACAAAGCCAGAACAACCCAGTCCTGGCTTCCAGGAGCTCACAACATATGTGAATGTCCAAGCTGTTCAGTGTTAGGTAGCTCACAGCATGCATAGGCATCAACTAACATGCTACTAAGCCAGAGGTCTTCACACCAAACACTTCTCTCCCACCTTAGCTTTGAAATCCCTCCGTAGGATCTTCTCTTTCCGCATTCTGTCCTTCTCATCTTTCTTTGCCTGGATCCGTTTCTGCTGCTCAGCAAAAAGGGCTGAGATGTTCTTGTCAAGAGCCATCATAGCCTCATCATCCAGCTCTTCATCGCTCTCATCTCCTTCCTTTTGTTTTTAGAAGACAAAATCCAACATATCAACTAATATACTTCAAAAAGACAGTGGGGAGGGAACCAGAGCCAAGACCAGACCCAAGCAGGGATATAGCTAACCCAGAATAATACTGCAGGGAGGGAACACAGCTGCTCGGGCCCATGAGAAATCTCAGTTATATTTCCCATCAGGTATTCTGGCTGCACAGCACTAACACGTAGAGAGGATCAGAAGAGGACAGAGGCTAGGGTTTTGACCTGACTCTCTCTGTGCTGTTCCTCCTTCAGTAAAGAGGTTCATATGTTGCTATGTCTGCAACCTTTATTGGAATCATTAAACCACACTCTATCACTGCTACAGTAAGTCTCCAGAGTGGCCTTCAGGGAACACTCCTCCACAAAGGCCAGCCAACACACATAACAGCATCTCAGTGCTTTAGTTCACATCAATCTCATTTATGACAGGCAGGAGCACAAGCTGTGTCAGGCTAGACTGGACAAGCTAAAGTGCTCAAGACATAGGAACAACAAATAAAAGAACAAGTGACTTATTCCCACAGCTCACCTAAGATCCTGAGCTGTTTCAAGTGCCATATAAAGATGGCTGCCAGGGCTGTGACTGCATGAGCTCAGGCAGGATGTGGGTTACTAGATCATCTCCCACCACCCCAACCTCCTGCTATCTATATCAAGGTAGGCAGTGAAAACATACCAAAGTATTCCCTGCTTGGAGAACTTTCATCAGCTGACTGCGAAAATTATCATCAACTTCTTCACTCTCCTCATCTTCACTGTCAGTGCTGTCTTCATCTGAGGAGTCTTCGCTTCCTTCCTCATCCTAAGGAAGGAAAGTTCATCTCCTGAGCCCACCATACAAGCCCAACTCAATTCTCAGATGTGTCACTGTTCAGAAATAAAACCTCAACCCTCCCCTCCCCTACTGCCTTCCTTCTAGACTTCAGATCCAAGTACAGACACCTCAGATAACGGGATACCAGGTCTCCACAAGAGCTAAAAGCGGAACCTAATACAGACTTCTCTGTCACATTAAATAAGTATCAAAGAGAAGCTTCCAAGGAAACAGCTCCCATCTGACCCTCCTCTCTGCTGATGCCTGTAATGCTTTGTGACTTGAATCTCTACAGTCCTTAAAAAAGTGAGATCTGGAATCCAGCTGGCTGTGCATTACAGCCACGATTCCGTCTGTGCTTGTAAAAAGGAGAGGCCTATACTCATTTCAGGATGCAGCTACTTCTTCTCAGAAAAGCATCTATTCAACCAGCCACACCTACAACAGCAGGCCAAGAGACTCAAGCATGCGCTTCCAACAAGCCATTTGTGTGCTGCACCTTTAAAATAAATCTTAATAGAGCAACAGCCGGTTTCCTCAAATAGAAAAATGATGTTAATCTATTACCACAGTTCAGGAGAAACATTATACATTGAGGATATGAAGACTGTTTGTCACTGGCAATGGCACAATTACCGTGTCCTGTGAAGATTTGGTCTTTTTGTTCGATTCTTCCATCACAACGACTGCACTTTCTTCATTTTGCTCTTGGTTAGGGTCAAAAACCTACAAAAAAAAAAAAAAAAGGAACTTGTGTTTTTTCAATGTTTTGTTTTAAAGCATTTCTTGTGTACAACAGACACAGCTGTGTTTCAGCACAATAAACCAGCTAAATAACGAAATTTTAAGTGAGGGCATTAACTTTCTGCTTGGTAACACGCCAAGTTCTTTCCGTAAGTAACAAAAAAGGTGGAGAAAACTGAAGAGGCTGGTGGCATTGCACATCTTGGTTTGTTACAAATGAAGTAGTTGGTTCATCACCAAGCACCTGACAGCCCATCTTTGCAATCCACATATTACTTTCTCAGTAGACACCACCTTTCTTAGTGGTATGACCAATTCAGATTTTTAGTGTCACTTATTTTTAGCACATCTATGAAAAAAGCACCTCTCTAGGAAAAAGAAATGTTACCATTTATACTCACATACAAGATCTACCAGTTATATAAACTAACCCAGGAATTTCTTCAGCCTAAAACTACTAAATAATACAGCTTAAAGTTAGCAGATCTCAAGCTCCTGCAAAAAAAGCAGCCAAACAAAAAACCCCCATAAACGCCTCTGCCACAAAAACAAAAAAAAAAAAGCGCCCCAACTCTCTCTAAACTACAGTTCAAATTCAGTAGTACACATCATTGGACATTTCCTAAATCAAGTAGTCTTTAAATTAAACCCAAAATCGAGACATGCTTGTACATACATCTGTTAGGGACAAAAAAGGCAAACAGTACAAGGCCCTGCTAGTGCCTCACTTACATCCAGGATCAGCTGCAAGCCCCTCTTGGTCAGGTTAGGGCATATCCATACAAACACACTCTGGGAAATCCGACGTAAGAGAAGGCTGGGCTGGGCAAGGAGGGAGAGAAGGATTTCCACCATCACCTCAACCCATCCTGGCTCTGAGATGTCTGCACAGGAACAAACAAACAATGACAGGAAGAGGTGTTGGTACATTAGTAAGAAACTACAGAAAAATTCACCAAGGAATAAAAAATAAAATTGTCCTTCTAGCTGACTCTTAAAAGTACCCACTCAGCAACACAGATCAGAAGGCTGGGAGGGAGAAACCACAGGGAGAAACATGCTTGAAATGGTCTTCTGACCACTGCAAAGCCTTACCAGGTAACAAAAGCTACTATTTATTAAATCATTACTTAGATTAGCAGTTCTCCAAGTCCTGTGACACCTGCTTGGCCACATTAAAGCAAATAGCAGCTGGTCAGCAAAAGTATATGCATTTTATAGTGTTTCCAATGAAATCAGAATTCACAGCAGCCCATGAAAAGTGACAGCATTTGAAATTCGTCCTTTAGTCCAAAAGTTTGGGAATCCTGATCTACAACCAACCAAACCACCAAAGAATTACAGCTTTTATTTTCACAGTGCCCTCAAACTGATTTACACAGATTTCAGGAGAACAAGACCACCCTTGGAGAGGAAATCAAAAAGATCAAGCCATGTTTTTTCCTGGTCAAGTCCCAACCTAGAGGGTCCACAGGCCCTAAAGAAGGATCGGCCTCCATCTCCAAACATGCTGTGTGTATACACACAGGACACATTTAGTTTGCTCAGAACCAAAGCTAAGAAGAAAACATGTTTCATGCCTGCTGGGTGTTCGAGCCCACAGCTTTGCCAGGCAGACACCACCAGTTCACCACCAGTCAAGCTCATGGCCCACACAGAACAATGACTCAAGAAGAGTGAACTCCCTTGGAGTGCTCACCCGAACAAGGTCAGCTATGGAGCTCAGCTCTCCTTTCCGAGGCACACAGGAACACAACCCACTGACAGTGCAGACAGAGAGCTGGAGCAGAAGATTTAGAAAGGCACAGAAAGAGAATGAAGAAGGGATTCTCCTGGGGGTGAGTGCATCAAGCCAGAACCAATGCAGAGTACTTCACTAATGCAGAACTGCCATCTTCTGTCTTTGACAGACCACTACCAATCCCACTCCCTTTCTTTCTGTAGGAAGGACTCACCAGTCTTCTTCTTCTTGGCTTCTTTGCTGAACGCCCTCTCTGTGCAGTTCAGAAGGTCACTCAGAACATCCACTGTTTCAGACTGATTCTGTTTGATCACAAGCAGACAGTAAACAGGCTCAGAATTCCCCAGTACCAACAACAACGGAGTATGCTCCAAATCTAAGGACCACTCTAAACAGGTACAAATATTACAATCAACTACTACAACTCTTTTGCAGAAAATAAAACATGAAATTAAGTAAAAATTGCTCCCATCAGCAGCAACTCAAGGGCAGAACTAATGCTCAGGCCAACCTTTGCCCCCTACACAGGCAGGGTAAGAATCACAGTTTATTAGCTGTCAGTTGCCCATTTTCAAAAGCTGGAGGTTCTGAAAGGCTGGATCTCTGAACACAGAGAAACTCCCCATCTCAGCGTTCAGAAAGCCCTGCTATCAGCCTGTTTTATACTACAGAAATATTCTTCAGAGGTCTTACCTTGAAAAGATGAATGGCCATTGAAAGCAGAAGTTGTTGGAAAGCACCAACTTTGGCACTGTCTGATTTGTTTTCCTTCTTCTGCAGATTCTTCACAGACTGAAGTGTTCTGAAAAAAGAAACCTGAGTTTTTCACAATTACAACAGCAAACCTTCTCATATGATCAGACTAAAAATGTGACCAAAACTATAGTACTGTTTTGTGTACCTGACATTTAATTTATTGGCACTGGATACACATACAGTACACAGCCTTAACCCAATAATATTATCTCACTGAATGTGGGTTATAAAAAAACAGCAGTTGTGCACAGACTACATTCCTAATACCACAGCCAAGGCTACACTTTTATGGAAAATCTAACTCAGAAAAGAGTCACTGAGAAGTTTGCACAGGCATTATTAGGAGAAAAGAGGAGCAGACTGTTACAATCATGTCTGGGAGAGGGACGATGAGCAAAAATAGAAAAGGATATGGCTATCATATAGTTAACACACAGAAGGAAGAGGAAGAAAGGAATGGGGTGAAAAGAAACAGAAAGACACTCTGAAATCCAGCCATGGGTGCAGGATACCCAAAGGAAAGAAAAAGAATTGCCACTGCCTGTGAAATGGCTGTGCTACAGCAACCAGAACAGCAGGAGGCAGTGAGAATACAATGTCTCTTTTACTGTCCCAAAAAGAACCCAAGACCAGGGCTTTCCCACCTTTCTCACTTCACCAACCCAGCACCCAGTCTCCCAAGCCTCTCACCTCTCCCAGATATCCCTCTGTTCCTTGGTAAAAGGTTTCACAGTTTTGACATGCTCACTGGAGAGCAGCTTGTTGGCATACTCAACGAGGAGAAAGATCCACAGCTTCCCATCTGCAGTCACACCATGGATGTGCTTCTCTCTCAAGGCTGCAGCCTTTGCTGTATCCCCCAAAACAGGGAGGGTGTTTAACGTCTGAAGTAACCTGCAAAGAAAGACAGCCAGCATGTTACTGTCAGAGGAACCAAATGGCCTGCTCCCTCTTTCCAAAATAACCCCCACCAGCAAAGCACTCTCATCCCAGAGCTCTGGTCACTCACTGCAGCCCAGACTGACAGTGCCCAACTTTCAACCCATACATGCACCCAAGACAGTAGTGTAGAGCTCATTATCTTGGTGGCCTCAAACACATCTGATGCCTGGGAGGACGCTATTAATCTCACTTATTATTAATGTTTCCCACTCTGTGTCCCACCACGTCCTCTGTTTTCCTTCTATTCAAGTTTGACAATCATCTAAAAACATCTATTACCAACTGTATCTCACTTAGGACAGGGAGGGCTGTGATGTCACCAGCACCTCACACAGAGTGGACAGAAAGCCAACAGCCACCAGCACAACCCCAGCACAACCCTCTTGGGTCCTTCTCCTTCCAGCTTGCAACAGAGGTAATAGAAATATTAGGGGAAAAAGCAGTATGAGCTCAACTCCACATCTGCCATATCATTTCACATATACACATTAGATGTGCCGTGGACAAAACATGGATCTTTGAAAAATCCATCCAGGATCTCCTTAAAAAAAGTCATTCCCTGGTGCTGGAGTCAAAGAAATCCTCCAACAGCAGCCTACCATTCCAAATTTCTTGCCCTGCCGTTCACAAGCTGATCTTATCCTCAGGAAAAAAGAGAAATTTCCAAGCTTAAAGCATGCAATCAAATCCTTACCCAAAGAAGTAGTTTTCTGTCTCTGCATGATCCGATTCATTTAGGGGCTCTGATGGAAGGACACTCGCCTCAGCTATCTGGGGATTCTTCTTCTTAGCAACAAAGAAAGCATGGAAGAAGCAAAACCTACAATAGACAGAAATAGGAACAAAATGAAAACCCAGACTGGTCATAACAAAGCAAAATCAGCCAATGTGTCAAACCAAACAGCGCCACATTCAAGGAAGTCCAAGCACTGAAAAAAGCCACTATTTACGAGACGCTTTTCTCAAGATACACAGGGTAAAGAAGAGAAATAGATGCTCAGGACTTCACAAAAGTGTAGCACCAACAATTAAGGCCACAAAACAATACTCAGACTGTCAGATGTGGATTGTATTCTCCAAGACACTTTAAGTGACAGATAAATACTTATTAAGACCTGATGTTACAAGTAATATCTTCAAGCAGTTTAGGCAAGTAAGAATGGAAAATTTATTGAAAACAGATGGGACTAATGTGATTTTAAGTGACAACTACGTATGAGACAGGTTAGTCCAATTATGCAGAAGGTATTTTGAAAACGCAATATAGTCTCCTAAGTGATTTATTATGGAGCATTTCCATTACTAGGATTTGTCTAGTGTCATGGAGACAGCTTATCTGGAATACTGCTGTTGAGCTAAACAGAATTATTCCAAGCACATGTGTCTTTACATCAGTCTCACCTGGCAATGTCCATCACAAGGCTCTCTTCTTTTTTCGTTGCACTTTCAGTGATGCTAACCAGTCGGTGGATGATCCATCTTCTCAATCGAGCAGTCTTCTGTTGTGCTCTTTGAATAAGAAGGTGGGCACAATCAGCAGTGTGAACACTAACCCAACATGAATACACACCGCACAATCCACTGCATCAAGAGGTGACTTTCAGATATTTAGAGGCTTTACACTAAAATTGGCAAAGTTATGTATAACAAAGCAACAGGTGCAAAAGAAGAGATATAATCTTCTCAAGTTTGCTTTTTACTATGCAAAAGGCAATCTATCTACCCCACAGAAATTCTGCAGGTGAGCAAAAAGCGCTTCAAGAATTGCAGCCGTCAGTAGAGTGAGGTTTATAGGTGCACAGGTAACACATAATCTGGCCTGAGTGCCAGTGCATGTAATACACACATAAAAGAGAGGCACAGTTCCTACAAAGACCTGAGAAGCTGCAGTGAAAGATGAAACCACCGGACATACTCTCCAAAGCAACTGTCATAGCTAGAAAAAGAAGAGAAAAGGCTCTTTTGGTGATCCAGTCTGCTTTGGACAGGCTGGCTGGTTTTCACTATGCTTGCAGAATGTGCAGGATTGAATTTTATCCCAGCAAAAGAGTCAGATGCTGGGGCTAAATTTTCTGAGACAGACGAAATAAACAATTGTCAACTCATGGCAAGGGAACCAGCAAATGTTGAGAGGTAGGTGCAATACCCATGTACTCACATGTCTGCATTTTCCCGGTCCTGTTTTTGCCGGTTACTTGAGAAGTCTAAACAACAGTCCAAGTCTGGCCTGAGGAACATGTCTTTGAGCCAGGAGATGTATTTTTGCAAGGCCACTGCCTGCAGGTGTCTGACTACCCTGGAAGTACTCAACAACACTGGCTTCCCTTGATGGGTAAGGGTAGAGAAGCCCATCATCACAGCCAGCTGCCTCTCTGGGTCATCGCAGCCACTCAGAAATGTATCTATATATCCCTCCATCTCTGCAGCAAACTTAAATCCCTGTGGAAACTGAAAAACAAGGTCAAAGAAGCAGGTTAGGAACTTCACACTCAGTCTGAGTGGCTCTGTAAGTACAAACCATAGAATCATAGAATCATAGAATCATAGAATGGCCTGGGCTGGAAGAGATCTCAAAGCTCATCTCATTCCAACCCTCTGCCATGGGCTTGAAGGGACAACTTCCACTAGATCAGACTGCTCCAAGCCCTGTCCAGCGTGGCCTTGAACACTTCCACTGTAAATCACATGAAAGAATTTGGCTGCAGTAAGTAAATTAAAGTCACATGCCTGAATACTTGTCCTAAGGCTTACAGTCAGTCATCAATTTCACCTCATGGTCTTCCTCTCACAGCAGCAGCCACTGTAAGCAACCACAGAATCCTGCCATGTACCAACATCAACCCTGTAATTTGCACCTTCCAGAACAGTGAGGCTTCAGTAGGCTGGACCACATGCTGGCCAGTGCAACTAAGCTCCCAGGCTGATCAACTCTTTATTCTGGGTGAAAGTTCCAGCGTGTTTCTCATATCATCTGCCTTAGAGCTTCCCTAGATCTGGAAATTCCCCACCATCAATTCCAGTCTCATCTAGCAGCCCTGGAGCCTGCTGACCTATGGGGGTTAGAATAAAAGCCACCTCCTCTCCCTGGTGTCTCAGAAGCATTGAGGCATTCTGAAAGGGGGAGATATGTTTAAGCTAAAACTCATATCCTGAGGTGTGGCTGTTTTGTGCTAAGTCTTATCTTCGGTCCTGCCACTGCCACACAACGCATACAGCTGGCAGGCTGCTGGCCCTGGACACTGTCCAGCAGCATAGAGAACATCAGGACACGTCCCATTTCACCATGCATCCCATTCCCTTACAGTCTTTCATAGCCCACAGTGTTCAATTCCACTCAGCTTGTTCTGGAAAAAAAAATAATGCTTAACTGGAGAAATCCTGAAGAGGTGGTTTCATTCCAAAAGCCCAACACATCTTTTTTTTAATTAATAAAACAACTTGTTTGGTCTACTGTCACATTCAATA
The DNA here is from genome assembly GCA_013398015.1 of Oreocharis arfaki. Classification (NCBI taxonomy): domain Eukaryota; kingdom Metazoa; phylum Chordata; class Aves; order Passeriformes; family Paramythiidae; genus Oreocharis; species Oreocharis arfaki. The sequence continues at coordinate 154,116 of VZRR01007171.1, read as the reverse complement.
CAGTGACCTGGCAGGAGCAGAAACAGCAATGAAAGTCTAGGGAACAGTGTTCTTTCAAATAAAGGGGCTATAAACTTGTAATTAACTACAAATCCATCCAATGATAACATAAATAGCCCTACAAGCGATCTCACAGAACAGACAATTTAGCAAGCTCCTACTTCCATGGTTGTAGAACTCAACACTTGTGCACCAGTATGAAAACGGGGAGATAAACTCCAGGAAAGACACTGTAAACAGGCTAATAGCTCGCAACAGGGGGTTCATCAATCGCCTCTCAAGAAAAGCAAATCAGGTTTATTTGCTCCCTTGTTGATAAAAAAAGTGGAATCAGAAGGATAACTGCCAGCAAATATCAGACTCCAGCTTTGTCTAGTTCCATCTCCAACAATCACCAGAATCCCATAAGGAAGTACAAGGTAAGAGCATTTACTTCTCAAACCAACCAACCTATGTCAAGAAACAAAACAAAACAAACGCCAAAACCATTATCTAATTAAAACTAAGATCTTTTCTACTCTCTCATCATCAACAATATTAGCTTCTCCTTCCATTTAGTCTCATTATCTTCAGGGGATTTGTACATTTCAGACAGGAACCGAATTAACAAATTTTTGACGCACACGGAAGAACACAGCCTAATTTACTGTGCAACAAGCACAAAAAGTAAGAAATAGGAAAACTACTAAGCTAGTGGATACATCCTGGAGAAAGCTGGTCCATTTAGGGAGGCACCATGGTATGCAGTATTTGCAAAGCAAACCCACACATCTATTGCTGCTTTGACAACAGAACAAAAAGATCACACAGACCTATTTCTCTTAAGAGACAACAACTATTTTTGGGCCCACGTGAAGAGGTCTGGGATTGTGTTACCACAAAAAGCTAAGGTAAAACCCATTTTTATCAGTATTCCCTTTTTACTTTTCCTACATTTATTGCTGGGTCGTGTTGTTTGCTGGCTTCCCAGGAGGGGAAGGAGGAAGAGGAGTTCCAAAGTCCAATTCCAAATAAATTTTGTGCTTAAACCTCAGATGTGCTTATTGAAACAAGCACTAACAAACAAAAGCACGAGTTGTCCCCTTTTGTCTTTGTGTTCCAATGCTCATGCAACACCCAGCACAATGATAAACAAAAAGGAGCTTCTGGACACACAAAATCAAAGAGAATGTTAAAGGATGACACATGACACTGCCAATTTGCTGAGGGCTGTCCTTCCTCTGCTTCCCCCATCATTAGAGCTTTCTCTGCAGCAGCAATGAAAGCAGGTGGGGCAGTGCTGAACAGTTTCTATACCCTTAAAATAGGCAATGACAACCAAACACAGGCTATACTCAGTCTACTGCAACCAGTGGTCATATAATAACCTTGCTTTTAGTAAGAGTTCAAGGTCTAAAATTACACAAACTTTTTTTATACAAGATGATTTGAAACTAGAAGTGGGGCAGAGATGACTTGTTCTCAAGACATGGCCTTTAGCTTGTTCAAAGACCTACCTGAGTCGCTATCACATGTTCTCCATAGTGCAGCATCACCTTCCCTTTAAGAACCACCTGCAGCTGCTCCATGGTCAGCGAGGGGAGAGCACTGCCCAGCAACCGGTAGCACATGTAACTGAGTGGGAACAAAGAACATTCCCTCAGGCTAAAGCACAGCAGCAAATCCACACAGTGGGGTAGGACAGAGAGGAAGTGTTGGGGCAGGCTACAGGAGCATGCAGGGAGATGAAAGTCAAAACCCCTGGGTCAAGAAACAGAAGGATAACATGGGAAACAATAAATGTATGTTAAAACAAACCTCACAGGTCCTGATTTCTCCTTCAATAGCCCATTCTCCACAACTTCATTCCAGAATAGTTCAAAGGCACCTTCCTTCAGTGCAACTTGTAGCAAATCAAATACTACACTGGGCAATTTCTTATCTTCCTTCTCAGACTTGGCAGCACTTTTCAGAAGCTCTACAAGTCTAGAAGAAGAAATAAAATAATGTGAGATATCTGACCTGGAAGGGAATTGCTGAAGGCCAAATTCATCCAGCCAAAGGACACAGAACATTTCCTGAGAACTGCAGGTTGTGCCTCCTGGGAGAAATGACACAACTGTAACTTGGGAACCTGCATAACAATTAACACCTAACCCTTAGCAGCATCTGCAGTGGCAAATACAAGCAGGTATCAGAATCACAGCCATATTTCTCTCACTACTAGCCAAGAGAAAAAGAATGTTCATTTAAACCTCCTTATTTAAGAACTTACCTGGAAATATTTCCCTTATTTAAAACAGTAGGTGAGCCAAACAGCTTCTTCAGCTTTTTAGGTTTCAGAACACCGGGGAATTTCTGCATGCCCACGAGCAAAAGGTGAAGATTCTCTGGAGATGTGAAGGCTGAAGAGAGGTCACCTTGCAAGATGTCAAACAGGACCTCCTCAAACACAGTTTCGGGAACCTACACAGGAACGAGGGTGAAAGCACGTGAGCAATATCTGAGGGCATTTTACTAACTTGCAGTTAAGTAAGTACATAAAAGTATCTGCATTGGAGGACATTTTACTAAAAGCTTGCAGTGTTCTGGAAACTCTAGAAATAGTCTTTATGGTGACACAACGAAAAATAAATAATGGATGTGTCCATGACTGCTAGACAGTCCCAGGTGCTTAACCATGGGGAGAAGGACAGAATGTTGTCATCAGACAGCAATTCTGGTCAACTGACTCCAGCTGCAATTGTTCTCTTGTGCTGTCTGACAGCTCTGCCCGGACAACCCAGGCCAGGCAACCCATGCACAAGGAAACTCTCTATTTTTATTTAACACTGCTAGTCTTCATATCTAAAAACTATGTCCACTTTAAAAGAAGGAAATAAACTCTTTTCTTTTACTACATGCTCAGAGTTCTTTATTCCTTGTCCCTACATCATTACATTCCCAACAGCCCAAAATTCAACCTTAGGCCCAGACTTGGTGCATAAAAAAGGGTGCTTTGCTATTCAGAGTTTTCAGCATACATCTATTCAAAAGAGCAGATGGTCTAACACATCATCCAAGCAGGTGAACAGGGAAACAGACTCTGGGATTGTCCACGATGAAGTCAAACTAAGCTAAACCAGAGCACCCTTCCCAGAACACAAGCATCTGCCCACAGACAATATAGGGACAGCTCCCACAGTTTACACTCACTCTTCCACACCCCCTGTAACCTCCAGCTATGAACAAACTAAAGGAAAATCTGAGCCCAAAGCCAAGCCCTCTCTTCCTCCCCGCCCCACCTCCCCCAACCCCACATGCTGTGCCTGTACCTCAGAGGTGATGTCAATAAGAGTTTTGCGTGGGAGATCTCTGAGGTGTGTTTGGTGATTCGTCAGCTGCTGGAGAAGCTGGATGCTCTCCAGAAGAGCTTTCGGGTCCTAGAAAGGAAAGAGAAGCCAAAAAGGACATATATCAGAAATTAGGCTGAAGGCTCAGGTAATAACCCGCTCTTTAGATGTTTATGCCTACTTATAATAAGAAACACACAACTGTTTCTTGATAGGCCACTCAGCTTTTTCCAAAATGGTGTTTCCCAGCTGGATATGACAACAGACTCCTTCCTTCCAGGAGAGGTAGGAACCTCCTGTACTATTTGACACAGTTCCTACATTCTGCTCAGGAACAGACATTAAAAAGGCACAGAGAGTCCATGGATTACACAGTAGAAATGAACTGAACTCCATGCTTCGAGTGTCACTGCATCGATTACCCGGCGACCCAGCCTTTCTCTGTCAATCCTCTTTTCACATCAGAAGCCCCAGAACCCAAACTGATACACCCGACAGCAGTGTTACCTTCACAAGCCGCCCAGACTGGAACAGAGCCATAACTCCAAAAAAGTTCCCAAAGGCAGCATTTCTCACAAGTTTCTGAAAGGAAAATTTAAAAAAAGAAAAAGAAAAGAAAGTAGGTAAAAATCTACTTTCCTGAGAGGTTAGATTTCACATGCAACTACATGGGAACAAGATGGCAGGAAGATCCAGCCTTGAACACTTGACCATGGGAAGAGAACATACTGAAAAACAACCCCCTGCACAATATTTAAGAACTGTCCTAGAGTACCTCTTCATCACACTGACAAATCTCAACTAAAACACGGCCAAATGACAGTGTCATCAACTTCCAGTTTTTAGAAATATCTGTTATTTCCTCATAGTAATTTGCTTTAACAAGAACCCCAAAACTACATTACACACCAAGACATCAAAGAATAGAGAACAATTCATTTAAAGTAGCAGTTGGCAAATGTTGCCACGAGCTGACTTACTTTTTTCACTTTTTCCAGATTGTGTTTTTCTTTTATCTGTTCCAAAATGCTGCACAGTGGAATTTCCTCAAAAGCCTGCAAAACCTGAGGAGAGAGATGGAATAGCTGTTTGCAGTTCTTCCATTTCATGATGTATTGGGTTAAGCTAAACTAGAACTGAATAGTTATTCAGTATAGCAGCAGATGGGCTGCTTTATCAGGCCAGAATAAAGACAACCAGATCAGTAAAGATGTGTAAAACAGGAACTAGGCTGGGAGAGATGCGGTTGTGGAGAAGGCTCTTCTCTCCTTGGAGAAGGCTCCAAGGAGATCTCAGAGCTTCTTCCAGTGCCTAAAGAGGCTCCAAGAGAGCTGCAGAGGGACTTCGGAGTCCCAGAGTGCCAGGACAAGGAGGAATGACTTCACATTGACAGAAGGTCAATTTAGGTTACACACTAGGAAGAAATTCTTCCCTGTGAGGGTGGTGAGGCCCTGGCACAGGTTGCCCAAAGAAGCTGTGGCTGCCCCATCCCTAGAAATGTCCAAGGCCAGGCTGGACGGGACTTGGAGCAACCTGGGATAGTGGAAGAGGTCCCTGCCCATGGCAGGGGGTGGAAGGAGATGATTTTTAAGATCCCATCCAATCCAAACCATTCTAGGATTCTATGCAAACACAAATATTCCTGATGATATTCCAGGTTTTCTCCCTGTACATGACAGATTAATAATGAGAACATTTTTGCTGAAACTACCTGACCCCGTAATAGAGGTAATCAAACTTTTCACCATGGGCAAGGCCCTGGTCAAAGCGGGAATCACACAGGTTCTTCTGCTTTATTAAATTCTCAGGTGAGATGAGGTCAGACACCACTGGTGATCCCAACTGCTGGGAGTCTTTGCTATGTTACAGACTTAACCACGGTGGAGGAAAAAAACTCTGAAGTGTTTGTTAAAGGGTTGCCTTTTCAGATATCCCACATCAACAAACCAAAACCAGGAGCAAGACAGTTTTAAGAAGTAGTAATAGTATTAAATGCAGAATAATTGAAAACTTGGCCAAAGTTTGTAAATTAAGGATGGTCCTCGAAGCAGGACTGAATTCTGTAGTATGAATGTGATATTGGTATAGTTCATATTTATAAGGGTTTCTGAAGCAGAATAGCACCATTTAAAACCATTATAGTTATCGTGAGAGTCTTCCCTCCCACATGCACGCAGGAGAGGTCAGAAGGGAGCTCTCCAGCCTTGCACAGACAGCAAAAGGGACCCCAGGCATGGACAGAGGCTGCCGACGGCTCTGATCCGCGCTGGGAAACACTGACCTGCGCCAAGGCCAAGCTGAAGCCCGGGCGGGCAGCCTCGCGGGTGGCTCCCAGTCCCTCCACCAGCCGCTTCAGGGTGTACTTGAGCTCATCGTCCTGCAAGAGAGACCGAGCTGGGCGGTGCCTGGGCTGCTCCAAGCGCGGCCCGGCCGCCAGACCCTCGCGCCCAGCCCGTGCCCCGTCCGCACTGACGCGTTTCCAAGCGGGAGCGGAGGGATGAGCCGTGTGACCCACTGCCCGCACGCACCCACCGCCCCTCCGGGCCCCGCCTCACCTTCTTGCCCTCCCGCAGATGCCGCAGGAGGCTCTCAGTGGCCGCCAGTCGCACCTCCTGCTCCGGCTTGGCGATGTCCCAGAAGAAGTCGAGGAAGGCGCGGCCCTGCCGCAGCACCCCGCGGGGGTCGGTCACCGCCGCGCCGCCGCCCCGCTGCTCCATCGGCTCCCTCTCCTCCATCCCCGCCATGCCGCTACCGCTGCCGCTGCCGCACGTGGGGCCGCCCGCCCGCCCCGCCTCTTCCGGGGCAGCGGGGCCGCCGCCTGACGGGCTCGGCTGCCGTGTGAGCTGCTCTCCTCAGCACTGGGCCCTCAGCCGCGCTCCCCTCAGCGCCTCCCGCTCCTCTCAGCCCTACCCCTGTCCCCTCATGGCTGCCCTTCACACCCCGCTCCCTCAGCCCCTCATCCCACAAAATCGGGTTCCTTACCCGGTGTGCCACAAGCCAATAGCGACACGCTCGACGGACACATTGATTGATTATTTCAGAGTTGCGTGAGCCGCGGTGCTCGGTGGTGTTCCACAAATCCAGCACACCCCACCGCGCTTTTCACACCATTATTTATACTCAGAAGTTCAGAGTCAGTATCTTTCCAAGTACTGCCCATCTGTTGGGGTTGATTAGTAATTTAAAAGTTGTGTCAAGTAGCTAACTTCTACACATGCTGAAGGGAAGGGTCTTCAGAGTGTCTTTTTAGAATTACAATGAACAGAGATCAGCTATAGGATACATGGACCTTGAGTTTTTTGCTAAGTTAGCAATGTATACACAGACATACACCAACATCTGAATTTACTACATCCCTAACGCTCATTAGTTCCAGAATGTCCTTGAGTAAGGGATGCTGACTGCTGCCTGCCTCACGGGTTAGGTCTCTTCTCTTGCTGAAAGTATGCAAAGATCTTACATTAAAGAACATCCCTACTTAAGATAATCTTGACATATTCCACCTTTTGCAACAGCACCGCTCCCCTCAGCGACACGTTCACTCCCTGACCCCCAGCCCTGCTCCTCCGCAGGACTCATTCGTCCCTGCTCTTCCCTCACCCGGTTCGCATCTTGGGAGGGAGGGTTGGATCCAGGCTAGATCCTGTCTCCGCGGGGCTCGACGGTGGCAGAAAGCCTGCGGGGTGAGCCGGGATCGGCGGTTCGGGGTCAGGGACACGAGGTGTGCGCGGAGTTGGTTATCGTATGAGAATCTGTCATGCGGTTTTATTAGAAAACACTGAATTATGGCCTGGCAAAAAGGAGACAAATCAATTGGTGCAAATGGTATTTTTTAAGGACACTGTGAAACTCTCGGGTACGGCTCGTTGTCTTAATTTGCAACAAAATCCAGGACTAACCTCCAGCTGCCCTGTGAACACTGCGCATTGCTACTATCCTGCCAGACACCGGTGCCACCCGCGGGAGTGCAGGTAATGGCCCCGGAGCACGATCCCGCCCTGTGATCACTGTGATCCCTAGAAGATGACGGCGACACCTGGAGCAGGGTCCATTTCCATGATCTCTTTGATCTCTGCCCGCAGCGACAGAGGGATGCTTGGGGAATCAGAGCCGCGGGCTGGGCTTGTATCAGCACTGGAGTGTCCAACGCTCACCGGAGGCGTTACCGCAGCCCATCCCGAGCGGATCCCCGGGCGGATCCCCGACAGATCCCGGGCACATCCACGGGCAGACCTCAGGCAGATCCTCCGGCAGATCCGGAGCAGATCCCCGGGAAGAGCCGCGGGCAAATCCCGCACAGATCCCAGAGCAGACACCGACCATATCCCCGGGCAGATCCCGTCCCAGAGCCGACGGGAGCGAACCGCGCGGCACGCCTCCAGACAGGCAGCGGCGCGGACAGCCCCGTCGGGGCGGGGAGCTGGAGGCAGGCACGGCGCGGGGCAGCCCCGGCCCGCGCGCCGCCGTATATAAGCGTTGCGGGGTCCTCAGGCGCGGTCCTGTCACGCTCGCACGGGGACGAGGCCGCGGCGGCGATGGCGGATTTCGATCCCTACGACGACCGGGCCTACAGCAGCTTCGGCGGCGGCCGCGGGTAAGCGGGGCCGGGGGCAGCACTCAGGGCTCCCCCCGTAGATGGGACGGGAGCGGGGAGCAGCGCCCCGCGGCCGGGCGAGGCGGGGGCGCGGCCGCAGGGCCCGGCCTGCCCCGCTCCGTGGGGATGGTGGGCGAGGGCTGCGGAACAGGGACGCTGTCTCTGCGAGCTGTTGAGGCTCGTTCTGCCCCCCGCCTGCCCTCCCCCAGGGCGCGGGAGTGCCCTTCCGCTGGCTGTGGCGGACCCGCTTTGTGTGGCATGGTGGGGGCTGCGGCTCCTGGCGGGGTCCCGGCCGTCCTCGCACTGCTCTGGCCAGCGCCGCAGAATTCAGAGCTGGGCGGCTCGGGAGCGCCGGGAAGGGGCGGGAACAAGAGGGTGTCGCTGTTCCCGCCGTCCCGGAGGCGAGGGGAGGGGGGATTTAGGGAGTTGCTGGGCCAGAGCCAAGGAAGGCCCTAAGAAGCTTGTGCGGGGCCGGACCGGGATGGGTAGGAGGGAACGTTCCTGAAGGCCTGGAGCAGGGCAGGAGGCCGCTGTGCTGGCGGGACGAGACGCCCCCGGGAGCGGGCAGCGTTGTGGTGCCTGCGGCGGGAGGAAATGGGAGGGCTTTGTGGTGTCTCCGGTCGAGGAGCGCCGGGAGCCGCCGTCCTGCCTTATCCGGGGCTCCGGGTGCTGATTGCAAATCCCTGATCCTTAAGAATCGGGCTTGTCTCTGTCTCTTTGCTGAGAGTGTTTTTAGGGGAGGAGCTACAGAGGCAATAACCAGTAATTAGAAGTTTGTCTTAAATTAGGTTAGGAAGGTGCAATCAAACAATTGATTTTCTTTGGAGGTTGGTGCTGTTACAAGTTTCTTTGTGCACTGAAATAAAACAGTAGGCCTGAATCTGTGGAATAAACTTCCTTGTGAGCAAATCTTCACAAGTATATCACTGTATAATCTAATCTTCCAAATTGTGTTTCCTGATCAAGAGTGTTCGTGCCCTTTTCTGCTCTTAGATGAATAACTTGGTTTCATTTCAGTCTCTTTAGGCAGCAGGGAGGAGCTGCTGGAGTTAAAACAGCAGTAAGTTTTTCTTGTCTTTGGAGATACTCTTGACACTTTTAAGTTTTTCAAATTCATTTTCATGCATTGATACCGTTTGTGTTTAATTCAGAGACGTCCCAGAGCAAGCAGATGATGTAGCCACTTGCATTTCTGTTATTTTTTGTAATTCTGTAACAAAATAACCTTGCCAGCAGCCTAAAGTGGCACTTGACTCAATAAACCCAGATATTGCTGCACAGTGTACCCTAGTCAATGTAGGCGCATTCTGTGAAGTAAAAAATACCGGTTAATTTTTTTTTTAAATTCAGATTCCTGTTAGAAAATTTAAACTTGCATTTAGGCAAGATGTGGATCCTTTTTTGGTGACTAAAGGCATCCTGCAAATTAGATGTCAGATAAGAAAATGTACTTATTCTGATTTACCTGCTGTTCTAAACATCAGATACTACTAATGCTAGAATCCTGTGTATACTTCTGTCTAATTTATCATTGTCACTATTAAGTTACTAATAGCTAATTCACAATTTAACAGGTCTCTGTGTGTATTGTATGAAGTCCTGTAATATGTGAAGTGTAATGAAAACATGAGTGTTCTTGAAGGTTCTGATTAAAGAATCCCATGTTAATTTAAAGTGGCTCCTGCTCATTTTTAGGCACTCTAGGACTGGAGGAATAGTGTAAACTCAGCTGAGATGTAGTAGTTTTTGTAGAAGTTGCGTTTTGCATAACCTTTAGTGTACATAGCAAGTGAGCACAGGATTTCAGTATGACAGATGGTAAACCAGTGCCCAGCAGGTTCTGACAGATCTAAGTTATCTGCCTCTTTCTCATAATCATCAAAATTATGGCAGAAGAGCATCAGGATATGACTGGTGTGATGAGATGGGATTTTGCTACACCTGAGATGTTTAGTGATGCACTGACTAAAAGCTGAATCATAGTATTAGGGGGATGCAAAAGTCACTTTATTCCTGGTGAAGAATATGGTGCTGGCATTAGTGACAAGAGACTTGCTATCAGCTTTTTCGAAAGTGTTTTGGAGCACAAAATTTGACAGGAAAACCTGTAGTTAAGCATACCGTGGCCTAGTCGAAACTGAACATCTGTAGAGCTTCTCAGAGTTGAAAGAAAGGGAGTGTTTGCCACTCCTGACTTGCTGCTAGGGTGTTTATTTAGGTGTGGCTTGAAGTGCTGGGCGCCTTACTAAAGGTTAAGATTCACCTGCTGAAGTGCTGCACAGGTCAGTGAAAATGGGGAGTTAGTCCTTATGCTTCTGGCAGCTTGGATCCCATGTCTTACCCATCTAGCATTAAAAGAGATCTCCTAATTTTTAGGCTTGGGTAAGCTTTTTGGTGAAGACATGTGATACTTACTCCAGACATGTTCTGGGTTGCTTGAATAAATTGGGTTTGAATTTAGTGTTGTGGTCTTGGAGGGTTGACCCTGTCATCCTGCTGATCCTTAGGCTGCCCTGGAAAAGCTCTAATGTCAGAACCCAGGTAGGCTGTCGTCTCTGTGCTCTGCAAAAGGTAAATCCCAAGCTTTGATCTCTAGTGAAAGGGTATTTAACTCAAATACTGACTTTCAAAATATCCTTCATTTTGAACTTTTGGCAGATCTTCTTTTCTGGAGACATAATTAAACTTTGTGAAAGAATAGCTTCAAAATGGGAAGTTGTTTTCTACTCAATATTGTCAAAGCCATTAACTCAGCCCACCAAAGTTTAATTATTGGGGGTGTTACTAGAAGCAAGCTTTCCTCTTCAGCTTTCTGCTTTGGTTTTCTGAGAAGGAAATCAAATAATGCCTTTCAGATTCTCACAGTAAGATGACATAATCATTACCTAATTGTGTCTAAGCAAAAGTTTAGAGTAGGAAATGCAGATATTCATTCACTACTCCAGTTTACTTAGTTCAGATGTTTTTTCAATTATTTTTTTACTTTTGTCCTACTTTGTTGCAAACGAGAGACTCTTCTTCCAATCTCATTGTTAGGTTACTGAAGTCAGCCATTTTCTTTTATTTCACTATTTCAGTGCTGGGGAAAAAAGTAGGGAAGTACAGTAACAGTTTCTTTTGTGTTACTGTACCTGAGTTCCATAGGAAACTTGGTTTGGAACTGTTATTGACCATTCATTTTCTTCAAATGGAAACTAAAATACCAAAGGTATAGTTATATATTTGATAACCAGAGCCTTAATATCAAATTGGAGAAGAATGTTTAATTTTCTGACTTTAAAATCAGTCTGGATTGCACAATAGAGAATGGATTTCCACACATGCACCCCATGAAGTTCTGGAGCACTGTGGTAGAAAGGAGGTCTGTCTGTAGCACAGAAAATCCTTTTGGGGATTGAGGGTGTGGTTTTAGAAGTGGCTCAGAGGGAGCTGAGTGGTGGTTCCTGATGAAAGTTTTAGTTCCAGCCCTTGCTCTCCTTCTTTCCGTCTCGGCAAAGTGCTCTTTGCAGCTGTCCAGATCACCATGTTGGTCTGGCTGAGGGTTCAACTCCAGGGTGGGTTTTTAGGTGAATCAGCTCCCTGTGAGGTGACTCGCAGCTCAGGGAATGTCCTGAGAATATGTACAAGGAGGGAATGCTCCTTTGAAACTCACTTGGAGAAATTCTGATGTTCCTGTAGGACATGAACATTAAGATTTTCTTTTTTTGGATGCAGGTTAAATGTATGGTATTTTAATAGCTGTTTCTATCACTGTGCATGAGAATTAAGGACAAAGGCATGGAACTGATTCTACATGTTATGGAATTATTTAGAACAGCAACTCAGCTTTCTTGGAGTTCCTCCTTAAAACTCAGTCTTGTGACTAAAGTTAATTCACAACTATTACAGCTTTAGTTCTCCAGTATGTTTTTGACTTGTTAATGAGACAAAGGCAGATGAGGAATATTGTCAAAAATGCTAAAATGCAAACCTGGGTGGACACTAATTAAAGATATGTAGATTGTGATTCGAGTAGATTTAGCAGCATGTTGATAGTGTTGGTGACAAATGATTCTTGCATGGAGCTGCTAAATAAGGCCCAAATCACAGGCTCACCTAGGAAGAGTTAAGGAATCTTATTCAAGCTTAATGCATTATCTGATTCATTAGTAATAAAATATTTATTCTTGAATGAAAAAAATACTGTCAAGTACCTTGCTTGCCCAATGGATTTTTTGGCTGCATGCAACCAGCCAGAATGAAAGGAAATTATAAAATTATTTGACCTTTTGGATTTTAGGAAGGACTGCAGCAGTCTAATTTGTCACGTTGGCAAATCCTGCTTTGGTACAGTTTGTGTTCCACTGTGGTTTTAAATGCACGGGGAGCCTCAGGGAAAGGGAACAGGCACAAGCAAAGCCCAGTAGAAGGAAGGTGATGAAGATGGACAGAGTAGTAAGTAGGTATTTCAGGTAAAGGTCAGAGATTGCTTACATGGGACAAATGGTGTTGGAACCAGTGGCATCCTAAAGTCCAGGAGCTTTAACTTCAGGTTGCCTTGTATATACCTTGCTCTCTGTACAGAAATTCCAAGTTGGCTTTTGAAGATAAGGCTCTGCAGGAAGTTCACACAGATGTGTTACATTAGTACAGTAAAGAATTTAGCTGGGACAGTTTAGTTCCTAAGCACCCAGTGCCAAGAGTTTAACTAATAGTGAGGGACAAGACAGGAAAAGACCACGCGGTTTACCTCTGTAATTCACAAGATGAAAGAAGTAAACATCCAGACAGCACAGAATTTTTTTCTTCCTCAGAACCCCTTGTTCAATGAAATTTATTTTGTGTTCAGTTCAAAGCATTCCAGTCCAGATAACTAACAATTGTGGCCACAGCTTCAGACTTAAGAGAAGGTGTTTCTGTTAAGCTAAATGTTGCTGAGATAATTTGGATGATTGTGGAGTGGATGTTAGTAATATACTGTTTAGTTAAAAGCATTGGATCCAGCTTAATTTCAGGATAAGCTGACAAACCTGTGCCATACAAGTATTTCTTCATTGCTATAAATTATTCTTAAAATCTATTCTAAGACATTGTTTTTTTAGAGGTAATGTTTTTGAGCAGGGGACAGTAGAGATAACCTTACATTGCTTTCCTTAATGAATTGGGGGTTGGGAAGTTCATTCATCATCTCATTAATGAGTTCACCTCATAATGTATTCAGTTTCCCACTGAAGTACTGCATCAGGTAATAATGGAAAGGAGTTGACCAACAGTTTGGGTGGCAGGTACAGGCAAAAGGATAGAAAATTTAACCAAAGTTGTGGGAAAATTGACTTGCAGCTAGACATAGCACCCGAGCAGTGCTATGGATTGCACTGTGGCTCTGCTGGGAGGCAGTTCCAGGGGCACTGTGCTTTTTCCAACAGGTCTCGTGGTGGTGGCCTTGGTTCCCGCAGAAATAAAGAGCTGCCAACAGAACCCCCTTTCACAGCATATGTGGGAAATCTGCCCTTCAACACTGTCCAAGGAGACATAGATGCCATCTTCAAGGATCTCAGCATAAGGAGCGTACGACTAGTCAGAGACAAGGAAACAGACAAATTTAAAGGTGAGTGTTCAGAGTTCTTTGGTGGTAGATGAAAAACTACCGCCAAACTACCACCAACTGCCATTTTGGTGGTAGATGAAAAACTAGGAGAAAAAGTCACTTTAACAGGGAATTTCAGTCTAAAGCACAGTTGTTCTCTGCTTTTATGTTGACTTATGCAGGTGTCCTTATTCACTAATATGTAAATATATCATTTGAATGAGAGTCACTCTTCCATCACCTTGAGATACAGAGTAACATGAATGAGGAGTCAATATTTGCCCTGACATAAAAGAACTTTCTCAAACCTTGTCTGGTATGAATTCTACCAGAGCTGACCCACTTAAGTCCCATGACCTTAAGCATTGAGTAATTGCTTTACTTCAGAAGACTCCCATTGCTTTAGCTCTGTCTTTTTTTAGTAGACAGGGAGAAAAATCAAGTAGATAACCCATTCAGGCAGTTGTTTTAGAGGATGCAAATTCAGTTGCTGTGGGAATTGTCTGGTGGAAATGGACTATATTTGTAAGTTACTTTAAGGGGTGGAAAAGACTTACCTCAGATAACAGAGGGCCTTTGAAAAGGAGTAAATCCACTAAATGATGTGATGACACAAAATCACACTGCTGGCCACACAGGTACTTCAGTTTCTTGTTTAACAACACAAGGAACCAAGTGTCAGTATCCAGCTGAGTAACTGTCTGAAGGCACAGATCAGATGTAATTTATAATGAGAACTCTGTGGGAAAGGGAATTAGGCTCTTGGCATTCACAGAGTGCCCAGAGTTCTGTTTGAGGATTTGCCCCATCATTAACAGGTGCAGGTGAATGTGTTCATTGTTGATGATGATTGGTTTCTGAGCCATGCACATCTTGCATTTGCACATCACAGCTGATGTTTAAACGAGAAGGAAGCTATTAGCAGACGTGCTGGAGGAGTAGCTTCTTACAAAGGCCTTTTAAAGTGCTACTAACTTGAGATTTGTTTCTTACAGGATTTTGTTACGTAGAGTTCGATGAGGTGGAGTCACTCAAGGAAGCTCTTACATATGATGGTGCAGTAAGTACACTTGCAGTTAATTTGTGAAATCAAAGACAAGCATAAGTCTCAAACTCTTTGGCAGCCCTTATGATACATCCTGAACAGATTCTCCCCTTGATTTAACAGCTTTTGGGTGACCGATCACTCCGAGTGGACATAGCAGAAGGCAGGAAACAGGATAAAGGTGGCTTTGGCTTCAGAAAAGGTGGCGGGCCTGATGACAGAGGTGATTTCCCTTTTTTGAAGTAGTTTCTTAAATATAATGGTCATAGTTATGGCTTCTGGTGCTGACTAATGCTAAGACAAGGCATGCAAGTGAACGTGAAGATTATATTGAAAGGTGAAATTTTGTATGTATATATATACCTGTTTCTAACCAGCTGCTGCTGCTGCTCCTGAGGTGTCTGGAATTAAGCTGTGCTTTGTGTCCAAAGGCTGGATGTATTGTCACTCCTAACCCAGGAAGTGAGACCAATACCCCTAATAATGTGTTGTGTCTTGCAGAGGACAATCATAAGCCCAACAGTCTGATCTGCTACTATTTTATGATGAGATATGAAAAGTGAGTAATCACAAGTAGACAAGTGCTTATTTTGGAGTATGTCTCTTGTTCCAGTGTAAAAACATTCTTGCTTGTAGTTGAAGGTTGGTTGAACCAGGCTCACCAGAGGTTTCCATTGAATGTGTATTGGAGAAACTTTTCTGACCACTTCTTCTTATTTAACTTAAACTGACTGTTCCTGTACAATGGAATTTGGAAGTACCAAAAGAAAAGGATTTTCCAGCAGCGTAACTTTGGATATTGAAGGACTGAAACATTGGTTTGGTATTCCCTTGCTCAGTCTTTCCCACAGCTTCAGACCTGAACACAATTGTGGCTTTTTTCCTAGGAATGGGAGGAGGTCCCCGAGAATCCAGAGGAGGTGGATGGGATTCCAGAGATGACTTCAGTTCTGGTATCAGTATTAACACTTACACAGATAGGAAGCCTAAAAGGCACTGAAATGTTCTCATTTTCATTTGTCCCCATTACTGGTTTGGTTGAATCTACTGTATGTGCCAACTTTGGACATCCAGCAGCCTGTAGTGGGATTCCTCATGGAGAATCTGCTGTTGCCTTGTAACAGAGGAAAGGGTCTTGATAGAAAATTCTATGAAACAACCCTAAATGACAGAATTCTTGTCCAGATGTAGCCTATGGTGACTGTTTTAAGCATTTCTCAAACATACAACTAAGTAAATTTCTGAATAGTAGCAGAAACAGACAAATCATGTAGGAAGACTGATA
This sequence comes from Oreocharis arfaki, assembly GCA_013398015.1. Classification (NCBI taxonomy): domain Eukaryota; kingdom Metazoa; phylum Chordata; class Aves; order Passeriformes; family Paramythiidae; genus Oreocharis; species Oreocharis arfaki. The sequence continues at coordinate 138,315 of VZRR01007171.1, read as the reverse complement.
CTCTGTCAGAGCAGAGGCTTTCATCTTCTCAAGGAGATGTGATGTCATTGTATGCATGTCCCTGAAGTAACTGACTTCTCTAAAGTCAGATAAGGGTTCCAAGGCACTTGTAAATGCAAAATGTTAATGAACTTTTAGATCTGTTTTGGTAATGCAGTTGCAGCAAGTGACTGAGCTTACTGAGTGGAGGGTAGTGAGAGAGCCACTGGGTTTGCTCTTAACTTCCAGTCAGTTCCAGCAATTAGAGTGCAGGGTGGCATTAACACAATTGCTTTTGTCCTCTGAACTCATGGGTTTGGTCCATTTTCTGATGGGGAGATGTTGGCAAGTACAACTTTGCAATGTCTGGTCTCTGCGTGAGTGGAATGAACGATGTAGGAGAAGCAAAGTGTGCCCTTGCCCCCAGCATGGATTGGAGCATGGTGCTGGAGAGAGACGCTTGCTGCTGCGCTGCGCTTAACCTGCCTCCAGAGCTAAGCGTTCTGTGTCACAGCTTCGTACCTTCTTTGGCAGCTTCTCCTAATGTGGATGCATTTCAGCCTGTTAAATGCTGGACGAGTGATTTGTGAGCCGAAAGTTTAGCATTTTAGTCTTAGCTGCTCCAGAAGCTTTTCTTCTCAGGTTGCACAGCCTTGCCCTAGATCAAGTCTTTAAAGATGGCTTGTTTGGCACTGAAGTAACTAAGGGACAGTTTTGCAACTCTGCCAAATACTGAAGTGGAAAGGAAAACCTCAGCTGGGAACCAAACAACTTTTTCTTCCAGGCAGCTTCTGAAAATCTGAGTGTATTCTCTTTCTGTATGCTGTTAGCCTGAAGTATCCTCCTCCCACTGAAATGCAGGTAGTGGGGGCTTGGAGAGATACTCAGGAGTAGTCACTGGTACTGGAACTCTGGTCAGTGACAGATAGTTCTTGATTTTTTTTTTTTTTTGGTGATACGTAACCTGAAGAAATGCAGTCAGTTTAAAGTCTGATTTGTTTTTTTCCCCAGCCCTTTAATTAGTCTAGTAAATGCCTGGTCAGTTTATAGTACAGCTAAATAGCCCTGGAGTTTTACTCTGTTTTATAAGGACTATGTATTTCACTACTCCCCAGCTATTTTCCCCTTTGCTCTGCTCCTGCAGATTTCATGTTAAGTCTGTAGTCAGTGTGATGATCTGGCTATGGAAGTACTCTGAGTACTTCTAGTGTTGTCTCTCAAGTCAGCTAATGGTGTTAACAAACTGAAGTTGCAGCTGAGGTTCGTATTTTAAACATACTTGACCCACTCTCCAACGCTCCAGTAATCCTCTAAGTGGATAAAGCACTTTCTGAACTGGGCATAGTATACTTGGTTTCAAATGGAACCCAAACAACTCCTTCAGAAGGTGCTAGAGCTCTGTGAAACAATCTGTCTGCAGATAAAGGCTCTGAGTGCATCATCTTGGACTGACAGAGGTGACTAGCAAGGTTTTCCAGTCGTCCAGATAAAATTCTAGATTAAAAACATTTCAAAATAAGCTCTTTAAATTCACTTTCTTCCATCTTCAGGATTCAAAGATGATGACTTCTTGGGAGGTCGGGGTAGAGGAACCCGCCCTGGAGACCGGCGACCACCAGGTGCCTCCATGGGAAGTGGTGGCACTGGTCGCTTCAGAGATGGGCCTCCCCTTCGTGGGTCTTCCATGGACTTTAGAGAGCCAACAGAAGGTAAACTCCTACCATGTGTGATTTGGTTGTCCTCCACAAAGGAGACTCCTGGTTCTGTTGTCAGGTTAAAGCTCCTGCCCTTGACAGGCAGAACTCACAAGTGGAATGTTTTTCCTTTCAGAGGAAAGAGCACAGCGACCTCGACTCCAGCTCAAACCTCGAACAGTCGATACTCCCCTCAATCAAGTAGCCAATCCAAACTCTGCAATCTTCGGAGGAGCCAAGCCCCGGGAGGAAGTAGTAAAAGAGCACGACTGAGTTTGGGGTTGAGAGGGAATGGGGAGGCGGGAGAAAAAGCAAGACAGTACAGAGTGACTAGCTCTGCTGGAATGTCAGCCCTGCAGTTTACCATTCCTGCCATCTGGTATTTGTCCTCTTTGAAACCGAAAACACAGAGCTTGTGAATGCATGTCAGCTGTTAACAAGTGGTTTTTAGTACGTTCTTGGCTTTGCTGTATCTAGTGCCTGCTTTGTGCTGAGTTTCCCTCTTCTGTTTCCTTCCAAGCAGCACAGTTGCCAGTAGATAAGGCAGTGTGGCTGCTTCCACAAGTGTGGAGGTCTCTGGACAAAGGTGCTGCTTCACTTCTTCCTTTCTGGGTTTGTTTTACTTTAGAAGCACAGGTTAGACTTAGTTATTTCCCTGGATCATTTCCTTTTACTTCCTCAGTGTTCCTCTTCTGACCTGCATGTCTCATTCTGTATTGCTGTGGCTCTGAAGAGGAAAACTGAAGAGTCCAGATGAGTTGAATAAAAATTTACAGTTCTGAGTAGTCAAATACCATTTATGACAATTGGTGATAGTCACTGTTCACAGCAGAGCCTCTTGTTAAACAAAGAGGGGCAGCTGCCCTTTCACATGGGTTGCCAGGAAGGCTCAATTTAATGGATGCCTTGCCTGACAAGCCTGGTGAATAGCTGGTGGAATCAGTATGGATAAAGCCTCTGCCAGCAGCCTCTTCCTGCTGGCTCTTGACTTCCAAATGGTATGATGCTACTACACCTCTGAGCTCAAGGTTAGTGCTGCAAAGCTGTGCCTGTTTGAGCACAACTGCTCACTGGCTCTTTCTGCTTACTTTTTTTGGGTTTTACATGTTTGGTAAATTTTTAAATGAAGTTTCTACAAATAAAATTGACTTTTTTATTTTTGTTGAAGGAGTGTATACTTTGCCATGCAGTATTTGATCGTCACTCTCCCCTGTATTTCTTTGCCCCGGGGGGTACAGTTTTACCATCTCAGCTTTCAGAATACTTTGAAAATGGGCAGATTAGAAATCTTTCTGCTATAGATTCTCATGTAGAAGTTTGGGTAAAAAGTATCTCTTATTGCTGCGCCTTTCTTCATTTGAAATGCTTCTTGTCAGTGTTGTGCGGGAGGAGGGAAGGGAGGCTAAAGCAAAAGGAGAAATCGTTAATGTTTAAAACCAAAACCTGGTTTTACCACGCTGAAGTGTGGACATGTCCAGTGTACGGAAAAAGCTTGGGCCCCTATTGCCAGTCCTGAGAGCCTTCAGATAAACTAGCCAGCACCCCAGAGTACTTGCAAGAGGAGGTTGGAAGCATGGCTGCCCCACTACCAGCACCACTGCTAGTGATGAACTTCTTCCCTACAGTTCCCATTGTAAGTCAGAGTCCCAGCAATTTACAGAACTACTCTTTCCTTCTTTCTGCCTTTCACTTAATCTGCTTCTGAGATAAGAACCATTTGTCTAACACTAATGCTTAATTTTAAGACAGACATGCATTTGTGTGGTTGTATTCCAAACCAATAATTGATCTATTTACATCTTCAATGTGGAAAAGATTTTAAGAACAAATTCCCATATAAAAACTCACTTCTAGTCAAGACAGTTGACTTTTAAATGTAAAAACGAAAAAAAAAAAGGATTCCAAACACTTAACACATTCTGCTTCATAACAAAATAAATTTATGGATATGGTATTTTGTGAATGATCTTTTAAATAAAAGAAAACATTAAGTAATACTTAACATTGGTCTTTATTGAGTCTACTCTGCCATGTTTTCTCCCCCTCAGTTTTCAAATATTGTGTTAATTTCTTCTAGAGCCATTCTGATACCAAGTAAGGGGGGGAAGAGGAAAAGATAAAGGGGAGGAATCTAATCTAAAGAGTACTGGAACAGTGAAGTAAAAATTGTTTATGGGTGGAAATGAGCCCAAATTATTTGTCCTGTGACTTCATTGTCACTTGAGTGCATTGCTAAGGCTGCCAGGTGGGATTTGGAATTCCTGCAGCTTGCAGGTCTTGCAGCTGATCAGGCTGTGCTCCTCCAGATGGGTGCTGCTGCCCTGCGCCCAGCACCCGGCGGGATGTGTCCTTCCAGTGTGAGTACTGAGCAGTGTCATGTGGGCTTTGTGCTGAGATAGTAAATGGATCAGCTACTGCTGTTTTGCCCACTTCCTTCAAACCTTTCCAAATGATCCGTTTCCTGCTAGGCATAATGGTTAAGGAGGCTGTTGCCCTGTGGCTTTGAAGTGTGTGCTTTCTGCAGGGTAAGCTGGAAGAGGTAGAGCCATGGTTTCTATTGAGGAAATGAGCTCTGACCTCCCTGCTGGTTTTACGGCTTTTCATAGCCTGAGAGGATGGGAGGTGTTCCTGCTTGCAGCTACTCAGTCCACCCTTTCTTTAGACCTGTTCTTAGCACAGCTTGAGCTGAGTCCCAGTCATGCTCTGGAGCCAGTGCTGGAGCTGTGTGTGCCAGCACATGGCTGTCTTGCCTGTCAGCCTGAGGAGTGTGGAAGAGCAGGGCTGGTTGAGAGCTGGTCCCCTGCAGCTCTTGCCACAGCTATCTGCAGCTGCCCTGTCAAACTGGTGCTGCTGGAAGCAGGGATTTCATCACTGCATGGAGAAAAGGAGCCCTGATGAGTAAGAGAGGTGGCAAATGGCTCATCTTAGTTCTAGATGTCTTTTTCTGTATCTGCTAATACTGGTTTGGTCAAGGCTTTCCCACTAGTGAATACAGCCTGACCCCAAAATCATTGTGTCTTCTTTTTTTTTTTTTTTTAAAGTAATTTTTCACATGCAAACATTCATGCATTGTCTGGTTTCTTTGGAGCATTCCACACTGTGCTTCCCATGTGGCTCAGGGTAAGACTCCTCCAGTCCTTTTTCTTTCCCTCCTTCAAAAATTTAGTGGATGAACATTTTCCTATACAGAAGCTTACCAACCAGCTTGTGTCAACAGTTGACACAACTATATTTAATATATGGATGAGGCATTTACGTTTTGTAGGAGGAAACAAGATTATTTTCTTCCCATCCCACAAGGAAAAGCAGTTGAGGTTTAACCTGTGATGCTTAACTTTACCTGCAGCTTAAAGCTAAGCCTGGCATGGCAAATCCCAGACTGAGGAGGTACCAGCAGTATAGCAAATGGATCATTCGCTTTGTGGCTATTCGTGTTCTCACTGAGTTATTTCTGGTAGCTGTGCAGAGCTTTCTTCCAGCTTTAACTTAGAAAAATAAACAAAACTGAAGGCAGGAAGGCACCAGGCAGGTTTTGGAACTGAAACCGAGTTTGCTTTGCTACTGTAGGCAGTGCTTTGCTGTGTTACTCCAGTTTGGTTGCAGGTGGGGAAGCTGGCAGTCTGGAAGAGCTGCTGGCCATCGCAGCAGTGAACAGTAGCATTTAATGTGCTGTAAAACTCTGCTGTCAACCAACAAAAAGTAATCCCCACTGAACTCCTGCGTTCAGGAATGCCCCTGGGAGAGCTCATCCCAGCACTCAGGGGAGCACCCAGTGCTGGCACGGGTGTGTTGCTGACTGGCTGGGCTGTGTGACCCTGGAGCAACTTCTGAGGGGGCTCTTTGTGCTTGTGACCATGAAGGTTGTTCTGATGGCTGAAGGAAAGAGGTGGAGGAGTTCATACACTCAAATGATGGGCTGGTAATGGTAGAGTCACATTAAATTCATGCCTTCACGTGTGGCTTACCTGGCCTTCCTAAAGCAGCAACAGCATGTTCACCTTCTGAGATGTGCTGCCACTACTCAGAGTCTCCAGTGCTGGCCATAAATTTCTGAAGTTCTGCAGGTGTCCCAGAGCTGATGATGACTGTGGCCAAGCTTGCTGTCCCAGGGCAGTTTTGGACGATACTGATATTTTTAACTTATGAATACTGTTATAGTTTCAATCCTGACTTTAGTACATAGTCTAGTAGGAGCATTTGCTATCTGTATTACTGGCTGCTGACTTGTCTTTAGAAAAGATGATAAAACTGTGAGAGTTTTAGAGCAAATCCTGTCATATTGCAACCCTTCCTCTTTGTAGGAAAGATTTAATATTAAAGCCAGCAGATTTTGGAATGCATGTGCAGCCCCTTCAACCAGAGCACTGGCATGTTGCAGCTTGCAGAGCCGTCCTTGTCCTGCTACTTTGGACAAACCTGCTTGGAGTGACTTTGCTGGAATCCCCGTTCTCCTGGTGTGTTTTGGACACTGGCTCTGTGTGTCAGGTTGGCTCCAAGGCGCAGTCACAGGTTTTCTGTACCGACCCCATTCCCTCTCTGTGCACAGAAGCCGTCTCGTGGTTATTCGCAGTCACAGCAAGAGTGCGGGCGAGGAGCTGTTAACATTGAGTATCTTGAAATCTGTGTTAAGTTTATGTTTTACATTCTGATGGTTTCTGTGTTTCACTACCAGTGGAGTGCAAAGGCTCTGAAGGAAAGGGACTGCTCGCCTATTCCAGCATATTCTAGTGTAGAATCAGTTACCTTGGTACTTCTCAAGGGCTTCCCTGGGATGGATTCTCGGGATGCAATTTAGTTGGTGTTGCTTGTGTTAATTTTTTAGAAAAGGGAGTTTCTGTGACTGAGAAGTAATTTGATTTCCAGCTGAGAGTGGAATTTTCTCATCTGGTAGTTGACTCCTTCCTCTTAAATGCCACTTACCCACTGCAGGAACAAAGTGTATTAAAAGTGGCAGAGATGTATCTTTTATTTGGTGCATACATTTTATTTATATAATCTGTAAGTTATTCTGTTGTTTGTGATAGCACTTGCTATAGCAGTATTAAACCAAACTGAATAGAAGCACTTAGGATGGTGTAATCATATTTTTGACCCTGCTTGCTGAAAGGCTTTAATCCTTCAGTGCCAGACACTTGACTCTCAAGCCTGATGCACATTAGTAATAGCAATACCTTGATGACATTATATGTTCAGCCCTTCTCTTGTGCATTAGGGCCTGCAGGGAAGCTCTGCTGTTCTCCTGTGTCTGCTCACAGGAACCCGAGATGGACACAAGACATGAGGCATTAGGTTCTGGTGTCTTGGTGCACATGGCATCAGTGTTATTAGGTCTGAAATCATGTTCCTCATCTTTACCTGTTTGACTAAATCTAAAGCATTTTCTGGTTTCCTTTTCCATTGTGGCAGCGACTCTGTTCCGTGACATCACCTGCTCAACAGCAGGTTCAATGTGACATCAGCTTCCCTTATTTCTGTCCCCTCTGTGGCAAAGTACATCCAAGGGCTTTGAGGACTTTGAGTGCTGTTACAGGAATAACCCTCATACCTGTGTGCTCACCAATTCCTGTGTAAAGCTCTAGAGTATCCCAGGGTTGATGTTTTGGGGATGTTATTGCTGGGAATGTTGCCACCACCTTTCTGCCCAGTAGGTTTCAGCCAGGTTAGTGTTCCCTGTGGTCAGGATTTGCTTCCTACCACGAGATTGTTTTGTTCGTGTCACCGTGCTCCCGAGATCTGCCTCTTTCTTTTAAATAAACCAAAAACTCACAAAGTACCTCTATAAACCCCTGCAAAATCTGTACTGTAACGAATCTGTATAATTTGTATTGCTGTATAAAAATTCAAATAAAAGCATTCAAACCTTCTAGGTTTTTGTCTTCAAATTTAAGAATTATTGTGTCTACAAGGATGAATTCAGCAGGATAAGAACGGGAAGCTTTGTGGCCATAGGGATGTTTGGGATTAGTCTTTGCAAACTTTACTTGGCCAAAGTTTTGTGAAGCACCCAGGGATTCTGGCTGTGAGGTGACTTTCCACTGGGTGGTAGCAGCATTTATTTTCCTTCAGCAGGAACGGAGCCACTTTCGGTTTCAGCTCGGAGAGATCCAACGTGCAGCTGGGGCAGGGGAGGAGGCAGCACTTCCCCTTCGCCTGGGGAAAGGCTCATTCCACTACAGCAGAGAGAAAAGCCCTTTCTAGGCGTATACAAAACTATCCAGCACTACTTCAGCACATCAGAAAATTTCCTCCAAGATGTGGCTTGCGTTAAAGCTGCCATGAAAATGTTGCTAAACAAATGGAATTGTTGTAATGCAAATGGAATGCATTGTAATCCCAATTAGTGGTTGGGATGAGATGTGCTCATTCTGTCCCAAAGCAAGAGGGGCTTGATGCTGGCACACAGCAATGCTTGACTCGCAGAGCTGGTGAGCTTGGAGCCTTTTGGAGGTCAGAAAATGCATGAGCATGAACTTGGAGCATGTTAGAGCTTTCTCAAACCTTCCAGCAATGGGTGTGTTTGTGCAGAAGGTGAGGTTTAGATGATGCCCTGTTTTCCAGTCCTTGTTTCATTGCTGAATTTTGATCACAGTTAGTCACAACACCTGATTCAAGCAAAGCCAGCTGGTCTTGGAGCAGCCCCCACCTTTATGTGAAAGAATGTAAACCAGCCCTCAGGGGAATTGGCTTCCCAGGGCCCAGGTAAACTGGGCAGGGTAGCTTCTAATGAGCTCTCTGGACCCAAGAGATATCTCTGCAGCTTGTCAGCTTTGTATCAAAAGGTGAAAAAGTGGGCTAGGTTATCTGGTGACCCTGCCTGAAGGAGGGGGAACTATTGTGTTTGTTATGGGGGGAAAACAAAACCAAGTTGAAATGGGTGAGCTTTGAAAATAACATGAAAGGTGAAATTACACTGTGGTGTTTCTATAACTTATGGCAGTAGATAAAAACATGCTGCTCCTGTGCCTTTGACCTTTTGTCAAATCAGAAATGGTTTCTAGCAGCAGAGGGCAGAGGGGTAGAGCCCAGTTTCCCAAGCTGAGGTTGGTGCCTGAGGGGTCATTTTCTCTGTGTTGGAGGGGGGTTGGTCTGGCCACATGAAGAGCAGAACTTTCCAGCACAGGGGCTGTGCTGAAAAGTTCTCGGAGTGAGGACTCATCCTAAACCTTCACATCCAGCCCTTCTTAGGAGAAATGTGAAGAAGGGAGATGGATCCACACAGAGGCATGTGCTGCTGCAGTAATTACTCTCTAATCAAGGTGGTTGGCCTCTCCAGAGGACTGATGCCTTTGAAGGGCATCACTCTGCCCAAGAGCTGTTATATCACACTGGGGTCTCTCTGCTGAATTGCTCCTTGGGCACAGGAGCAGCTTCTGCCTGCTCTGAAGAGGCTGAGTGGTCCATCAGGGGACAGTTTGGGGACTGACACGAGGTGCAGCCCAAGCCAACCAGGGTAATGTCCCCATCACAGCACTGAGTCATCCCTGAAGCTCTGAAACCCACCAGAGAACCTGTAAACAAATACGTGGCACCTTTTTAGTAGTGGCTGTTCCTGATGAAATGGATTTCAGGTACAAAAGATGAATTTAAACTGTCTCCAGCATATTTAGAGTATCAGTTCTGCTATAAAGAACTCTTTTGCAAAACTTCCATTGTCAGCTTATGTTTGAACATGTAAAAACCCTGCTAGAAAGCTGTTAGTAAACTCTTTAATCACTAAGACCTCTGCTAGAACAACTAGTTATTAGTTTTGTAACAACTCTTTTGGCAGTGAAAAAAACATTTCACCTTTTGCAATATCCTTTACACAGAGATTACCCAGAAACCATGTGAGCAATTAAAAGCTGGGTCTGCCTCTTTCAATCTTTGGTTCAGATTATACTGATTTCAAGATAGGCTTCAGCACCCAGATTTCGTCTGGGAATGGCTCTGGAAGGTGCATTATTTTTGCATCTCAGGTTAGAATTGGAAGAGAGAAAGTCTATTTGCATGTACAGTGGTTAATATCTCATTGAAGTAACATGTCCTCTGAAAGCTCCATAGCCAGATTTCATCCCAGAGGTGCAAAAATTGTAACTAGTAGGCTCATTAATCATTTTTGGGATGAAAAGTCCCCTTCTTGCACAGAGAGCTGGGTGTAGGTGGCTGTTTGTGGCAGCTTCAGAGTGCCCTAATTTAAATACAATGAAATTTCCTTTTACTGAATAATTTTCATGTAAGAGACGCTTTACAGAGCCTTAGTGACAGCAGCATGAAACGTTTTGCTTACAGTCGTAACTCGTGAGCCCCGCGGCTCCTGCACTGTTGTTGCACAACTACACATTTATGTGTGTGAGCAGGCTTCTCTAGTGCTGGAGCAGGATCCCTCTTTCATGGACTGTGACAGGGCTCTAAGCCAGTACATACATTCCCTGTTATTCATGAACCCTCCTTATTCCATTCAAGCACCAAAAATCTTGAGGAATTACTTCTTTTAAGAGTGCAGTGAAATCGTGCTTGCTGCGTGCAAGCTGCCAATCCTGAAGCACATGAGCTGATTTTATTCTTACAGCACTGGACAGGAGCTCCAGGTTTGGCCATTAGCAATGGTGACCTCGGGCTATTTGCTGCCTTTGAGACTTGTCACCATCTTTTCCATAAAAACTAAGAGAGGGCTTGCAGTTTGCTGTGCCTGCTTTGAGATTTTCCAGGCAGCAGCTGCCACTTCCAGTGCGCAGTAATTCCGGTGAAGGCTCTTTGCTAAAAGGAAGTCTGAACTTTTTCGGGGCGCCAACCCCATCTGAACCTCAGGGGAAGTGATCTCGGTGCTGTGTGTGGTTCCAGGCTGTCCGAGCCTCTTCCTCTCCCCCCGGGGCCGCACGGACCCGAGTGGCGTTGTGCAGGCGCGGTCCCCCGGGGAGCCGCGAGGCCGGCGGATGTCGGGGTTAGTGATTCACAGGGGACAGGAAACCAGCGACTGCCAGCGAGCCCTGGAGGAACCGGCTCCAGCCCCGGCAGCCGCGACCCAGAGGCGCTGGAGGAGATGGGACACATCGGGGAGAGCGGCTGAGGCTCTGGGTAAGGTGGGAGAGGGAGGGACGGAGGGATGGGGAGAGGAAAGTGCCCGGAGGTGCTTGGGGCTCCTATGGGGACAGTGTCCCACTGAACTCAGAGATCCCAGGTTAGACCTCGCTGACCCTTTAAAGAAGTTCAAGGTCATCGCTGCAAAACGTCTCTGAAAAGCAACATGGTGGATGTTCCCCCCTCACTGCTGCTCCTGGCCATCACCAGCTCCAAGCTGGGATCACCAACTCTCTCTTCTCAGCGGCATTTAGACCCCTTTGGGCCTGAGATGACTCCGTCCCACCCAACCTGGATTGCCTGTTTTACAGTACTGTTCTTTGCATCTCCACATCCATCTGCTGATGGAAGCGTGGGTTTAATTACATTATTTCTGCATTCAGATCTTCTAAATTATTCGGGAAGATTCAGTCTGTGCTGAGCTTCCCTCATCCTTGCATGGTCCTTCTTCTGGCTCCTGCCTGTAGCTTCTGGGACTGCTGCAGCCCACGCTGCTCCCCCTCCAAAGCACAATCCTTAAAAATAGCTGATCCAAACGACACTTCCTGGGTTTTCCATTGATTTCAGAGCTGACTGGCTTGATGGATATGAATGTATTTATTTTATTGCATGTAAATTCTTGAAACTGCTAATTCTAGATGGAAAGAGATTTAGTTTTGCATCAGTTTTCTCTTGTGTGATCAATGTTCAGTGTAATATGGGCCATGAGGCAGATAATTTAGCAGAAGAGGATAATTTTGTGATAATCTTGTGTGAGATTGGCTCATTTTCATTGTCCTGGAGTACGTAGTTACACAGGGGTTGCCTGTATTGCTAACATGGCATCCCCTGGGCTCCCAGTGGAAGTGAATGATGCTGTGAGGCTTCGATGCTGCCTGGAACAGGGAAGTTACAAATACAAGGTATGTCTGTAAGCACCTTCTTGTGCTGCCATGCCTGTCGTGACTGGGGTTTTGCACCATATTTTCCGCCCAAGGTTTTTAAAAAGCGTTTTCCGAAGTTATTATGTATGTGAAAGTTGGTTTATCAGTTCTAATTTTCCCCTTTTATCATATGTTCTACTGAAATGCATCTATTGGCATAAAAGCCTGGTCTGCCTGAATAGCTGTAAAAACCCCAGACTTTAACTCTGTGGCAGTAGCTTTTCTAAGAAGCCTGACACTGGCATAAATCTGGTAGGAAATGAGATGTGGAGACCTCTGGAAAGGAGCTTTTTTGGAGGCTCAGTGCTGGTCACTGAAGTTGTTCTAGCCACAGGAGCTTCCTTGGCCTGAGACTTTAATTTCTGAATTGATCGGACTTTCTATGGCAATCTGTGCCACACAGGCAAACAGAAAGTGAGTTGCTTTTCTTAGACATGTTGGAGACATTGAGTCAAGCTGAATATTGCATCTGTTCAACAAGTCAGTGTGCTGAATTTCATATGGCGAGTCTTTAAATACACTCTCCACTTCATATTTCATACCAGTGACTCATCCTACCAGCCTGAATTAGAATTAATTTACTGCAAACTGGTGCAGACCACAAGACTTTCTGGAGGGGAGAGAAGGTGACTCGTTTATATTTGCCTTTTGGGCATTTTTTGATGAATAGATAGAATACCTAAAATAAATACATGATTTTAGTCATTATCTTGCAATGTAAACTTGGGGGTGAGCTTGACATCTGCAAAGGGCTAAAATGTCTTCAGCAGAAATTATCTCATGGAAAACCAGGCATTGCTGAGGCCACATCAACACATTCCTCACTCTCCTGGTTTCTCAGTAAAAAGTTAAAGTTCACTTTTAAGTGCTCTTGTAGGTTTTTTTAGTGAGCTTTGCGCCTTTTTGCTTCTTTTGGGAAGTTCTTCCAGATTTTCCATTCATTAGGAATTTTATTTCTAGCCTGTGCATATCCAGTTTATGTCCACTCATTTTATAAGCCAGAATTGCCTTACTTCAATTCAAAAGTTTTTCTCACTTTGTTGTGCAGCTCTTGGACAGATGGACAGTGAGTGTCCATGTCCTCTTACTCTCCATTTCAGTGGAATTAAAAGCAGGAGACCTTTTAGTCTTCCTGGATAAAACCACCACTCCTTCCCTTGGATCTTCATAGTGAGCCTTGTTACTGGGGTGAATCTTTAAATTAGGACTGACAAGACCTGGCACAGAGTGGATAAGCTTTTGCAAGTTCATTAATTCTTCCAAAACTTTTTTAGTAAGAAAAAGCCTATCTCCTTGATTGCTAAAAATATCTGAGGCCAGAGAAGGAGCAGCCCCTGTTTGGGAAGACGAGCTTCCCTCTCTGAAGGAGACCACAGCTGTACCCAGACTCCAGTGTGTTGCTCTCCCAGGAACTGCTTGTCTGGAGCAGCTGCTCCTGGGTGATTTGCAGGGTCTTGGTGCTCAGAGTGTGCCATGGCCCCACTGGCTTCCTCAGCACAAAAAGGGGAAAAACAGGCGAAAGGAGAAGAGAGAAGTGTATGAACAGAACAGGGCATTGTGACACTATCCAAGTGTCACTCCTAAACTAGATGGGAACCTGTTTTCTCCCTGAGTTTGGGTTTAGCATCTTGAAAGCAGGGCTGGCCATCCATGAACTCCACACATCCTTCTGTGCTGAGACCTCCATGGCTCGAGTCTATTTGTTCTCCTCTCCAACTCCCCGAGGCAGAGCACAGGGAAGCATGTTCATCCTTCCAAATATTTTATTTATATCCTGCCAGCCATGAGTGAGTGCTTCCAGCCTTCTGCTTGTCATAAATCTGCTCGTCACCTCCTTCTGTCATCTCCTTACCAGAGCAGGGCTTGTACCAAAAGAAAGGATTTTCCATGAACTTTGGTATTTGGGGAGCAGAAATGATCTCGGGGCTGAAGGTGTATGTGTGACTTGGAGGCTTTCTTGGGGAATAAAGCTGTGATGGGGTGGGACACACCATGTCCTGTCCATCAGCCTCTCAAATAACCACTTTTCATGTCCCTGGTGAGTGGGGGCTCAGGAGCAGCCAGGTTTTGCTGTCTCACTGCCCACAACTGAAATAAAACTGGCTCTGGAAGGGAGACGGTGGCCTGCCATGCAATGGGACAAACTAGGTCGGTGTTGTCAGCTCTGCCTTGCCTTCACTTTAAAGAAAAGAAAGAGAGGAGAAAAACAAAAGCCAGAAAACCCACAAACAAATCAGCAGCGTTGCAGCCATTTGTATTGTGGTCACCAGCATTGGGCCAGCTTCTCTCAGCTGCCTCTTGGAGATGCTTTAGAGATGATCCACAGCTCATTATTTCCATGGGGGATGCTGAGCAAAGGAAAAATTATGGGAGAAACCACAGGGTTTTGACTAGGCTCTGTTGGGTTCTGGTCCTGCACCTCTGGGATGGGCGTGTGGAGGTCTGGGCAGTTAAATTTCGAACAACTCCTCTTATCTTCTTCAGAAGGTGCTGGAAAAAACTGTGCAGGGAAAGAGAGGGTTCTGGGGGTCTATAAGGGCAAAGCGATGGTGGAAGGAGTGCTGGTAGCTGCCAGGTCCTGGAGAGACCAGGGAACCTGGAACATAATAGGAATAAGCCCAGTTTGTTCCCAAGCAAAGGGTGATCTCAAAGCCTCATTGAGGTCACTTCTGCAAAGCCAGATGGTGTTTGGGAACCACTGAGAGGATGCTGACCCCAAACCCCTTCAGCCATTGCTCCTCGCTTTGCTCAAGGTCTGTCTGAGTGGAAATGAGGGACTTTCCTTCCTCTCCTTTCCCTGCCCCATGCTGATTTACACCATGATTATTTTCACCATGCCCTGACAATTAGGACCTTGGCGCAGGACTGGGACTTCAATGACAAACTGGACCACAAACCTCCCACCAAGACGCTCAGCTGCTGTCCCACATGCCTGGCAGGGACAGGAGGATGTTGCTCAACCCCCACAGGCCCAGCTGCCATGGAAGGCTTTGGGTTTTCACTGAGGTGACTGGGCTGTCAGAGCAACTTCCAAACTTCTGTGGAGTTTGGGCAGAGAAATGTTGTTTATTCCACTTTAATCAAGCAGAGGCAGAAAGTGCTGAGCAAGGCAGAATCAAGCTGCTGCTTTCTATTGTCTGCTACTGGCATTTGTTTCATTATTTTGAAATATTTTAATTATCAATTGCTATAACATATCTTTCCTTCTCCATTCACCAATATAATCCAGGCTTAAGCTGTAATAAGAGAGGTTGAAGGTAGGCAGTAGGAAAGCTTCCTGCCAGCCAGAGCAATGACGTACTGGCCTTTGGCACACTGAAGCATCTCCATCTCTAGGGAAAAAAGTTTATTAAAAACACAAAATAGATTAAAATAATCTGTAACTAAAGAAAATCTGGCCCTGGGGAATGGCAATGGGCTAAATGATCCATCTCAGTGTCAGCAGTCTGTTTTCTGTGAAATTTATAGGATGTTTTGTATTTTAAAGGAAGAAGTTGAAGCCAAATCATGCTGATTGTTAAAAACTGTTAGCTGCTGTTTGTGGAAAAGCCTGTCATGGAAAGGAGGGGAAGAGCCATTGGCTGAGCCAGGTCAATGCAGAAAAAGGCATGGGGAATTTAACAGTGGAAGTCACTCTGAGCTGCAGGAAAGACCCAGAGCACATTGTGCAAAGGTCTTGACCGTTTAACCATTGCTGAGTGCCTCCCTTTTGCCCTCTCTTCTAGATATTAAAAAATTACTGTCTGCTGACAGCGTTTGATGGCAGCAGTGTGGGTTTGAGGATTGGGAATGAGTAATTCAGAGCAGTGCAGGAAAGGGCATTGTTTCTGCTGCCCCGTCATACAACTCGAAAGTCCCTTCTGCATCCTCAGCAGCCTCCTGCCTCCATGGGGCTGTGAGGGCAAACAGCACGTGGCTTTTTGGGGCTGAAAGCTATCTGGGGAATGGCCTCACACGCCCGTGTGCCCCCACAGCTCACGGGGTCCCTTTGCCATGTGTTTCAGGCTGGGTTCGGCTGGGCCATGGTGCAGCCGGAGCTGTGGGCGGCCGCGGCGCTGATGCTGCTCGGGGCGGCCGTCAGCCTCTGCCTCAAGTGCCAGCTCTCCGGTAAGTCCTGCCCGCGTGCTCCGGGGTCCTGCCCGCCCCGCCGGCTGCGCTTTCTTCTTGGAATGTCCCTTCCCCGTGTGGATTTCTGGTTCTGCTCAGCCATGGACCAGCTTTGCCCTTGTGGGGATGTTCCCACAGCTTGAGCGGGGAAGGGGCTCTGCCAGAGAGCTGGCGGGGAAGGAGCACCCAAACTGCAGCACCCCTTCCCTGGGGTGGGTGTAACGCTGTGGGCTGCAGACCCCTCTCCATGGTCATCGTGGTGGGTGGCTTTGGGACTCCACCTGGGAGGACCAGCTTCAGTTACACGGAAGGGCAGGCATGGAAGGGGAGTCTGGAGGATAAATTCATACAGAGAGTAGGGTGAGAACCCAGTGGGGTTTGAGCCCCTTCCCAAGCACTGGGTGGGTTTTAGTGGGGGAGAGGCTGCAGTTTGGGGTTTGGCAAGGACTGGCTGCTTCGCTTTGTGGGGTTTGAGACAAAAACCACAATTTAAACATGGTTTCAAAATATTTCATCAAAACTCTACTGCAACGCTGCCTGCTGCCTCCGCTGTCCTGATGTGCTGAAGAAGTTTTGTGAATGTATTTTATTGGCCTTTCTGATCTCTAACTCCCAAATCATCCTTTCTAAGAGCTTTTCATTCCCTTGTCTTCCAGCTACCAAACGGGAGACACAGCTGAATGAGCGGAGGAGCCAGTAAGTTGCCTCTCCCAGTTGTGTTTCTCCCCCGAACAACTCACCTAGGGTGAGCCCTAGAGCCAGATCCAAGCTGAAATCTGAGTTTATGTAAAATAAAATAATGTCAGGATAGGATGCAAGGCAGTGTTCCCCAGCCCAAGGTGCTGCTGAAGGGACAAGACCTTTACAGAAAATAATCCAAAATGGAACTGAAGCTCTGACTGTGATGTCATTGAGTCATTAACTAGTTGGAAAAAGGTCTGGGAGAGATGGGCAAGGTCTTAACCTGTTCTCTTGTGCCCTGAGATGAGATAGAATGGTTGGTTACTTCATAAAGAAGCCCCTGCCCTTTGCTGGTGCTGGTGGAACCCTGTATTAGAGCAACCACTGAACTGCAGCACAAGAAATGAAGGAAATACAGTGTACACACATGCACCACCCCTTATTTCCTTCAGCAACAGACAAACCACAGTAAATGATATTAAAAGAAGAGAAGTTGGCTTGCAAGCTTTGTTACAGGAGCAAATGAGGTGCAATGGGGCTCTGCAAAGGCCTCCAAGGGGTTGGGGTGTTTGTTTCTGTGGGGAAAGGCTCCAGAATGATCCATTGCAGACTGATGGAGCAGTCACCACTGCTCCGTCCCCCACGGGCTCCATCCCTCACAGACTCTTGCTGAATTGTCCCAACTTCTTTAAACTTATACCTGGATTAGGTAGTTTGACTTCAGGTTTGTGGTGGTGTGTGCTCTTTTTAGAGGTGTGGTTTGAGTGTCTTGCAAGCAAAGTGGTTTGACTCTATGTTTGGGTTTTTTGACACCTCTCCTGCCCACCTTGTGCCATGAATCCCGGCTGGGTATGGGGCAACCCCAATGAAAAAGGGGGAAAGTGTTCCCAAAATTGAAGTTAATAAATGCCTGTGTAGAAACACCTTCAGTAGAAAAGGTGTTGAATCCTCTCGAGCTCTGAAAAGCATTCTCCTATTAACTAAAAAGTAAAGAGGTTACTGGGCATAGGTTATCATTGATAAGGTTATTTTATTCATGTTGATATTAAGGGATGATGGGAGGGGCAGAGGCAGCAGTGGAGGTGAAGCAGTGGGGTTTGAAGCCATTTCATGCATGAACATCCATTTTTTTGTGGGGAAAAAGGCTCTTCTGGCCTTTGGTTGCTGAAGCATCAGAATGGGAATCCTGCATGATGGTTTCCTCATCCCTGAATCCTTCCCTTAGCTGATGTTGGCTGCTCTACCAGTGGTCCAAAACCACATCTTGTCTTTAAAGGATCAAATAAGAGTCCAGGAAGGTGCTGCCAGCTCATACCGGCCCTGCATGACATGCTGAGAGATGCAGCTTGGCATGTCATAGAGCCCAGCATGATGCCCTCTATCCTCCACTAACCAAACAGTCAAGTCTCTTGTATCTGTTTTCCTTGTCATAAACCCCAATATTCAGCTGAGGTTGTACTGCTATTTTTTCCAGGCTCGAAAGCCAGCAGAGATTTGAGGTGATTCGGTCCCATACCAGTGAGTATGAGCATTGCATGTGGCTCCTGCCTCATGGTGTGGGGGCCCTGCATGCATAGAACAGGGCAAAAGTAATATTCAAAGGGTCACCTTGAAGCCAGGCCATGAAGTGATGAGACCTGGATTGTCCAAGCTGCCTTAGATGCTTCTAAGGATGCGAATTCTGACCTCTAGGAAAAAAATGCCCTTTGCATTGAAAATAATTCACTAAAGCGATGTTATTGAAAAGTGACACCTCAACTACTGGGGCTCTTGGAACCATGCTGTGCACCCTGTGAAAATGAAGATGTGGGTGATAGCAGTGACTCATTCATCATCCCCCCTCACTGCTTCCTGCAGCAGGTTGGGTTCAGTGCTGACCTTTTGAGTTTTATATCACAACGAGCAGCTGCTGGGTCCATGTGAAATGTGCCCGTCTGCAGATGGCTCTACCCTGCCCCAGGAATCTGCTGGGTCCAAGCCCCTTAACTCCTCTACAAGTCTGTTTCATCCCAGCTCGACCAAAGCCCTCGACTGCACCTTGCAGTGTGGAGGGAGGGGAATGGCCCCTGAATCGGGTGGGTTTGGGGGACAGCAGGCGACAAGGCAGCAGCTGGGATTGTAGCTTCCTCCGGCAAGTGTTTGCAAGCGCTGCGGTCTGCGCAGACACCAGCTCTTTCTCTAGTTGTTTCCTGTTTTGACCATTTTTGAACATTCAAGGAACAATTTGGAAGCTATTTTAGGATGTATTAGGAAAATGCTTGCCAGTCCTGGGGATTCCTCTCTGGTGGATGTTCTGTGCTCTTTGAAATATCTGCTGCTGCCATAATAATTAACACGATAATTTTGTTGTTGCCAGCTGCAACCCGAAGGCTGGAAAAAATTAAGGAACCTGAAAACTTACCAGTAGCAAGGTAGGTAAAAAACCCAAATAAAATCTAGCTCTAGAGCCAAGGTTGGATGAAGTTCACCCAACATACATGAACATTTGGGATTGCGTTCTGGGCCCTATAGATGTGGCTTGGGCTGTATTTAGAATCAAAGAATAGTTTGGGTTGCAAGGGACCTTTCAAGGTCATCTGGTCCAACCCTCCAGTGAGGGGCAGGGACATCTTCAACTTGATCAGGTTGCTTCGTTTATTGATGGTCAATAGTATGTTTAGTCTTTTTCTGGATTTTCTTCAGTCTGACTGCATTCTTCTAGTAACTGATTAAATCAAACCCAGGGAAGTGAGCTGTGGCTGTACATAATAGATACATCATGGAAAAGAAATGGCCATTATTCACTTATAAGCAGCTTGATGTGATAAATCCCATTCTTCCCATCACCGAAACCCCCAGGAACTACACAGCCACAATAACTCTGCTGCAATATTGAAGCATAGTTATTCTCGTTTTGGGATTTTACCCCAAATTCTTCATCTCCCCTTGCTCCATGTGTGTGCTTGATAACCTCGCAGGGAGGTTTCATGGATTGTCCTGATGGTGTGTAACTGCTGGTAGGGTTTGCTCAGATCTGGGATTTTAGGTCTCATTTCTCTCTTTCAGGAAAGCCACTGAAGAGCTCAATGCTTCCTGTCACACTGCCTATGGTGAGCAGCTTCCTGGGACAGGCAGAGATACAATGAATCACAGAATCACAGAACGGTTTGGGTTGAAGAGACCTTAAAGATCATCTCCTTCCAACCCCCTGCCATGGGCAGGAACACCTTCTATTAGACCAGGTTGCTCCAAGCCCCGTCCAACCTTGCCTTGGACACTTCCAGGGATGGGGCAGCCACAGCTTCTCTGGGTAGCCTGTGCCAGTGCCTCCCCACCCTCATAGGGAAAAATCTCTTCCCAATATCCCATCTAACCCTGTCCTCTGTCAGTGGGAAGCCATTCTCCCTTGTTCTGTCACTCCTGGCCCTTGTCCAAAGTCCCTCTCCCCTTTAGACACTGGAAGGGGCTCTAAGGTCTTCCCAGAGCCTTCTCTTTTCCAGGCTGAACAACCCCAGCTTTCCCAGCCTGTCTCCAGAGCAGAGGGGCTCCAGCCCTTGGAGCATCTTTGTGCACTCCTCTGGACTTGCTACAACAGGTTCATACCCATCTTAGTTCGGGCCTATTATAGGTCTGAGTTTAAAGCCCAGTGCTCATCCTGCTCTGGCTGACCAGTCTTGGTTGGAGTCACAGGCACAGATTGTTTAAAATATCATCCCTGTCTGTCCCAATTCCTGTACCCTGGAGTGTCCAACCTTGCAGCCATGTCCCCTGACCTCAGAGTTGAGTGGGGGTAGAGTTGCTGGTGCTGAAATACTCGGTGTCTCCATTGTTGAACTGCTCCTATCACTCAGCTTGAGTTCATGTGTAATGTGCCTCTCTCTTGTTCCCAGGGAGCAGGGATGAGTCCAGGTACCAGAATTTCCTGGCAGGTAAATGCTGCAGCCACATGTCTGGGGGTTTGGGAAGGAAGGCTGCCAAGGGGATGGGAGGTCCCAGGGCATGGGAGCTGGCAGGGAGCACACAGGCAGCTGGCACTGCAGCTGGCAGAGCTCTGGCTCGGTCAGTTTAGAGATTGCTTTGTAAGACACACACTGATCTGATTAACGGGCAGAGCGGAGGGGGACGGATGCTCCCGAGCCCCCTGCTCCCTCCCAGGGTAGTGTGAGCTGGCACTTGGCCTAAGAGGATTATTGGTGTGTGGGGCTGTGCTCTCCTTTCCCAAGCCAGGGGAGCATATTCCCCATCTCCCTGCCAGCTGGCAGGGTGTGTCCATGAGAACTGGTGAGCTGGGGTTTTCTCAGGACCTGGGGTGGATCAGGGCTACCTCCCCGTGCTCCAGCCACCTGGCTCTGCTGTGGATGGGCTTCGGGGCTGTGCCAGGGCTTTGTGGCTGCTGCGGACATTGGCTGTGGCTGTGCTGGGGGGTTTGTCCAGCTGTGCCCAAGGATTGCTGTTCAGGTTGATGCCATGGTGGGGTGCTGACAGCAAACCCTTGTTCTTACAGAGAACTGCCTGCAAGAAGATGCTGCCTATGTGTAAGTACCCTGTGCTGCCACCAGCACGGTCGAGTGGAGCCATACTGGTCCCAGTGCTGTCCTGGTGCTCCCATAGCTCAGCCTGGGAAGCCTGTGCTGGGCAGGAGGAGCTAACAGTGCTGCTCTTCTCACAGGGAGCCCATATCTCTGGATTACTACTACAACTGCACCAGGTTCTTCGCTCCACCCCGTGGTAGGTGCCCAGGCAAGCGAGGTGGGTTCCTTCACTTGGCTGTCCCATGGCTCCAGGAAGCTCGTGAGGCTGTTTTTGCTGAGGTCTGTGCATCACTGCATATGGCCTGAAGCAAGTGTGGGTCCAGAAGACACATTCATTGAAAGGATGTAGCAGAACTGTGGGGCTCGAAGGATGTTCAAGCCCCCATCAGTCCATCTGTTGCCTATAAACAGGACAGCCCAAAACCACTGGTGATGGTGCTCCTGTAGGAGTGACCACCCGATTCCACTGCACTGGGATACCCCATCCCTTGGTCACCACAGGCCATCACAAAGACTATTTTTTAGCTAATCTGCCTTTCATTGTGGGAAACAGGTCCCTCCTGCAGGTGCTGAGGGATCTTCCCAGGTCACTTATACTTCCTTAGGTCCTTTGTCACTCCTCTTTCTTCTCTCTATCAGAAAAAGATGAGGATTCCTATTCCTATGAAAATGTCACCACTGGAGTGTCTCAGGGCTCTGATCCAGGTAAGTGTGTTGCTGTCATGGTTTGTGTGTGTCACACAAAGTGCAGAGGGGGATGGTGACCTGCTTAGCCAAGAGAAACCTGCTTGTTCACAGCTCAGCTCTTCCTACCAGCTCTGTGCCATGGAGCTGGAGCACAGGGGCGGCTGCACACACAGAGCAGGCCTGGAACATTTCCCCTTTCTCTAGGAAAATGCATGTGGTGATACCTCCAACCTGATCCCTTTGACTTGGTGGTTTCTGCAGCAATTCAGGAGCTTTGGGGTCTGCATCTCTAGGTTTCTAGTGTTGTTACAGCCAGGCTGATCATGGTTCTAGCCTCTAGCTCAGGTTTCTCACCATATCCAGCACAAGAAGGCTGCAGCCAGGAAGCTTCTGGAGGATGACACTGGCACAGTGTCCCTTCAGGGCTTCCAGCCCAAGTCCTGGGATGTTGCAATCAAAATAGGAAGTCAGTTTGGTTTCCTTCTGTGAGTTAATGCATGCTTTCTGCACTGCTGAAGCCTGCCCTGCTCCTGCCTGGCTTTGTGCAGAGTGATTAGAGGAGGAAGGAGCAGCGGGAACCCGTCTGATCCCCATCCGTGCCTGCAGATATCCAGGCACATGGCCAGGGCTGGAAAAATGATGAGGCAGCATCAGCAGATCTGTGCTGGCTGGAAACTCAGCCACGTGCACGGCACAGTCAGGGTGCGGTGGTAGGAGGGGGGTTTCACAAAGGCCCATTTTTAGTCCATTCACTGTTCAGTATCATCCTGTCCAAACTCTTACTTGTCACAGATGACACTGCAGACTATGAGAACAGCATGGCAATACACACATGGAAACTCCAGCAAGGGCAAGGTACGTTCTCAGCTGTTATTTGCTGTTTGGGGATGGGGCTCGTGGGCAGACTGCCTGGTGCACTAGGCCTCAATAGACCATGCCAGGGCAACGCAGCCATCACCCTTGTCTTGAGTTAATTTTTTCCCCAATTGTCCACAATAAATATCCAAGGCAATGTGCAAATTACACACGCCTGTAACTGAATGCTGCTCCATTGGGACGTGGTGTTTCTCATACTCAAAAGGCCACCATTTGGTTGGCTGTGCCTAAACCCTGACCATGGGATGCGACAGAAAAATGTTGCTCTTCAGGTCTTATATCGTCTTACACTTGAGGCTGCCCCAGCACAAGTGCAGCTGTGTAATCCCCTGTGACACAGAACTGCGTGTACACACCCAGTGGGTCAGCCCTTGACTCTCCTGATGTAATCAGGGGGCCTATTTCTCAAGGTGACCTTTTAACCACAGTTTGATCTAACGTGTGGCTTCCTGTGAGGCATTGGGGGGAGTTCTGGCCTGGGAGATAGTGGGGAGTATGCACATATATATTTAAGAGCTTTGTGTCTCTGGTGTGAAAGTTGCCTAAGCAAACTGATTCCTGTTTGCACACTCTAGATTAAATCTCTTTTGGCTCTGAAGAGCTGCCCAGAGTGTTTCCAAATTTGCTGTGACCATTTTGAAGCCTCTTCAGTGAGACCTTGACACTGATCTGACACTGGTCAGCACCAAAGGCTAAATATTGGCAGGACACGTGGTGTGTCAGTGGTCTGTGTGTTTTTACATCAACCCACTCACTGATGAGTGCTTCCCATCCTCACCCACAGCACCGCTGACAGAGAGCCCGGATGACGAGCCAGACTACATCAACGCGGGTCCTGTGTCAGGCCCTGCCCTGCTGTCAGAGCAAAGGTACAAACAGAGTAAATGGTTGGTATGTTTATGGTGGAAGGATTTGGTTTATGGTGTTTATTTAGGGGTGGGAGGATTTGGTTTATGCCAAAGGGAGTTTGGCTGGCAGCACCAGCACAGCAGCCCATATGGGCAGTGGAGGAGTGGGAGGAGGCCACCTTGTGCTGTGCCACATCTCTGGCTGATGCCAAGCTAACATGGACCATGGAGACAAATTTGTCCAAGTCCATGTCCCAGCTCCAGCGCTCCCCTCCAAAAGGCCCAGGAACTCTGAACTGCTCCAGAGCAGCTTGAGGCAGCGCTCCTATGTGCTGGCAGACAGACACCCAGAACTCCCATGCTCTGAGCAGGCATTCCCTCAGCTGAGCCCTGCCTGCTGTGCTTAGACCACATATCCCACCCCATTATCAGCACCAACCTGATGCTGCTGATAAAGAATTACTCAAGGCAAATAAAGTAAAAAACCTGCAGAGAGCTGCAGGAAGGTTGCATGACAGAGGAACAGTGAATGACGTGCTGGTTAGTGCTGGTCAGCCTACTCCAAGTTGGACTAGGACACCAGCTGGGAGATGGACTGGGACCAGTGTTACTCTCTTTGTTGGGTTTTTACTCT
The DNA here is from genome assembly GCA_013398015.1 of Oreocharis arfaki. Taxonomy (NCBI): domain Eukaryota; kingdom Metazoa; phylum Chordata; class Aves; order Passeriformes; family Paramythiidae; genus Oreocharis; species Oreocharis arfaki. The sequence continues at coordinate 114,318 of VZRR01007171.1, read as the reverse complement.
CTTGAGCACCTACAGAGACCCAGTGGGATTGTCTTTATGCCACATGCCAGCTGCTCTAGTTTTACAGGGTTTTATATTCCCCAGACTGTAGGCACCAGCAGTGGGCAGACTCCCAAAATCGGATCTTTCTGAAGCCATGCAGACTATTTAAGATTTGTCCCCACCACGCAAAGCACAGTCATCCTATTCTGCACCCTATGGCATTTGCTTCTGCCAGATGTAGCTGGACATGGAAAAACTCGGCCTGAGAAACCTGACCCAGCTGTACCTTGCTGCCAGGCATCTTTTTGCCATTATAATGATGCCTCTGTTGTAGCCTTTGTTAGCAGACTAATATTCTGAAATCTCAATGTCCAACCAACAAATGCCAGCAGAAGTTCTCCACCAAGGGAGGCTGAATTGAGAAATGGGCTCCTGGTGCCTCTGTGCCTCCTGCTCTGATCAGGGATCATCCTCCAGAAGCTCGACTGGTGTTTCTGCTTAGACATGGACATTTTGTAGTGTATGTCACTACTTGGCCTACTACTGGAAAGAAAATGTAGCAGGCAGCAGAGTTAAGTTGAAAGCAGGGATTAAAAATCAGTGGACTCATTGTTTTTTCTCCTCTTATTTCAAGTATTCTGCATAAAGTCTGAAGAAATCTTTTGCTGAGCTATTAGAGCGCACCCAGTGAACATGCACACAGGGAGAGAGGAGATTTCCATCCCTCAGTGAAATCTCTTCTCCAAATTGTGCCTGCAATGACATAGAAGGGGTGTTACTGAAAGGAAGAAGTGCACTGCTTGAAGCCCCACAGAAGTCCAACTGCAAACTGGCAACTGGAGAAAGCACTCTGCCCCCAGTGACCACGAGCAAGCCCCAGGCTCCTCATCCCATCTCATTTCCCTGCAGGTCCACTCGAGGGGAGATGGCCAGTCTGGGCAGTTTTCTCCTCTCAGGCATGAAATGAATCCTTAACTTGCTGAGCAGTAATGCAGCCAGCTACTTAATTTGTCAGGGTGACTCATGCATGATGGTATTAAGCCATAGGGATTATGTTCTGATTTAGTTCCTGTGCTCTCCTACAGAAGCAGTTTCCTACATGAGAGGAACTGGCAAGGCAGAGGTTGTGTTTATAACAGCAGTGGTTGTCTGGAACTGAATGAAATTCCAACCTGTTCACGAAAGCTAAAGAGGATTAAATGCCTGCCTTATCCATGGCTTGTAATTCATAGTGTTGGTCTATGGCAGTTTTCCTCATGTTTCAGTATCTGTTTTATAATGATACAAAGAACGAGCAACAACTGTGAGGGTCAGATCCACAGCCACCAGCCTCAGAAACTGTACCAGTCCCTCAATATGGTTGTAGGAACATCATCCCAGAAACAGAATCCCTATCTCCTGAGCCCTGATGCACAGATCTGGCACTTCTGGAACACTTATTTATTAAAACTGAAAGCTTCCAAAGAAAATGGGGTGTTTTGTTATGGTTTGCAATGATACAGATGTCTGCATGATCAGGTGACACAGAAATGGGAGGACATGAAGTGATATGGAGTGATGTGCAGGATCTTATGGGGAGAAAATGCCTTAAAAGCCTTCTTCTTCAAAATCAGATTGGAAAACTGTGTTTCAGGAAGGAACACAGCCCACACTCATGGTGAGTGAGCAGAGAAGGGGAGCTAAGGGTTAGAGAGCTGTGGAGTGGGAGAAGGGATGTCAGGCGCTTCTTGCTGCAAATGACTTGGCTCTAATTTCAACAGAATCACCGAGAGACCACAGGTGCTCATCGCTGGTGTAGCTGAAACAGTGGGTGAGTTGGAGTCTGGCTTAGGAGAAGGTTTACTAGTGGCTCCTACAAATGCTACAAGTTTCCACAGGACTTTTACAACAGAGAAAATCTAGTGCGCTTCAGGGATGCACACAGGCAGGGAGCTATAGCCCGGTTTTCTGCTCACGCCAGCCCAGCTTCTCCTCACATCCTCAGGTTTCCTGATGGTCAAATGCTCTGCAAAAAGTCTGCACAGGTATGTGGCAGCAGGGTCCCCTTGAGCCAGAAGCACACACAGTGACAGCTTGTGCTAGCTCTGCACAGGCTCCCAGGCAGTAAGGGGTGCTTGAAACTGTGCCTGGCTCTCACAGGGCTATGACTGTTGAGATTCATCCTCAGCACCTGAAGAAGCTCCTGCTTTCCATAAAGTGCTGCAGACTGTGGATTGTTCACTGCAAGGGTGAGCTTGTTCCAAGTGATGTCTGGTGATGATACCCACTGGTGATTCATCTCCCAACCAAGGGAGCCATTCATGAACAGGTCATTAGCAGCAGTGACAGATCCTTGGCACACAGCAACAGGTCCAACTGGAGACCTCTCAGAAAGTTCTAAGCATTAGGCCAAAATATAAAAATACAAGATTTACTGCTGTCTTCACTAAGTAGGGAGGCAGATTACACCAATTAGATTTTCTTAGTACAAGGTTCCTCCATTGCCAGAGTCTGAGTTTGAAAGTTGTGGAGCCAAAGCAGGCAGGGCAGGAGCTGGATGTGGAGAATCTTCCCTTCAGTTACTGGGGGTCTGAGCAAATTCCTCTATGCAGCTCTCCAGAGCAGTCAGCTGTAGTGAGGGGTAAATCCATCCTTAAGTTTTGTAAAGCTTCTAGAGCACTTCTCAGCCAGTCATCTCATTACACTGGAAGGTATCCAGGGACTGTTTTAGGAACGCTCATCAGTGTTTGTTATTAGTCATGCTCTGAACGACCTCATGGTTTTTCTTTGCAATGAGTGACTATGGATGTGTGTGTTCACTGACACGCTGTCCTTTCGGGATTGGCTTTAGGTGTGCAAGGATTCCTGGTGCTCAACCAGAATTGCTAGACACAGTGTCGGTTTGACTAATGCAAGGAGACTTACATCTCCCCTGGGCCCATCTCTTTTCTCTTCACATTAGGTAGGCAGTCAAGTAAGAAATTCACTTCCTGTTTTCAATTTAAGATGCTTTAGAAAAGTAGTTCTGGCACTGCTGGTGCAGCTCTGAAATGGAGCTGGGGATCCTGTGCTAAGTGCTGCAAAGCAGCAGCTCTGCACTCAAAGGGAGAACAAACGCCTTTGGAGAGCAGGAGGTGGTGGCGGCCTCTGGGATCAATACTAGTCCTCTTCTTAAGAAAAGTGAGTGTGATTATGTCCCCGCAGAGCTGGAAAGGATTAGCCCAGAGGAGAGTGCTCCAGACTGGAGCTGTGAAATGCAGCTACTGAATATAGTTCAGAAGAAACCCTCTGGAACCAGGCAGGAACAGGAACCATGACCCTCCATGTTCCTCACCCTTTCACTGGCACCACCACTGTAGGCAGGCACATCCCACAGGGTAAGGACTGATCTTGAGTTGTCCAAATATGGTGTTTGCTACTTTATGAAACATCCATGGTAACACTTCTTCCTTCCCCATTCAGCAATGAACACATTTAATGAGAAAGCAAAGACAGAGTAGGCTGGCTATGATGTGCAGTCAAAGGAAAATTAACCTTATTTAAGTTTTTGGTGACAACAGCTGTGATACTGTGTGTGTAGAGGACTCAGCAGCTCAAGCCCCAGTACTGAGCTATTAATTGTGTATTTAATAGAGTTTGTGCTGGTAGTGACAACTCACTGGCTGGAAATCAAAGCCTAAGTTCAATACATATCTAGTGAAGGAAGAATGCACTTTGAAGCATTACATCCATTATTCCAAGAGCTGTTTGCTGCATTCCCTGCCCTTGAGCTGCCAATTCCCTTGCTCTCCTGCACACTGAATCACAAAGGTTTGTCTGCAGGCTCTGCCAGAGGAGCCGCAGGAAGACTTGAGGGGAAAGTCACGATGCCACCAGCTCTTGCTGCTGAAACTTGTGACCCCTTTGGCTTGTCAGAGAATGGGAGGGTGTGCCCAGCCCCTGCCTCAGTGCAGGACCAGTCCCCAGGCAGAAGCCAACTGGTGCTGCCAGGAAAGATCCATTTGGCAGTGGGACAGCTGCGGTGGGGAACTGAACACTTGGGGTGGAAATCATCAACAAAATGGGCAGAAGTGCAACACCAGCAACTTGTGACTCTGCACTCTTTTGCGTGACTGCTGTAACCAGACCATGCTTAATTATATTAAGATGTATCTGCTTGGAGACACAAGTCTCACATCTCATATCAGGTGGTCAAATTCAATTTATATTTACTTTTTCTTTGCATTTCACACTTAATTGCCCATCTACACTGGCAACGTGTTTCCAAAACTGGACAGGAAAACATGATTCTGTAGCTTTTTGGCAAGCTGAAACTATGCCATTATCTAAGCAGGGACAGGAAAGGGAACTCAAATGCAGAGCATCCCAGAATTTAGTAAAGTTTTTAAAGACTATGAAAGGAATATCCAAAATATAGTGGCACCATTAAGAAATGCGTAACATTTCTCCTGTATGTTTGGTGAAAATACCTTCCCTACCCACAGGACAAAGTGGCATTTGCTCAATGTATCTCAATTATAACTTCAGTAAATGCTGTATTTTGTGCAAAAATTTTCCTTCTTGGTTTTGGTAAGATCACTCATGACCAGGCTTGAAGTGTAATCCCTAACAATAGGATTCCATTTTTGTTTCTCCTGCTTAGGTGTCAATACCATAGACATAAGCAGTTTTGCTGAGTGCACTAGAAAGACCTCATTGCTCTGGACTGTCACAGTCCTCTGTTCTATCCTGATTATAAAACACATACAAGTTCAGGGGTTAAAGTTAATTTTAGAGCTTTATTTGTCAAAATAAAAAAGTATGAATCATTTTTGCAACAAAACCTGGTTTCCTCCCAGCAGGCTCGAGGAGGTGCCTAACTGGCTGCAGGGGCTGCAGTCTTCTGGCACAGCCGGGCCAGTAGCCCAGCCATTTGTAAAAGGGAGTTCACTCCTTCTGCAATCTTCATGTGGGTGTACCCAATTTCCTGGGGACAGAGACATTGTCAAGTCTTCTGTTTACTCCCCCAGTCTGTGTATATTTTACAAATGACTAAATAAAACATATTCCTTACTGCTAAAAGACCAGCTTCAAGTCACCTTAACTTCACAGTATGTATCTATTCCTATAAACCAACTAAAATGCCTTTTGTTTTTAAAATCAAAGCCTCTATTTCCCCACTTCCTCTATAAAAAGCAAGGTGCCTACATATGAGGACAGGTTTCAAATATGAAGAGTGATTCCATATCACCAGCTTACCATTTGTCAACTCTCTGTTAATATAATTTAATATTTTACTATTGGACTAGAATCAAGTATGCACTTGAAAAACGTTTTCAAGGAGTTATTTGAGGTTTTGATATAAATAATAAATTCAGCATTACATCTGCTATTAATTTTAGCTGATCACTAAAGTGACTTCTGGCGCTTCTGTGGGTGTTCGGATGCTAAACTTCAAGTGACTCCTTACTGACCAACTGATGATGCAGTGGGAAAGCAAGCAGTAATGAGTCATGAAACACTTTCTTTGTGCTGATACACAAAAAATTTTAAACAGAAACCCCTGACACTGCCCCCGATCACATCCTCTTCTTAAAAAGGCCTAAAGGGTCCCATCAGGAGCTGGGTTAGTACTAACCTTGATAAATTCCAGTTTCAGATATTCTGGCATTTGAAAAGTTTTACACACACGGAAGATATTGCCAATGACATCTTCTGGAGAGTATCCAAGTCGCCACAGGTGGGCAAGAATCTGTGCAGACAAGAATAATCCCCCATTTATCTGCCAGCTGAGTCAAAGATATCCACTTTTGGACAGCTGTATATAACTACTGAAATTGCATGTACCATTTATCAGCTGATTTAACCTCAAGCATCTAGCAAGTAATTTGACTACAACTTCCTTTTTGCACGTCAGATAATTTATCTGAACTAACTTCCGCACGAAAGGGATTTAGTTCATCAACTCATCTACATGGTATGGCCCTTATCTTAAAAGACAACATACATTGTGAATTCCTCAACGCAGCCATCACCCTTGTTAGAGAAATAACATCTGTCTATACTGACACAAGACATGAAAGCCAACCTTGTATGCTTCATCAATATTTGCATTTATGCAGTGTTGTATCATTTCCTTCACAAGCAGAGGATGAGGCTCATCACATACCTGTATCCAAGAGAAATATTACACTTAAAATATTAGAAGACTTTGCGTTAAACCTCTGGTGTTTTCACCAAGCTTCTATGGAGTTGAAGTACTGAATCAGAAATATTCCATAATACAGACTAAATTTTAAGTAATCTGACTTTTCAGATAGTCTGTCATGGCAGACTCAACAGCATGAAACAAGAACACCCAAGTAACAGATTCCCAAGTTATCACTGAAATTTCCCAGCAGTTACGTGATTTGTGTACTTTAAGAGAGCTGCCACAGGGTCTCAGATGTGCCATTAGGGACATCCTTTCAAGAGGCACATGGGCTTCTTAAAGTCTAATGCTGTAACTGCTACAGTGCTGTCTGCAAACTAGCAAAAAGGCTTATGTGTCCAGTGGAATCTCACACAGCCATAGGGCTAAATTTCTGGCAAAACTGTTTTCAGCTATTACTGACCTTAAAGACATTTTCACTATTTATAAAGCCAAATCCAGAGTATGTGGACTGTAAGTTGTTTAATGCCTGTGAAAGAAAAAATAAGACTGTATTTATTTTCTGGAGTGCTCTACTTCTCACTTCCCTCCTCAGGATGAAATGCACTTCAGGAAATGATGCCAAATAAGCAGTTTGCAGTTAAACAACAGAAAAAAAAATCACAAATTTCTGCTGACTTTATTTCCTCCCACGCATTTGGTATCCACTTCCCACCAACTCACTTTTAAGGAGCATTTTAAACCCTCACAAAACCAAATAGTTTAGTTACTCTTGGGCCATAAGTCACATCCCCTTTGCTTTACCTCTCCAGAGAGAAATCCTTGAGAGCTGCAATTCAAAAATTTTTTGCTTTAAGTAGAAGCCTTTGCTTCAGTGTCCTTCTCCTTTTACCTGTCTCATATCACCTTGGGCTGTGAAGATAATGGCTTCTAGTCCATCATCTGTATATGATACATCCTCTTGCTCAACAATTTTCAGTAGCCTGGCAAGGATTTGTGCATCTGTCAGCTTTGTGTAACGCAGCACTGCACACCGAGACTGTATAGGTTCTGAAGACAGAGATGTGTAATTAGCTTCTCCCTCTTTTTCTCCAAAAACCCCACAACCAAACAAATGTCTTCATTTCAGTTTCCAACAATTCTTATGTCTTTTAAAGAAAAAGGATATGTAAGCTCCAAGCAGAACACAGCCTCTCTTTAGGCACATACAATTGTTATGGTCCTTCCCTTGAGCCCAAATGTGCTACTGGAGTTTTCCCAGATATGTGGAAATATATACAAAGATCAGCTTCCTCTGTTCTCCTGGATTTCTGAATACAGATGTTTATCATGTTATTTTATCAAGGGAAGTCTAAAGGTCTGCAGTGTGTTCACCTATAGGCAAACTTAAGATTATGATTCAGAAAGGACAAAAAGCGTACTCAGTAAACAATACATCAAACATCTTAAACTGCAGCAGAGTTGGATGCAAATTAAGCCCAAAGCACAAGAAATCTGCTTCTGCAGTCACATATGGCACTATCCATCAAAAACAGCTCCTCAGAGGGTTCCCTGGCCACACAAATAAACTCTTTTATCAGCTGAAGTACAGGTGGCTTGATTTTTCAGAAGTACCATGCTTTCTTGCAACAAGCTGGTCCAAGGTATTTCTGGAAGCTGCCTTGGAAGTTAGCCAACAGTATGGAGAACATATGACAAGAACACCCAGGAACCAGCAGCACTTACCTATGATTTTGTCAGAGGCATTGCACGCAAGTGCAAAGCGCGTTGTTTTGGAATAAATTTCCATTGTTCTTCTCAACGCTTGCTGTGCTCCATCTGTCATACTGAGGGGAGACAAGGAGTCAGGACAGATTTTGCCCTTCACTCACTCATAGGTGCAGCCTAAGAACTATTTTCATACAAGCTTCAGAGTTTACTGATACTAAGCTGTGCTTTGTAAATGACTTAATATTCTGGTTTGATAAATCAAGCAGCGTTTTCTAGTCATGTGAACAAACCCTGCAATGCAGGCAGTCACTGAGACCTCCAAAATATGCAAAGGGACATCTATGACAACCAAAATGAAATCATTAATGCTCTAAAGAACACTGCTAAGAATATTAATACACCACCTGCATAAGGTGGAGGAGGAGAATGTCCCATTTTCATCCAGTGAAATTCTCTACATGAGCGAAACACTTTTCAAAGAGAAGGAATCACAGAATCACAAAATGGTTTGGGTTGGAAGGGACCTTAAAGCTCATCCAGTTTCAACCCCCTGCCATGGACAGGGATACCTTCCACTAGACCAGTTGCTCCAAGTCCCGTTCAGCCTGGCCTTGAACAGTTCCAGGGATGGGGCATCTTTCCAGCAAACTGAAAGGTCCTGTTTCATATCCAGAGCATTCCACATCAATATTCAGCATCTCTTTTGAAGCAATGATCTCTGCCTGCTGTGAATGCTCCCATAAAATCACTGTTCAATCCATATTCATTTCCTAACAAATTATTTTGAACAGCTTGATAGAAACACTCAATACTGTCCAAGATTGGAGCTCTACAGACAGGAGAGATGCGGCACATTTCACACAGAGCTGAGGTCAAGAAAAAACAACATACCTGTCTGCTTCATCAAGGATGATTATTTTATGCCGACCTTTTGGAAGTGTGACCTTTTGCTGGGCAAACATTTTGATTTTGTTTCTTACAACATCAATGCCTCTGGAACAATAATTCAATTGATTCATGATATGTTAGGTGAAAATACAGAACAGATTTTTTTCAGCAGCTACAGCAGAAGTGCTTCTGGTTCTCCCACTGTTTGTTCCTGCCCCTTCAGCTGTTTCAGTACAACTGCTGTGGAACCATGCTGTAAGCCAGACTGTCCAACTGATTTGGATTCAAACACCAACAATCCTTGGTTTAGGGGGTCTTGAAGAAAATAATTTAACAGTAGCAATATAAATATATGCAAAATCAGTAACCTTACTAGCAGTACCACCACAAAATGACTTACGTTTGGCACAAGGAAAGGGTAATAAATAAACAAAGACAGAAACATTTGCTTTGCCAGTTCTTCCCACAGCTCCATCCACAGCCCCAGCCGTAGCACAGAAGAGTTTGAGAAAAACAGCTGGATAGACTGAATCATATCAGCACAACATGGACAGAATCCGTGCAAAGACCTACTTTTATTAAGAAAGTATTTTACTTTTTTGTTCTGCTTAGAGAAAGAATGTTGTGATTCTGTAGTTCTTCTATAACTTATACTAACAGAAGTAGGTAAAGTGTATTGTGCTCAGGCAACCCACCAGGAAATGTCATAATACTTCAGGATGGGTCTGAACAGAACTTGGGAAATATAATAAGCCCTTAGTGCCTGATCCTTGGAGTACAGTCAGTGTCCTCTACACACCTAACACCCTGATCCTACGTTTTAATCCTCAACTGCCCTTATGGCCCTATAATTTCTCTCACTCTAAGCACTGAAGAGTTTCAGTATAAACAACCCGTTCACGTTTCATTCTCAGGATCCTAATGAATGCAGTGGGAAGCTTAACTCTTACAAATAAATTTGAGAAAAAGGTACTATTATGGATTCTGCGCTCTACCTGTTTATATCTTCATTTATGAAAGTATCTATAAAGTTGATAAAGCATCAAGAAATAATATCTGTGTTGATGGGTGAACACCAAAGACTGCCTAACTTTTAGCTGGAAAGACAGCACTAAAATAAGTCTTAGAGGCCTTACTATAGCATTAAGCCTATCAAACTGGCCTGGGTTTAAAACAGAAATGGAAACTTGCTTCTTCATTAAAAATGTGGTAAGGTTTATTCTCACCTGTCATTTGAGGCATTCAGCTCCAGAACGGCATCCTTTAATGCAGGACCAAGCAGAGCACGAGCCAAGCACAGGATACTGGTGGTTTTACCTGTTCCTGGAGGGCCCTAAAAATGGGACAATGCAGCAACTGCTGATAAGTTTAACGCAATTGTCTAAGCTGTGCCCTCTACAAATCTCCTCAGTCACGAAAGAAGGCTGCAACAGAGGAACTGCAGAGAAAACATCAGCCTGGTAGCTGTGCCTGAGCTCAGGATCCTGCTCCTAGCAGAGGAGATATGCTGCAGGGAGAAGCACAGGATGCGTTCCAGCAGGCACCTGAGGTAGATTTAAACTTGTTTCCCTGTGTATTCTGCCAAGAACATGGCTCCAAGACCACACAACCAACATCTCTCCCTCACCAGTACACTCAGGCACAAAGCCGATCTGTACTGGGAGGCCATCCTGGCTAGATTTCAAATCCAGGACTAATACTGAAATACAGCATAACATAGCAATACTCACAGCAATTATAATATTTGGTACATTCCCCTCTTTTGCAAAGACCTAAGAAAGAATGATGATAAGAAATTATGTAAGAAAACGACATGAACAAATAGTTTCAATTCTGTTCTATTTTAAGCATCAGAGACATGCTTCTTTTTTTCCCCTCCTGTTTCAATTTTTTGAACCTTGCTGCTTTTATATGTTTGTGGTCTTTTTAACTGAACTGTTAGAAATCAGCCCCTAGAATAATATGGAAATATTTTAAAGCACTTAATGCCAGAGGTCTTTAGTACTCCTGCCTTTCCTTTACATCTGTTTTAGTTATATACTTGCTAGTATAATCTTTCTGTTAACAAATACTGTGTTCACAGATTAATTTGTCATAGAATGCTAGAATCCTGGAATAGCTGGAATTGGAAGGGACCTTAAAGCCCATCTCATTCCAACCCCCTGCCATGGACAGGGACACCTTCCACTAGACCAGGCTGCTCCAAGCCTCATCCAACATCGCCTTTGACACTTTCAGGGAAGAATTGATATGGCAAACATTTATTTTCCCCCCAAAAAATTATGCTTCTTTCTGTTGTTATATGAATTATATTTATTAATTGAAACAATATTATTATAACAGCTACAAATTCTCTAAACTGTATCAAATGGCCAATTTAAACATTCCAGTCGAACAAGGCATATTTCCTTACACACCACTCAAATATCATGTAAAACTGGTAATTTTTTAGGTAAATCAGGAAGCTTTCTTACACATAGTCAAGTATGTATGTAAAAATATAATAGTGTTTTTACTGGCCTGTGGATCTATGCAGAAGTATGTTTTTTTGAGATAACCTGTAAAAAGATTCAGGGACAGCTACACACCTCCAACCTGCTCACAGTATCTTCATTTCCAACTATTTCGGACAGTTTCATGGGTCTGTATTTTTCCACCCTGTAAAAGTAAAACTCCACACACTTCACCACATCTAATAACGCTTTAATAGTGCTTTAAAGTGACAGACAAGGAGGATTATGTTAAGAGAGCACAAGACAAAGATGACTGGACATGTCTTCAGTGCAAGTGCTGCAGGGTCTCCCTCACTGCTAAGCACAGCATTCCACAACACCAGTCATTGACTCAGAGAATCCCAGAATGGTTTGGCTTGGAAAGGAGCTTAAAGGCCATCTCACTGCAGCCTCCTGCATGGGCAGGGACACCTTCCACTAGACCAGGCTGCTCCAGGTCCAGCCTGGCCCTGAACACTTCCAGGGACAGGGCAGCCACAGCTTCTCTGGGCAACCTGTGCCAGAGCTGTACCACCCTGAAAGAAACACTTCCCAAGGAATCAGAGCCCAGACTGAAGGACAGATGTTATAAAAATTTATTCCATTGGTACAAAAAAGCAAAAGGAGGAAAAAATGTTTAACTCAAACAGGAATTCGGTGCTTCAGCCTGAGGGGAGAAGCTGCCTTGTGTGCTCTCCCATGGTCAGTACAGTACAGGGCTGACTTTTTTCTGGGTTACAAAGGAAAACAATGGGATTTTCTTCACTACTGATTTCTGGAAGTGTTCAAGGCCAGGTTGGATGGGGCTCGGAGTGAAAGGTGTCTGCCCACGGCAGGAGGCTGGAACAGGATGGCCTTTAAGGTCCCTTCCAACCCAAACCATTCTGTGATTCTGATTCCTGCCTTCCCAGCCCCGGCAACAGACCAGGCAGGTCACAGGGCGCAGGCAAAGTCCCCGGTTCCGAGCCAGACTAAGCTCCTGCACCCCGGCGGTCATCGCGTGCCAGCCTTGAACACGCGAGTCCGGCCGTGGCCGAGCCCGGCCGCCACGATCCCCTCAGCCGCCACAGCCCCCTCCTTCCCGCCAACAGCGCGAAGGTGGCGCAATGAGGTGGCTCTCACCTCATTGGCTATGCCGCACACAGTCCCGCCTCCCTCCCCGCTCTGCACCAATCACCGCGCGCCCGGCCCGCCCTTCCTCCCGCCCCCGCTCCCTGCGGCGCGCGTTCATGGCGGCGCAGGGCGGCCGTGGTCCCTCGCCCGCTGCCCCTGCTCACCAGGGCAGCTCGTAGTGGCCGCTGCCGCCGCCGGGCGCGGCCCCCGTGGGGTCGGCGGGTTCCCGCTTCTCGCCTGTCGTCGGCCCGGCCTTCTCGTCCTCCGCCACATCCACCTCCATGGCGGCGCAGCTGGCGCTCGCGGCCGGTCTTCCCGCCGCCGCTGTCCGGGAAGGGGGGGCCGTGTTGCCGCGCCCGCCTCCGGGGCGGGCCGGTGGAGGCAGGCGGGGTGGGCGCTCCCCGGCCGGTTGTCTGCTCCTGTGGCGGCTCAGTGAGGCGGGGAGGCGGCAGCCCAGCCCTGTAGTAGTGGGGCCGGGCCGGGCTGGGCTGTGCCGAGGAAGGACTGTTGGTGAGGGGAAGCCGCCCGCAACTCGCTTGGGTGGGCTTGTACTCGGTTATTTGGGCTGGGCTTCCTACCCTACTGCTTGTTAAGATAACATCAATAGCATGTTTGCATTTCAGGGGTCTAAAACTTTGTTTCTTCTATTTACCTCTATTTTCATTCCATAAAATGAAAACAATAGAAGATGCATTGCAAAATATTGTAAGCAGTTTCGTTATAGTGGGGGGATGATTCTGGCTCTATTTATTGAGCACGCATAATGTATACAGGTTGCCCAGGGAAGCTCTGGCTGCTGCCCTGTCCCTGGCAGTGTTCAAGGGCAGATTAGATGGGCTTGGAACAATCTTGTCTAGTGGTAGGTGTCCTAGTGCCAGAGGGTGGAAAGAAATGAACTTTAAGGTCTTTTCCAACTCATACCATTCTATGATTCTAAATGTTCTTTTCCAGGTTAAGTAAAGGTGGCTCATCCACCTAAGTAAAGACTCTTTTTTTTTTTTCTTAATTGATAATTCTGATGAAGTGTTATGGTAC
>VZRR01007171.1:0-100960 GCA_013398015.1 Oreocharis arfaki | reverse complement strand
AATTAACCTCAACTAAATTCATTTGCTAAATGTACTTTTACTAATTTTCACCAGCTAACCTCTAACTAAAAAAACCTTAATTTTCAAATTCTGTGTTTCAGTACGAAGCTCATTGGTGCCCCTACATGCTACCAGCCCCTGACAGAGAACTGGGTTGTGGTATCCATAGCATTAGAATTTGGAAATCAGTACTCGTTTTCAACTTCAGTAGTTACTGGAGCTTTGGTACATCTTTCAGCTCTGTTTATGCTCCACGTAATTAATGACGTTTGTGTTAGCTCAGTGGGCAGAGCATCTGTCCTTCAGTCTGAGCCCTGATTCTTTGGGAAGTGTTTGTAATTTGAGATTGGTGTGAGGCAGGAACTCAGAACTGGCCATATTTGCAGCTCAGTGTGAGCAGTAATGCTGCTCTGAGGGAGTAACTTCCTCTTACTTGTCACAACATTTGTATTCCAGTGTTACTGTCAGTGCCTGTTATTGGTATTTTGAGGCTGACATATGAGCATTTGCCTTCAGCCTGTAAAACTGGTTCTGCCTATGGCCTGACAGTGATGGAGTTTGCTGAGTTTCTTCTAAGGCTCTAAAACTCTGGAGGGTGAAGTTTCTGTTTTGCAAAGTGCAGTCTCATATCTGAGTTTTTATGTAGGTGGCAAGTGCTTTAATCTCATTTTGCACATTGTTTTTATTAATAGCTGTAGTGGTTCCCAGTGGTTGTAGGATAAGTGTTATGAAAGGGTAAAAGTGGAAGTGGTCTGCAGCCTTCATGTGCTTGGCTGAGTTAACATCAACAGTGGATTAACTGCCTCCATTGGAGGTAAAGTAAATTAAGTAACACCACTGTTATATGGCATATGAGGGTAAGAGTTGGCATTTTTTTGGGTATTCAGACTGTTTGTTCCTGTAATACTCAAACTCACTCTGTTACTCTTGTCTTCAGATTTAATTTTCTGCAGTGCTCATCAGAATCCAACATGAGACAGTGAAATACTGCAGCACTGTTGGTCATAACAGCCTGTCATGCAGCACCCTGGATATGCTTTGGTTTCTTGCCAAATTAAACAGTAGTTCTGCTCTTAGGAAGTAACAGCTTCTAGATAAGATACCGTTTTCTTGGCTAGCATTAATTCTACCACTCTACGTGTAGGATTGCTGCTGATAAGCACTCAAAGGACAATAAGAATGGCTAATGATAACAATCATTGCAGAGAGCCTGATGACAGATTTTGTGATATGTTTCCGCTAACACTTGAAATAAATGTAGTTTTGAGCATGGTCTCCTAAAGTGCTGCAGCCCCAGCATAGGCAGGAGCTTCTCATAGTGGTTTATCAAACATAGAACAAGTATTTATTGAAGGCACTACAATATTGATAGGGATATGTGGCAGGTGAACAGGCAAATGTGAGCTGAAAGTTTTAAAACCCATCATGTCCCCAGAATCCGAACTGTTCTTACTGTAGTCCAACAGTTGAGATCACAGGATACATCCAGGGTTAAATGAATTCCAAATTCAATGCTGAAATAGCAGAACTTTTGATGTGTCATCAGCAATGCCTAAATACATATGTATGCAGATGCACTGTGTTATCCTGAAAGGAGAATAATCCTGAATTTAAGATTATTCTTTGAGATCTTTCTCCCTCATACCCCAAAAGATGTATAGAAAAGCTTTCTAAGTACTTGTAATCAGTAGAGAGTACAGACAAAGGCTTTTTGCTAATGGTTTCTTCAGCAATTGGAGTGTATTCAAACAGCATCTATTACTAGTAGTGGGGATCCCCCTCAGAGAAAAAAGTCATGATCTTGTGGTCAGCTGAGCAGCAAGGAAGTCCCAGCTGTAGATTCTTGAGGTGTAGGGAAGAGGTCTTTTAAAGATCATATGGAAGCTCTTCTCAGACCAGCTCTAGTCAAGGGTTCAAGCTGTAGTCCCCACAGGGAAACTAAAGCCCAGCACAACATGTTTCATCAGAGAACTGGGTAAATGCAGAAGTTGTGGCAAAAGGATTGCTGCTTTGTATGCTATGGTTGGTGAAAGTGAGGGTGGCTTGTTTGAAGTTTGAACAACAAATTGAAATTAGTGAAGACACTAAAAGTGATGCAGTAGTTGAAGACAGTGAAAAGCAAGAGCAAGGGTGATGTGAGGTGTAAAACCCAGAGAGCAATAGAAATAAAGAATGAGAGGAAACTAACTTCAAGCAATTGTTAGCAAAAAATGTGGATCTGTATATTCAGTAATAAAAATTTCTTATATGCAGTGGTTTGGGAAGGGAGGGGAGAATGGTTTACTATTCAAGGTTGTTTTGCTTTTGGGTTAAATCTGTGAGTTCAGCTTACTGTTACTGTTAGGGCTAACATTCATACATGTTATCCTGCAGGTCTAGAAGGCCAGAGGCTGAGATCTTAAATTGCAGTATTAAGAGAGGTGCAGAGTTCCTTGGGCTGTCCATCACTGGCCCCACCACTGCAGTTAAAGCTTCAGCTATGACTGCAGCCTGCTGCTGTTTCACAGCCACAAGTAGGTCACAAAGCACAGATGGCCTCACTGCCAGGGACGTGTGGAGTCTGCAGTCCCCTTGCAGGCTATTCCCTTTTTGTGCTCTCTCCCTTTCAGACAGCTAGGCTGGAGATAGTGGAATGAATTCTCATGCTACCAGCCATTTTATCTTGTGCTCACTGAGGCTGAAGGCAGAGAGCAGAGCTAGAACAAATACTGGGAGTGAAAGTAATGATGGGGCTGTTAGAAGGGAGGCTGGAGTGGTGCTTCATGAAATAGGGCATCACCAAATTAGGAGGTTTCCTGGACCTGACATGTCTGCACCCAGACTGACAGGGGCTCTGATTCCTGCAGAGTTTCTGTGCTTGAGCTCTAGAGCAAAATGGAATGATGCTGTCAGTATGCAGGTATTAACTTGTCCTTGTTCTTGTAGCATCACAAACCCCATCCATTCTTCATGTGTTTATCCATAGAATGGCCCTGGGAGTACAGCTGTACTGAGCTAATTTTATGGGTACCCTTTAAAATTTCTTGCTAAGTGTAGTGGCTGAGGTTTTGCATTTTCTCTTCACTAGCACATGGCCATTTCCCTGTTTATTTCTCTATCCACTGCCTCATCCTTACTCTTGTGAGCATCACCAAGAGCTGCAGAGCATCTCACCAGAACACTCTGGGTAAATACAGCATGACACCTGCCCACACCGTTACCTGAGCACTTTGATTTGCAGCATCTCATTGCTTTTTACATTTTCATTAGCTACCTTTAAATCTTTTTTTTAATGCTGCCACACAAAATTTTAAGCAGCGTGCCACCAACATCTGCAGTCAGAAAATTCATAGTGCTGGAAGTGAGGCAAGGCACAGGTTGTGGTGACAGCAGCTGGGAACATCAAGTTCTGCTGATTGCTACTGAGAGACTCTAAAGTTACATGTATTTACAATTCTTTTCTATAAGCATCTGAAAATACTTAAAAGAATGGGTTTTAAGTGCCATTTTAAGCCAGAAGAGCTTTGTCATGATTTTTCTGCATGTGTTGAGGCATTTGTCCAGAGCTTTACTCTAGGTTACAAGAAAAGGATGCAGCAGCAGTGACTAGCCAGTCCTACTCTCCTGTCCTTTGGATGCTTAAGACTGAAAATATGACTGAAATTTCCTTTCTTTTTTTCTTTAGCACATAATAGAGAGCAACGAGTGTCCAGCCCAAGTCCAGCCATGTGGTTACAGCTTTAGTCAGTAGAGGGAGTATGGACGCTTGGGTTAAAGCCACACAGGTCACCTGTGACATCCAAGAGAATTGACTTTCTCCTAGAATTCCTCTTTTGTCTGCAAAACCAGGTAAATTCTCTACACGTACATTTTTCCTAGATGCCAAAATGCAGCTCCTAATGCAGTTGATGAAGCTGAAACTATAGGAGAGGGGAATGATCCTTTGTGCTTGCCATGCTTTTCTTCTTATGCAGCCTCCCTGGGCTCACTTGTCTGTTTGCACCTGCAGCTGGGGCTGGTATGGAGCATCACCTTTTCTCCTCCGTGTCAGGGTCTTATGTCACCATTAGTGACCGTAGCAGGGTTCTGTTTGCCTCCAGGGAGGACACAGCCTCTAGCTTTTCACTGAGGTAGCTGAGAGGTGATTCTGTGCATGACTTACTGCCAAACCTAGATGTTGCCAAGAGCATCCTGCAGAGCAAGTGCTTGCTGGGGCTTCCTTGTGTAGGGGGAAGGATCTTGATAAAGAATAAAGAACCTAATGCCTCTGTGAGCTTTCTGCTTGAAGACTCAGCACCAAGCTGGTGCAGAACCAGAGCAGTGATTTGGGGGCTCTGATGAATGGTACAATCCAAGAGTTTGAAATGGAGGTAGAAATCTGGGTTCATCCATTCTTTTACCAGTGCGCCACTCTCTTTGTGTTTTCAGATGTAACACTTGGTCTATGTTTCCCATAAAAATGGGAATGTGGACTGGCTTGATTTATGTTTATCAGAAACTTCAAAAGAAATCTGCAACGAATTTGATATAAAGCGGATCATGCTTTTTAATATTACTGTATTGCTTGAGTTTTGGTCAGATACCATGCAGCCACGATACAGCACAATACTGCCAGAGTGCATCCAGCATTTGTACTTTCTTGTGCTCATTCCTTGCATCAGCAGTCTGGGAACATCCTTCTCTGACTGCCCTTAATTGGTACTGCATGACATTATGCAACCCATTTCAGCTGTATCTAGTCTCTTAATTGCTGGGCAAAACTTGATCAGAGACCTTGTTTGGCTGAATGCAACAGAATAAATCTTATCGTTCATCTGCATTCATTTTGTACGTCACAGATGGAAATTCAATAACGTTGTTAATCAACAGTCCAGGACTTACCAGGCCGTGGAACTCTGGACTCATTCAAGTCTGTAGAGCATGGATTTAGAAATATCAGAAGGAAGCAGTGCTGTATTCTAAGCCATCCAGTTCCTAAAGCATAAAGGAGGAATTTAGCAAAAGGTTAAGGTAAGGGTTGAGTCTGGTTTGGTTTAGAGTGCTCATGATAGAAGACATGAGAAAAATCTGACAAAAATAAAAAAGGAGTTATTATCTTCAGATCTCTGTGTGCATAGGTGATTTTTTTACTCCAGATGTTTGGTATGGTTTTGCCTAGATGAGGAATGAAAAACAGAACTTGTACTCTTAAGGTTGGTTTTAGTGGCTGCATATCAATTTGCGATTGAAATTATGACTTGGTCTAGTAAGTCTAGAGCCAAATACTGTTGGGGTGGATGAGCTGGCAGCGGTAGAAGCTGGGATGCCAGAAAACCCTGGTCCAGGAGATCCCCTGCGCTGGTGGGTCAGCTCAGAGAACAAATAAGCTCCCCCTGCTCAGGTTACAGGGAAAGACTTCTTCTCCCATCAGGCAGTACCTGTCTGGTACCTGGTCCCCCACTCCGCCCCTTCCCTCTCCCCATTGGTTGTTGTATCCCTCTGCCTTCTCCCTGCCCCTTGCCCCCAGGTAATTGGTTGCTGGTGCTTTGCCAGCCCCCCTTCTGTTACCCCTTATAAGCTTGTACACGAGGCCTGCTCGGCCTCTTCTGCCTCTGACCCCTTCGGAATAAACCTTTCGGAACCCATGCGGAGAGCCCTCCACGCTCCTTGCTCCTGGTAACATATGAGCTATCCTGGCCTGGGTGCGGGGCTGTGTCTCAGTGCCAACCGTCGGCACGGGGGCTAGGAAATCGGCCTGCTAGGTGCCGAGCTGCACCCCCAGGGCATCCCTTGCAGGGGATGCTTTCGGGTTAAAGCGGCGATTCCAGTCACCCCTCAGCACCCCGCATCAAAATACCAAAACATGCAGTTGATTGTCTGAGGAGAAAATGGCTTGTGACCCCTTCCTTAGTCTGACATGAAAAGACACAGTCCTGTGTTACTGGGTGAAGGTCTGTTCTGGTTTATGGAGTTAAAGTCCAGCAAAACCCAGGTGCTGCATGAGCTGGCACTGCACAGGTAGAGTTGACCCCAGGGCTCCAGGCAGCCTCTTTCAAAGGGGCTGTGACAGGACATTCCTGTGCAGGTAAAGTTTTGTTTATTAGCTCTGCAATCCAGTCTCTTCTCCACCTGAGTTAACTCCTTAAATTTAAGGCTGCTTCCCTAAATGAAACCTTAATTAGGTTCACTGTATCCTTCAATTTAAGACATTTGTTGTTTATTGTTTCCAGTTATGACAGAAGTCTGAGAAATACGGGAGAGGAGAAAAAGTTTCTCTTTCTTGCATTAGTCACCTGGGCTGTGCCACTTCCAAGTGAACAAATCCTGTCAGAGTGTGCCTTATAGAGTAAGTGGGACTCATCTGCAGGTTTGAACACAGGCTGGATAACCTCCTGGTGTTGAGTCACTTCCCTGAAAATGCCTGATTTCCCTGCAGCCTGGTTGCTCTTTCTGCTGACCTACTGTAAGGTGGTGGTTTCCTCTAAAACATAAACATAACAGGAAAGGGCACTAAATTCTCATGTTGGGAGAGCTCCATTGAAGCAGCAGAGTCTTTTCACTTCACTGTTGCATTTAAGCACTGTGTAAGGACCTAATGAGACAGGCTGCCAATCTAATATCTGTAAATCTGGCTTTAAAAATCTGGCTTTAATGGTAAGAGTTAACCTGATCAATTAAACATTAGCTTATATATATTTCTTTTGGGTTCTTTTTAACCTGTACTTCCTCAAAGCAGCTTTAAATGTAGCAGGAGGGGAAATCCTTGTATTAGTCTCCTTTGTTCCATGCACCCCACAGCACCTCAGAGTGTTTGGGTTTCATAGAGGAGGCACTGATTCAGTGTCCTTGGTTGTTTGCAGAGCTTTGATGCTGCAAGTCACAGGGTAAAAAGATTCTGTTGCAATTGGCTTGGAGAAGTCTGAGACCATTTTGTATATATGGATTGTTGATTTAATTTAAGGGTGGTTTTTTTGTTGTTTTTAAAATTTCTATCTGCAACAGTAAGCTTACACTGATAAAGATGATGCTTGCACTGATAGAGAATTATTTCTTCCTCCTCTTACCCCCATACCATAAAGAGCACTTTAAATATAAATTTACTTTTTATCTAATCACACCACATGTCATTATCAATCCATATATTTTGCTGCTACTCAGGAAAGCCTTGCATATAAAATGTTGACATTATTAAATGAATGTTGGCTGCTGCACCCCAGGGTGCATTTTTCTGTCTCTCCTCACGTGTGTGGGTTTTTATTGTGTTGGTTTTTCCCTTTCCTTTGATTCTGACTGCTCTGCTATAACTTGTTTCTCATTTGCTCAGTCCTACAGTGGAGGTATTCTGAGGGCTAATATTCATTAAGCAGTAATTAAAGCAATGAAGGAGGGATGTTAATGTAAAATACTACATTTCTTCCGTAATTTTCAAGAGAGAACTCTTCTGCATGTGTCCTCTCTTGGGAAGTCTGTCAGAAAGTAACAGGTAGCATCTCTCTTTCCCTGAAGATTCCAGAATTCACGTGGAGGAGTTCAGACTTCTCAGAAAGTTCTTATTACACTGTCCTGTGCAAAGTAATTAAAGTTCAGAGCCAGTCAGTGCTGATGGAAAGTCACCTGAGGGGAGGCACAGCCCGTGCTGGATATTGTGTTTGAGCTGTGAGGGACTGATGGTTGTTCCTCTGCATGCAACTAGAGATGCCCAATGACATCTGCACCTTCACACTGTCTTCTCAGGAAAGCAAAGCATTGTAGAGGATTGTTTTCTCTACTGATATTAAGGGTGGTCTGTTATTGGGGGCACAATGGAAGAGGGCTGTCTGGCTATCTGGGAAGAGGTCTCTTTTCCCATAAAAGTGCTTATTCTGGGCTCAGGTGTGGTCCTGTTCTGAAGGCACTTGCAAAACAATCTTTAGAGTGATGTAATTTTTGGACATGAGAGGAGTGTGGCAAAGTGGGGAGAGGAATTACCCAGAGAACTCAAATCAAGAGCTTATGCAAGTGGCTGGGGTAAATATTAAGCTCTCCCAACTAAAACTTGGAGGGATCCCATCCTGTAATGCATCTGTGCTGACTGCACATCTTGGATTCCCCCTCTAAGGCAGTGACTCCCTGCAGGATCCCCACTGCAGGACACCAGCTGAGTTTGTTCCCTCCTGCTCTGGGTCACCATGCAGACATTCTGGGTGCAGTTTGCCCTTTGTGATCCTCCTTCCTGCCATGGCAGGAAGGCTGGAAGGAAAGCAGCTTTCATGCTTCCATCCTGCACCCCTGCCCCTCCTTCTTGATGTCCTGGACACTTGCCAGCCTGTGACCAACTGTCCCCAAGAAATATTTACTTCCTGTTTTTTTTGCTTAGACCTCCAGAGGCCTCGTTTTTCATGAATAAAATATGAGCTGTTCTCTTGGAGCCATGAAGGGAGGAAACCACTGCCAGCGCTTTTTATTGCTGTGGTTGCCGATGCCTCTGCCCTCACTGGCAAGGAGAACAGAGGAGAGAGGAAAGGGCTTGAGGGTTTAGTCCAATGACTGTTTGCAGTGTGAGCTGTGCTGTCTGGAGCCAATACTAAAGAACAGCTGACTTTGTAATACCTTCTTTCAAGCAGTTTGTAACTGAGGAATTAAAATGTTTCAGTTTGAACTGAAATTTTTATTATCTTTTTCTCAGAGCATGGCTAATGCTTGGTTTTCAGTCTCTTCTCCACCTGGTTTTTTCTTATTATTTTATTATTTGTTCAGATGAATATAGAGTTGTACAATCTCTTGCCATAGCTGGATCACATCTTGATTTTTCTGTTTCAAGAGTTTATCGAGATTCTTTTGCATTAACTTAGTTTTTCTTGCAGCTCCTCTTGTCTTGGCACTTTATTCAGATCTAATAGACAGGATATGCAAACAATAATATTAAATAATCGCATTTACCGTGTTGGTTACTGTGCTCTTACTTTGTAGACTTATTGGATGAAGTGAAGGGATGTCAAATACTACTTTCTTACCCATATGAGTAAATACCAAAAGTATTTACTATGTTTTTGTTGGTTTTTTTTTCCTGGGCTTTAGGAACTATTATCCCCTAAATACAATTTTCCCTGGAGATTTCCAGGCTGCCAAGCAAAGCTTTTCATGCAACTATTTCTTTTCACTGTTACACTGGTACCAGAGCTGAGATCAGAGACTGATTCCCACACCATTTCTGGATCCTCCTCAATAATTCTCCTAAGACAGTCCCTGAATTCAGTACTCATATCAGCTAAGAACAGGTCAGTGTGGTAGATATATTTTCATAATTGTTTCTAAGTCTATTCTGGGATTTAGCTTTCCACTTCTGTATGTATGCTTGTCAGTGACATACTGATTGAATCTTTCCCTGAATGGCTAAAAACCTCTTTCATCCAGGTGGCACATTTGCTGGAAAAAAGATGCTGCAAATATACGTATGGCAAAACTAAACCAGGAAAGTTTGAAATGCCTTGCCCGAGAAGAGAGAGGTTTGCCCATAGAATGTGGCCTTTATTCCCTATTTTGAGCACATTTGACTTCCTCCTTTAATGACTTACACAATTACATTTGTGCAGGGTTTATGCATATTAATAAGCATGTCTATATGCATGTATTTACATATTTGTACATGCAGGTTATTTGTGTATGCCACTATATAGGGTTGGATAAATACAAGTTGACCAATAGCTCAGAAAAAGGTCTTGGATGTTGAAGAGTATTACTTTTAATCCCTAAACGTGAAATGCAGATTCTCCCACCTCTAGAATGGTTATTTGGTGACTGTTTGGTTATTTCATCCACTTCTCTGTTAAATTAAGCAAACAAAGTTGTTCAAGACATTTACTCAGTATTTCAGTTGTTAATAATGTAAAATATGGTTTATTGCTGCACTAGAGGAGGATTCTTAATCAGGCAAGGTGCTTCCCAAGCAGTAGGGCTGTATAAACTGTCTGCGCTAAGTCCTCTGTGACTATACTGCTCTTTAGAGGCATCCCTTTTTGTCTGATCAGTGAATTCCTATTTTAAAACCTCCTAAAATGCCATGACATAAGGTGATAAAGGTGCTGAAAAGTCACAAAAGATACATATTGTCATTACGGTGAATGTGAGCTGGACTTGAGCTGTTGCTTTTCTCTGCCTTCCAGGGCTTCATCTCCTGTTGATGGGTGATACAGCAACACCGATGCCACCTGCCCTGAGTTCCTTCACTGTAGGAGACTTGTTGGAGTGGAATAGGGAGATGCAGAGTTGTGTTGCGGTGCATGTTGCTGTACCACAAAGCGGCTCCCCCTCGCTGCCCGGGCGGGGCGCAGGGCCGCGATTCGGTCCCGCTCGGCACCGCAGCCGGGAGGCCGGGGCTGGCCGTGCGGGGTGGTGCCGGCCATGGCCCCACCGGGGCCGCGCTGAGACGGCACCAAGATTGCGCCGGGGCCACGAGGCCAGCAAGACCCAGCGGGGCCGTGCCGAGCTGCGGCAGCAGCGGGGCAGTCCCGGTGCAGGAGCGGCGGCGGCGAGAGCGAAGCTGTCGTCGCCCTGGCGATGTAGCTGTCTGTTCCTCGGTTTTGGCAGTTCACTCCCAGTTTCATGTATTAGTTCATGTTTTATGTATTTTTCCTCGATGACTATGTATTAGTTCTAGAATTTTCTTCTGTGCTCGATGTTCCGTTGGCTCCCAGTTCTCCTTCCCCGCCTTCCCTGTTTCCTGTTGAACTGTACCCTGTCATTTCTCCCTGCTACCCTCAGATGATTTGTCCCTGACGCTCACTCCGCTCCTTGTTCCCTCAGTTTAAAATCCCTAGCCCCTCCTTTGTTCTTGGCCTTTCGTCCCTGGATCCCATCACGGAATAGAACCTGTGGAATTCCACACGGAAGATCCCTCCCGCCTCTTTGTCCTCGCCGGTGCTTTTTACGTCCCCGCGCTGTGTAGAGCGGTGCCCCGGCCCCGGACCCTTGTGCGCTGCCTGTCAGCGATCTGCCTGAGAGGCAGAACCCAGGAGCGATTTTAGGGGCGCTTCATGGGGTGACACGGCGGTGCCTCCGCACCCCCCTCCCCCCCAACGCTCTGCCACACCGTGAGAGCTGCACACACAATCTTTCTTGTAAAATGGATCTATAGCAGCTTTAAAAATAGGATTGACTGTATATATTATCAGCCAGAAGCTTCTTTGGGCTTAACTGCGAGTGGATGGTTTGACTTAAAACAACCAGAATAAAGCAAAATGCCCCTTATGAACTTCCCTTGTTTCAGTGCATTGTAATAATCCCAACTGTGCTTAGTAAACCCCATTTCAGAATGGAAGTATTATTACTTACAGAAAATAACCTCAGGTTACAGTGCTACAGCATACTGTGTGCATATACATGCATGTCAAGTGAAAGGTGTACAGAGGAATCTGATACGCCTCACCTGGTCAAGATTGTAGGTTATAAATGGGTTTATTAGAACTGGCATTTTATGGAAACGAATGATTGAAAAGATAGCTGCCAGAAGAAGACTCTTTCCCCAATACATCAGTCAGTGTAAGCTAGGCATTTGACTTCTTTATACAGCTGGAAAACTGAGTAGAGGGAAGGAGTATAATTAGAAAATCCTATGCTGCAGCAAAGTGGATCTTTCTTGGAGAAATGAAGGATTTAGGAACTAAAAGCTTATGTTGTCTCTTAATATCATGCCACTGCACGTCAAAAAAAAATAACACAGGGAAAGGCTTGATCCTGATTAGGGAACTGTGCACCTGCAAGCCCGGCACAGCAGTGTGCACTTGGTGTGGAGCTGACTTTCACAGTGTGATTAATCTAATTAATTTCCCAGAGATTGCTCCTGTATGTGGGGTTAAACCTGCACTTACCACTTTTGCTAAATTTGGGCTGTGATTCCCGATTGAAATCAGCAGGCTGGGAGCACAATGTGCTCCCTAGCACCGGGTGCTTGGATGAAGTTTCATGGCAAGGGGTGACAAAATAATCTCTCTCACTGAGACAAGCCCACAGCCAGATGTGGTATGTAGGTTATGGAGCTGGGAAGTGATTGCAAACTGCTGCTGCAGAGATCAGGGACTTCCAGGAGAGCTGGGTGGCAGCACGTCCTTGCTGAGGCCTTGGCCTGGCAGTTTCCAGACACACTTCCTGTGAAAACAAATGGCAGAACTGTTGTGGGACAGGTCTTGTTTTGTGTTGGGAATGACACACGCCTCCTGCAAGCCCACACTGGTACAGGAGAAGTATTTCACCCTTCTGTCTGCTTCTGCGATACAGGCTTACAAGATTTTTCATACATTTGACACCTCTCAAATCAGCACAGTCCCAAGGCAGCAATGATGGAGTGAATCCAACAAGGATCTACTTTCTTTTCATCTGCTGCCCAGATTGACCTGCTTATGTCCTTCTAGATCTACCAGGGACACAAACTGGTCTTTAAATATAGCAATATGGGTTTTTTGCAGTGTGGGGATAGGGAGAGTGAAACTGCCCTGCAAGTTTGAAGTGCTGTTTACAGGGGTTAATTCTAATATCCTCTTTATGTTCCATGGAAACAACTTCAGGGCTTCAGTCACATCAGCCCTGTGAAGGAGGATCTGCATGAGCTGGGGATTCTAAGTGGGGAAATTGTTAGACTTCAACTCCTTGACTATTGGGACCCGAAAGTCACTGCAGTATGTAATTTGCAAGGCAGTTTTCTCTGGAAGTGCAATGTGGCTTTGTTTTACAACCTTGATGTCACAAAGTATTAATAATCTCTTAAGTCTACCCCACCTGCAAACAAAACAATCTCAATAATTTACCATCATTTGTTTGGAGTTTGGATTGGTATTTATAGTCTGCTTTAAAATCACAGCTTTTGGTGTGATACATAGGTGTGAATGCAGTGGGTTTCTCTGCCAAACTTGCCTGGATACAACAAATAAATGAATTTCAGTCTGTTGGGAGGACAGCTGTTTCCATGACATTTTAAGCCCAGTTTGTAAGTATCTTAATCTCTTTTCTTAGCATGCTAAATGGGCATGACATGGCTTAATTAATATTTGTAAGTGTTTTGCATAAAAAAGGGGCTCTATTAATTTATTTCCTTTCCCAATAAACATCTCAGATAGTAACCTGCTATTTCTGTTCTGTTGCCACAAACATTCTTAGAAGTATTGCAAAGGATGTGAAATTAAAGGTACAGGTGCATTACTGACTGGAACAGACCAGATGCCTGTTCAGGCAAACACCCTCTTTGAGAAGCTCACTATTACCACACGCTCAAAGAAAAGAGAAACAAACATCAAACAATCATCGAATTTGTTCAGAGAAGCTTACTTTTCTTCAAGAGTTGAGTTGTCTCATACTTTTAAATTCTAATTAGAATTAACATAGCTACTGCTGCAATATAACTATCCTAATTACATTTAATATATTCTGGCATTGAATTCCACATGATAATTTACCTTAATTGTAGTTTCCCACTTGTTAACTTAATATTTGGGTTTTTTTCACTTATTAACTTTATATTTGTTGTATATTATATTGAGTTTGTCTGCCAGTATTTAGGACTGGAACAGAGAAGGCACCATTATCTATTTTAACGTGTGCCTTCCACATTCATTCTGATGAATTCAAAGCACTTTAGAGATCAGGTCGGTATCATTGTTTTTCTTTTGCTCTTGTGAAAGAAGTTGTTGAGATGGAGGGAGTTTCTATTTTACACCAGCAGTAAAACCAAAAACTGGATTAGAAGCCAATTCTTACCTGTCCCTGTACAGTGCTCTATAGAAAGCCACACTGGCAGCATTCTCACAGTAATTCTTTCTTACTGGAACATACAACACAATTTATGTAGTGCAGTTAATACAGCTAAATTGACAGGAAACTGAAGAAGTGTGTGCAAGTTCCTGGATCTGGGTTATATCACGGCATTTGACAGCCAAAACCCATGTTATAAAGGATTTTCTGTAATAAACATTCTAAAATGAAAATGAACACCTGGCAAAGGATCAAGCTTTCTCAACCTTTCTACATCTGTTATAGTAAGGCTGGGATTTTTGGGAGTTGAGGCTGCCCTTTGCTCCTGGCAATCACTGTGGCAATATCCAGTTGGTGAGTGAGGTCATTTGGGGCATCTTGCTACTCTCCTGTCACAGGACATAGTATTTCTGCATAAAGAAATAATCTCCTTTTTATAAACCTTTTCTTTATACCTTTTACCATCTT
The DNA here is from genome assembly GCA_013398015.1 of Oreocharis arfaki. Taxonomy (NCBI): domain Eukaryota; kingdom Metazoa; phylum Chordata; class Aves; order Passeriformes; family Paramythiidae; genus Oreocharis; species Oreocharis arfaki. The sequence goes on along the minus strand of VZRR01007171.1, from coordinate 86,815 downwards.
ACTGAGAATTGACAGCAGGGATCAGTGGATGGTTCTCCAGTGCTCTCCTGGTGACAGGATAACAGCCTATTCCATCAGTACTGAAACATGATGTGCTGAGGGTTTGAGCTGTGTATTTATGTTCTGCCCATCACTGTGCTATTTAAATTAAGTCAGACATGGTCTTTGGTTGAAACCTCTCCTTAATTAAAAGCATACATTTTTTGGCAGGAAGCAGAGGGCAGTTAGTTGTACTGTTAATAGCCTCCTACCTTTTCCAGACTCCTTCTGCCTTACACAGGAAAATTGCTACTATTCCATACCTCACATACAGCTCTGGCAGAGCTCATTAATGTGGGACTTACATCACACCCACTACATCAACCTATTTGGGACCAACTGGTTCATTGGCTGCTTTAGTGACTGGAAATCAGTGGACTGTAGGTGATCCTGGGTGGGACTGTGGGCCTTTATGCTCCAATTTTCTCATCTACAAGTTGTTACAAAGATTGTCTCTTGTGTGCCTTGGGATCTTCTGGAAAAGCATTCCCTATGTCAAATTACAGTGTCAGAGCCTTTTTAAGGATAGTTTTACTTTTCTGGAGAATTAAAGGCAGAGAAACTGACCTGGATGTTTCAGTGGTGAGCACCCACAGCCACACCAGCAGTCCAAACCATGTCCAGGCACTGCCTGCTGAAGACATTTTAAAAGCCTGGCTTTTTTCTTAAGTGTCAAAATGGAAGCCTCATTTCCCTCCCCTTCCCCATTAAACACAGCTTTGGTTGTACGCACTAAAATATTTTTTGAAGTCCTGTACAGAGATAGGAAACTTTTTCATCCTGGCTCCTGTCCTTCAGCTTTGATCTTCTAACACGCTCCAGTTCATGAGAAGGAAATGGGATTCTTCTGCCTCTCTGTAGCTCTGCTAGAAAACATCTGGTGCTGAAACAGTCTTTGTCTGAAGCAGTCTTTGTGGCAAGGCCCAAACAACAGGGAAATAAACAGCTTTTTTCTTTTTTCTCACAAAGTACAGGCTGGCTCCAATTTGTTACAAGATTTGTTTGACTAGGTCAAAGAACACAATAATTCTTGACACCCCTGGTGACAACAAGAAGAGGTATATAGAGGGGAATAACTTTTTGACATCCAATGAAAAATATTAATCCAGAAGGAATTTTGATTTGCAATGCACAGAGACTGAGCTTGGAGGGTGTCATGGGTTTGCAGGCCTGCCCATGATGCTTTGACAACTGGAAAAATTCAGAGTTGCCCCATTATGGGGGATCTTTGTCTCCCTGTTTTTTGGAGGACACATGGAACTATACAGAGAATTACCAGAGGCTTTATAAAACAGGCTATGCTTCACCTAATCAATAGAGCGCAGGACACCATGCTGGGAGCTCTAAGGCTGGCTTTCTTCTCTGGATTGAATGTTTAAAGAGAAGTGCATGAACAGAATGAAGAACATGGTAATACCCAGGGTCTGGCCACTTGGATTCTGTGTGTTGGAGGGGCCTTTGGACAATAAACTTATCCCTCTCAAATTTGATTCCAAGTCTACAAAACATAGGTGTTTTCTGCTCACCTTTCAGGTCAGGAGGCTTATAAGTCTCTTTTATCACTATGCCAGCCTGGGTAAGCGCAACTGAGAGTTGCCCTGATCTTCGAAAATGAATTAAGGACAGTCTGATTTTTAGTCTTGATTTAGACAAGCAATAAGGTTTAGGACAATAACAGGGAAAATAAATATGTGGTACTGTGCTGGAATTGCTTATTCACTACTTAACTTCTGTTTTTTTGCTGTGTTGTTCCCCGCCACCCATGAATAAGATGTTATGCTCATTACTGCCAAATCTCCCTTCAGTCTCTCCATGCTCTGATCCTCCTGTCTTACTTTTTTTCAGTCATGCTTAGTTGTAGATGTTTGACTCTGAAATGCACTGTTGACCAACATATTTCTGTTTCAGTTGGATGATCACTGATAGGCTATTTTTTCTCTCTATGACTCATTTACTTCATCTGTAAAGAGGAGCTTCATCTTCAGATGAAAGACTGGCAATAATCTACTGACTTAATAAAAGAGCTATTCCAAGTTCTCCACTGCCACTGTGAACTTGCATAGGTCATTTGGACAAACATGGTATCAGAGGACAGAATTTCAGAAGGCCTCCACTTAATGGATGCTGAATTTCTCTAAACATCCACTTGCCTTTGGGCTCATGGGCAGGAAACAGCCTTTGTGATGAAAATGGCACTATTTCTTCAATCATGCAGCGTGATCCATTTTATTGTTTTGTGTTTGTGTGGAGTGCTGTCCCACATTCCTTGGAATCATTGCCACTGCAGCAAGGTAGTTTACTTTTAAAATGTAGAACAGGAACCAGACTGTGTTAATGATTAAATTATACTGATGGTTGAAGTTTAAGTAACAGTAAATGCACTAATTTCAGTGTAGGAAATACACTAAAAAAGCAGTAAGAGCTCATCTTGAACTTCATAATTAATGAGAACTGCCATGATCCTTCAACGTATTTCCATACACACTTCCTTTTATGTTAAGAAATATACAGGAACTCATGGAAATCAGCTGGTAGAAAACCTTTCACAAAGCACTTTCCAGTACACTGCACCAGCCATGTGTGCTTCTCTAAAGGGTTGTGGAGGCAGGTCTTGCCCATGTTGAATCCTGGCAAACAGTCTCATTTTCTTTCAGTGAAACAGAACAAAGTGACACCTTCAGACAAGAGCGTACCCAACACACACATTTGAGCTATGTGTACCTAAATAAGCACCATCAGCTGTGCTGAGCGTCACTGGGAGGGACATGAGTGGGATTCTCATCACTTAACTTTAAACATCTCATCTGGCTAGTTCTCAAATATGTTTTTAATTCATGGATGGAAGGGAGGATCGTTAGAGAGCAATTAATCGATTTTAGGTATCTGCAGTACAATGAGGGGAATTCCACCCCAGTGCCGGTGCCTCTTCACTCATTATATAGAAGGTCTAGACAGTCGGCTTGGATATAAATGTCTGCAGACGAGAGGTTTCTCTCACCTATCTAGATACAACAGAATCTGATGGATATTAGAGGCTTTGTGGTGGCACTGGGTCAGATAACAAATGCCTGGAAACATGTTGCCACTTGGCTGAATCATTGCAACCATGCAAGATCTTAGTTTCAGTTTAAAGACTTGTGTTGATTTGGCACAGCCTGGTTTTTTTGGTAGCAGAGGAGGGCCACAGAAGTGGCTTCTTCAAGAAGCTGCTAGAAGCTTCCACCATGTCCGACAGAGCCAATCCCTGATGGCTCTGAAGATGGACATGCTGCTGGCCCAGTTAGAGAGGCTGGTTACGCCTCTGTGATGACATATTTAAGAAGAAAATCAAAACAGCGCACACACAGTTTATTCCAGGGGTGGCGAGGCGCTGTGGTCGCCGCCATCTCGGTGCGGCCCACAGCAAGCCTTGCCTGCCCGGTCGCCCCTAGCCAGCCGTGCTGTGGGCAGAAGGGCAGGGCTGGTGGCAGCAGCTTCCCCTTCCCGGCGCCCCGCATGAGGAGAGGCGTTAAATAGCACCAGTGCCGTGGCAGCCGCCACTGCCCGCACAGTGGCAGTGGGGCCACCTGGCCAGCAGCAGAAACATGGCGAGCGATTCCCCGACACGGAACCGCTCGGTGCTGCGAGATGCTGCAAGAATCTTTGAATTGGCAGAAGTTGTTGGCAATAGTACCTACGAGCAGCAGTTTTTCTTCTAGTCAGAGAAGAGGAGGAAGAGGACATGTGAGGGAAAACAACATGGTGGCACCAAGGTCAGTGGAGAAGGAGGGGGAGGAGGTGCTCCAAGTGCTGGAGCTGAGATTCCTCTGCAGGCCGTGCTGAGGACTATGGTAAAGTAGGCTGTCCCCCTGCAGCCCATGAGGGGGATGCAGAGATCCACTCGCAGCCCGTGAGAGAAGTACTCATGCTGGAGCGGGTGGATGCCGGAGAACGCTGTGATCCAGTGGGAGACCCAAATGGAGAGAGAGGGCCCTTGCTTCCAAACTAGAGTAGCCTATCCTTAAAAGACTGCACCCCATGGACGAGTGCCCCACGCCGCAGCAGTTTCGGAAAGACTGCCCATGGGAGGGACTCACATTGCAGCAGTATTGGCAAGATTGCTGCTCGTGGGACTGGAGCCACGCTGGAGAAGTTCATGGACAACTGTCTCCTGTGGGAGGGACCCCATGGCATAGCAGAGGAAAGACTCCTCTCCCCAAGCAAACAGAAAAAGATCTCAGGTGATGAACTGACCAAAACCTCCACATCTTGTCTCCTAGCACCTCGGTGGGAAACAGGGAGGGGCTGGGGGGGAGGGGGGGAAGGTGTTTTAAAGGCTTATTTTACTTCTCATTATTCTCCTCTGACTCTGTTAATAATAAATTTACTTTATACCTTTAAATTTGAACCTATTTTGCCCTTAAAGTGTTTCCTGCCAGTCCTTAACTCATGAGCCCTTTGTTAATTTTTTTTCACTCTCCTCTGCCCAACTGTAGCAAGAGAGGGTGAGTGAATGGCTTTTGTGGGTGCCTGGTATTTGGCCAGTGTCAAACCATGACAAGACTGTTTACAAGAAGTTTCTGAACTTTAGTCTTGGCCTAGAATGAGTAAGGCCTAAAGCAGCCACTGATCCTCAAGATAAGAAGGTCTTCCAGCAACTCTGTAATCAAAGGAAAAAAACAGCTTTTCTTTAGATTACCGGTTTAATCTTGTTCCTCCCACCAGTCCTGGAATTTTGTGTTCTGCTCCCAAATGCAGCAGGCTATTTCTAGTATCAGCCTCAATGAACAGGAGCTTTCGCTGTCATTGCGGCTGCGCGTTTGAGGTGTTGGAAATCACGTAACTGAAAGCTGACAGTAATGAAGTTGCGCAATATTTTCAAATGTTGTTTCTGCCACCACTCAGTTCCCACAGTACATAGGCAGGGATTTCTAGGCATGTGGTAGGGAAAAGAATGAAGGGATTCAACTCTGAAGCCCTTGTTGGCATCTTGGGTCTCGATGTCACCCCTTCATGTGGCCTATATGTGAACCATCACCTTGAAAAGGTTGCTGCCTTTGGGGAACAAGTGCAGGATTGGGGCATTAGGGTGGGTAACTTACTGGTATGTGACAAGTTGAGTGTCTCATCAGCTCTTTATGGAGAGGTGCTTTATCTCCCTGATGCTGGTGAATAAAATGGAAAGGTACTTGAACATTTTGGCTGTCTTTTTTTAAACCATATAGATAATAGCAAGACACAAAATGTTTGCTCTTTTTGTTTCCCTAGATGCAGGCATGAGTATTCCCTTGGTTTTTACATTACACCGTCTGTGTAATGCTTCAGGTTTTTCAGAATTTAAAAGAAAACAGCAGTGAAGTTTTTTAGAGATCTCAACAGCTAATGCAAATACTCATCAAATCACAATAATGGATCAGTCAAGTGGAGACAGTTTTGACGATCCGTGAGAAGCCACTTTTCATAACAAGATATATATCATATCACAGAAAACAATAGGGTAGTAGAGAGTATTATCAGGCAAATGTGATAGCCCAGAGATATCAGAGATCACATACCAGCTTTCTACACATAATGGTTTAATTGAAGTCATTACTCTGCTCATCTGTGTAAAATTAACAAGTCCTCACATCTTCATAGGCTGAAACTTAAGTCTCTCCTGTGCTCTCCCATGTCTGGGACATTAGTGCGGGGTTGTTTGCCAGCACACAAGCCCCTGTGACTAAATAAATGGTTATTGGGAAATAGTAGGATGATGGCATTTCAATATTTATAGTCATCCTGAAGCTTTGTGACAAGCAGGTACAACAAAAGCTGAGGGACAGCTTTGTGGGAGAGCACTTGATAGAAAACACACTAATTCAAGTCTACAGGTGCTTCAGTCACATCACTGCCAGAGCTCTGTCTCTGGATGATCTTTCTTGCTCTCCCTGGAAATTTCCCTGAGAAAGTTTAGTCAAAGAGGCAAATTTGTCAAAATGATTCAAAGAAATGACTATAAGAGCTGTGAACTTTTTTCTAGCTTCATCATATTGAAGCCAGGAGGCTTGATTCTCCTCCCAGAGCTGCTGTGTGTACCACAGACCACTGGCAGACAAAATACAACCCCAGACCTGCTGACCTTCTTTGTCATCATGTAGACACACGGCTATAATTTAAACATTTATGTGAAGTCATTTGTACTAAGAACAAATTAGTGTATATAAGATTAAGCATAAAATTGTACAATTGATCAAAAATGAGGTTTAACCTCTAAGCAATTCCTGATTTGAAATCCTACCCTGAAGTACCTGAAAATATTAAAGAGGATTTTTTTTTTCAGAACTGCTTTAAATTTAAATTCCTCCATACCAAATGCATGTCTGCATGTAACACTGTCACTGTTGCAACACGGATGGCGAAGAAGAACGAAGGTTCAAGTTGGAGACAAGGTTGAGAGAAAGTGAATTATTTATTTAATTACAGGTGGGATTTATATAACCCTCGCATTGGTACATGGCAAAAGATCATTGGTCTCTGGTCCAACCACCTCTCTAAGCAATTGGCTGGACTTCACAACACTTATTTTCAAAATATTTTCTACTTAGTTTCATAACAACTCTACATACAAACAACACCTGCAAGATGTTTAGAAAACCATCTTGCCTGTTCGCATGAGAACTAAGGACTTTCTCACAGAATACTTGCAAAATGCTGGAGTTTTCCCTGCCAGCAGCTTTTCAGCATCCACATAACACTTCTTGTTAAGTCTCATAAAGGAAGGTCACCATCATTGCTCCACCATTTGGATAAGGAAAGACACTTGGGCCTAAGGATAGAGACTGACTGAGCTGGCAAATCAGGGGTGGAGCTGGATGGAGAAGCGAGAAGTCCTGTTGGAGTCCAAGCCTGATTCAATAGGCACCTTCTCATCTAGCTCTTCTGGTGACATACTGTCTCCCTAGGCAACTACAGATTAGAGAGGAGACAAAAATTCTTGTATCCAGCAATGACTTGAGTTTGGATGTAGGAAAATGTCAGGGAAATACAGTGAACTAGCAGTTGAAGCAGAGCATTGAAGTCAGGTGCTTCAGGTTCTATTTTTGGCTTGGACCAGCCATTTCACTTCTCCTTACTTTGGCTTCCCCTCTGCAAGATGGAAAATGAGGGTGCCTGCGGCTGCCTCCTGGGACTGGATCATCTTGCTAAGGCCAGGACTGTCAAATCTCATATTCTGGATGATGCTCAGTTGACCTCAGCTCCATTATTCTCTGCTTTGGTGCCTGCACCTCCTTCACTTCTATCTCCCCTCTGCTTTTTTGGGCCCCCACAGGCAAAACAGAGCAGCGTCACAGCAACAAATCTTGGGATTGCTGCTGGGTGGGAGCCTCCTGTTTCTGTATACGCTGAGGCCTTCCACCATAGCATCTGATGTGCAAAATCTCCTGGGCTGTCCCTTGGGTCATGTGGGGTGTCTGTAGAGGTAGAAAAGTACACTGAGTAGAATTATGGTCCTTGTGCAAAGCACTTCCACTCCTGTCTAAATTAGAGATGTACTTTCAGGGCACAGGCACTAGACAGGTGCTGGAACATGTTCAGAGAAAGGCAGAGCTGGAAAGGGTCTGGCGCACAAGTCTGATGAGGAGTGGCTGAGGGAGCTGGGGGTGCTCCTTTTCCTGGAGAAAAGGAGGCTCAGGAGCACCTTCTCACTCCCCACAGCTCCCTGACGGGGGTGCAGCCAGCTGGAGGTTGGACTCTGCTCCCAGGGAGCAAGGGACAGGACAAGAGAAAACGGCCTCTAGTAGCACCAGGACAGATTTGGATTGCATATTGTGGAAAATTTCTTCATCACAAGGGCTGTGAAGTCCTGGCACAGGCTGCCTAGGGCAGCGGTGGAGTCACCATCCCTGGAGGGATTTAACAGGTGTGGAGAACTGGCACTTGGGGACATGGATTAGTGGTGGCCTTTTAAGTGCTGGGGGAATGGTTGGACTCGATGAGCTTAAGTTTTTCCAACCTAAATGATTCTACGGCCCTGCTCCGTTGTATCTCCGTGCAATGTCAGCCCAGGCACGGCTCTGGAGGGAACAGCAGGAGGTGGTAAGGGCCAAGTGATGATCACCACCTCAGCCCGGCTATCCTGGCTTTGAATGAACGAGTTTCCAAGGCTGCAGGCGTGTTCTCTTTGCTGCATTCCACGTTAAATCCCGGCTAATTAGGGGTCTCTCCTTTTTTCAGGAAGCACCACCATCTCCTCCTGCTCTTCCCTTCTTGTATCAATCAAAATCGCTACCACCTAAACTCAGGTGTGCCTGGAGAGCTCCTCCTTCTCAGAGCCCCTTCCCAGTGCCGCGGGGAGAGAGGCGGCACGATTATTTCGGGTTTTAAGGTAGGAGCGCTCGGGGCTGCGGGTAGCTAGGAGGAGCCTCCGCGCTGCCTTTCCACCCTCCCACCCGGTTTCGGGCGGCGCCAGGGCCCGGCAACCAGGAGGATTTCGGCGCGGAGCGACCCCGAACGGGCCTCTTTGTTCGTGTGGGCCCGGCCGTGAGCCGGGAGGGACGGACGGAGCGGCGGTGCCGGCCCTGCATCCTCCTCCGCCCCCGCCGCTCCGAGCCGCCGCCCAGACCCCTCCTCCTGGCTCCCCGCTCCCTCCTCCCGGCTCTGGGCTCGGCCGCGCAGGGAGTGGCAGGGCGGCTGCCGGCCAGGGTCGCATCCTGCGGCGGCACCGAGCCCCCTGCCCCGCTCCGCCGGGCAGCCTAAGGGTAAGGGGGGCGGCGGGAGGGACGGCAGCGCCCGGCCAGCCCGCACCACAACAAAGGAGGGATGGATGGAGAAGGTGCGGGAGGAGCCCGGGCAGCGGGGATGCGCCGCTCGTAATCGATGGGAGGCTCGGCCGCCGCGCGCATTGTCCTTGGGCTGGGAAAGGCACCGAGCATCCTCGGCGGGCCGGCATCCCGGCTGTGTTCCTCGGCTGGGCAGCACCGGTACCCGCTGGCGGCGGGAGGGGCTTTGGGGGGGGAAGTGGGGCTGCCGGAGGCGCGCACCCACCGACAGCCCCAGGCAGGGTGCGGGGTGGGCGCTCGCCGCTGCTCCTGGGTCACGGCAAACGCGCGGTTGGAACGGCGGGGGAGGCAGCGGCCTGATGCCGTGGAGATGGAGGTGGGAGTGGGTGTCAGCATCCATGGCTCGGTGCCGAGCGAGTTTTGGGTTGGAAATGGGAGGAAAATTGTCTTTTGTCTTTGGGAAGCTTGACTGCTTGCTGGGCTCAGTCTCCTCGCTCAGTTTTTCTTGTTTAACGATACACATATCGACATTAACCACATCCTGCAGGATCTGATGTGCGTTTTTTGTCTGTTGCAAGGAGATGTGCTTCTGAGGAAGGCCTAGGTTGAGCTGCTGCCATGGGCACAGTGCTCAGGTTATGAGCAGCCAGGCAGATGGAAGAGGGCTCTGTCCCTTGTATCTCCTGACACGAAGCAGCAAAGGGTGTTTGGGGCAGCATCCAGGGATGGAGGCAAAGGCATGAGTTGTTATCTCCAGGGTATCCAGGCAGGCTGCAGTGGCATTTTGGAGATGCTGGGAGACAAAGCACTGTGTCAGCACCGAGTGTTATTTGCTGCTCTGTTGAGCATCAGTCTCACAGGCCTACAAACCTTGTCTCAGAAACTCATCCTGCTGGAATGGATGTCAAGTTTTACCAGTCCATCCATTACTATTGGCTAGAAGTGTTTCCTTGAGGGTGCCTTGCAACTCAAGAATTTGTCTGCGTGTGGACAGAAATACATTTGAGGCGCCTGGCCAGGCTTGTTGGCCTTAGCCTTTGCCCTGCTGCCTGCTAACAGCATTCGTGTCCCCATCAGTGCTCCAAGACAGCCCCATTAATCAGCACAGGTCTGTCATTGCTGGGGTGGTGATGCTTTTGAACATAGTGCAGCTCCTGATCTTAAAGTTGGGTCTGAGATATGTCATTCTAAGAAATTACCTGCCCACTGTTAGAGCCTGCCGGGGCTTAGGAAGGAGGGAGTCTGCATCAAACAGCTGTGTTCTCATGAAAGTTGTCACTGCGTGCCAGAAATCCCTGGGAGTACAGGACTTCAAAGGCTCAGCTCTGAGACATGGCACAAGTGACAACATTAGCACCAGCCACTGCAGCACAGCAGGGAGAAGCTGTGCTGGAGTTTATACGTAATCTCAGGAACACTTGTGTGGGGCTGCCTTCAACTGAGGGAAACCTCATGTGTTTCAGGGGATGCTTGTAGGATCAGTATGGATGGGATTATCTACTGAAGCCAAGGGTTAGTATGTGCTCCTCTAGCCTTAGAGGCTGCCATAATCTGCTCTAGCAAGGAGCAGTTCCTGGTGTGTTTCCTCTTTCTCCCCACTTGTGCTTTTTGGTTTGGCAGAAGAAGTGATGAAGAACCAGAGGGGGGTTTTCTGGTACCGAGGGAAGTGGCTCTGTAAGGACATCCAGGCCAATTCTTCCCTTGTGTTACTGTGTGGTTAAAATGGGTCAAGGCATGGCTTCCACCTCCTGACTGAGATTGTTGGCTTTGTTTATCAAAATGCTGCCTCTGTCCATGAAACTTGGGGAAATTTTTTTTTTTTTTTTTTTGAGAGGGTGTCATAATTCTGGTGAGGATAGGAGACAATATATAAAGCAAGTTCCATACCCCAGGTACATGGTGTTGGTACCACCTTGCATAGAGTGCACAATGCATGGCAATGTTTAGATACTTTTGAAGCTCTGGGAAAGCCCAGGTATGGGTAGCTAGACCTGAATGTGACTTGTTTCTAGCCTATGTTAGACACTGGTGTGCACTTATCTATAGAGATATCTGTAGATATTTATAGAGACATCTATTTTTTCATGGATGCCTTTTAGAAATACTTTGTGACTTGTTTCCTCTCCATCTCCCAAGGGCTCTGAGCACAAGAATGACCAAGGAAGTTGTTGACATAGGTTGAGAGCATTACTTTTTCCTTTGTTGCTGAGTTAAATGCCCCCATTAATCAATCTCTGGCTGTTCTTTTATCAGTGTTCTTGTGGTATTTGTGGTAGAATTTCAGGTCTTGTTAGCCAGGGAGAGCACCTTAGTTGATAGTACTGGTGATGTCAGACTCCAGCAAGACTTGGGCTTTGTTTTACTGGTCAGTTTTCTAAAACGACCACATTAAGTTGCTGAATAAAGATGAACTGTCCACACTCATTCCAGAAGCCCAGGTCAGAGTAAGGAACTGGGCTTGGTCTTTCTTGTGTCTTACTCTATTCTTATCTTCTCCATATGGGTCCTTCCTGTCCCGCATGGAAGCTCGTCTCCGTGGCTGGCACTGATGGAGTTTTTTTTTTTTCTCAGTGCATCATTGTACAGTCTCTTTCTGCAGCACCCCCGTGCTCTTGGAGCCTTTCCCTGCTCTGCTGAGAGCAGCCTGTGTGCTCTGTTGAGTGTTGATGCTGAACAGGACAAAGCAAATTCACTTCCCTTTTAGCTGGATTTAATTTCTTGCTCTTATATGATTGTGCAGTAGCTCTTGTTGTGGAAAAATTACTTCATTGCATGTGACTGATACTTTCTGCTATTCCTGAAAAAAAGATCCTGTTGAAACGCCTTTTAAATAAAACCTACAACAATCTCACAAATGTTTTCTGCATCAGACTTTTTGGAAATCATTCCCATACAGTGGTTCAGTTTTTATTATCCCATTCTAGATAAGTGAAACTGTCTATAAAACAGCCATGGTTGGTTCAGATGCAGCATAAGCAGAGAAAGATGTGAGAAGAAATAAAGCCAAGCTTTGTCTTTTTTTTTTTTTAGCTTCAGAAAGATGGAATACTGGATGATGCTGACTTGAATTGGCACTAAAATTAAGTGATACCTTCCTTTCAGTGAAAAATTTTTATCGAGCTAATGTTTACTCACCTGCATAGTTGCAGAGGACTGTGGCACAGACTGGCAAAATTCCATGCTGCAGGTTGTGAGCCAGTCATGGAGTCTCCATCTCCTCATGCTGGTCTGCTGAAGCACAAAGAGAATCTAAACTTTGGTTTATTTTGAGAGTTTATGCTCTAAACTCTGCTGTTGACTCCCTTGATAACTCCATTTGTGCCTGGGAAAGCCAAATTATTATTTTTGAAAATATTTATGCTCTGTGTCTATAAAATAAACAGTTCAGAAGGACTTTCTAAGTGCTTTGATGGGTTGGATATTCAGGGAGACAGTGGTGCCCTCTGTGCCACTGTTTTTTCAGTAGTCTTGAGAAAAATATTTTCTTTCTATCTGTTTCTCCCAGGTAAAAAACAGGTGTTGTAATTCTGACCTCCTTTGAGGTTTGTGAATGAAATGCTCTGGGAATGTTGGGTATGTGGATCTTGGAACTTTTAAATCCCTTTTTGGTCCTTATAAATCCCTTTCCTGTGCTTTCACACATGCTTCCTTTAAAAAGGTAGTGCAAATTAAACTGTATTGCCTGTGCCAGAGCTTTTGGTGAAAATGAATTCTGTTTTATTTTACTGAATAACTTGCATAGTGTGGTAAAGACCACGTGGATATTGGTTACACTGGAAAGACTTCACAGAAACTTCTGATCCATCTGAACATCTGATCCATCTGTCTCTTCTAGGTTGGATCTGTCTTCACCTGTCATTCAAGACAGAGGTTTGAAGATTTTTATTTTTCGAAGAATAATGTAGCAATGAAGGAATTTGCGCAGCCTCTCTGAGCACTCTGGCTCAGTTTGAACCTTTTCTGTAGTGCATGTCTTCCCCTTTGTTGTCATTGTCATTCTGTCTGTCTACCTGTTTCTGCACAAAGGTGTTTCGCTGATAAAAAGCAACGCAATTTCTTTTGCAGCATGAACATCTTTTGCAGCACATCCTCTGGTGGGGCAGGGAAGGCATCCAGCCTGAGGCACCAGCTTCTGGCATAGTCACTGACAAAGGGTTTCTCTGGCTGATCTGTTCTTTTTTTTTCCTTTGGCATATTCCTCCCCTATTTACCTGTTGCATCATGCTCTGACAACTTTTGTGTCCTATAATTAGTACTGGAAACTTTTCTGTTGCCTGACAGGCACAAAAAGCAGGTGCCTGTTGAAACAAACAGCACTTTCCCATCCTTTGCAAACACTCCCATTCATGACCTGCAGGTGCCTCCTCTGGATGCAGGGACTGTCCTGGCTGTGGAACAAACCTCCCTAGAAAAAGAGGCCTCTCCACTTGTGTTTAATGGGCTTTTTAGCCTCATATTTGGCTGTCGTATATCGTGTACTGTGCTACCTCAGCAGCTCCTGTCAGCATGAAGTTGGCCCTGGTGATTAAAGCCTCCTCCTTGGCTATATTTAGCATTTAGCTATTTGTTTTATAACTGAAATCCTTAATATGCAAATTGGAGCAGGTCAGTCTGCAACCTTCAGGATAAGTGCCTTTTTTTTTTCTTCCCTCTGGACTTTTGTTTCCCACCTGGTAAGTTTGGCATGTTTAGCTGATGACCCATCCACCAGTCATCCCTGATGGAGATTTAATGATGGACAATATGGCACAAAAAGGCAGGCTTGTGTGGAATATGCTGGTGAGACAGAGGAAGCAGATGTTTTGCCTCTCACTGTTCATCTTTTATGTGTCTATGTGGGCTTTTACTGGGGTTTATGTAGTAGCTTTTTGAACTTGCTGAGTCTCATCCATAGGACAACTTTGTTTATGTGTGTACATATATTTATGTATATTTCTAGTAAACAATACTGGCTATATCAATGCTTCCTGCAAGCTTAATCTTGATGCCTCTGAAGCATCTGCAAGTACTTTTCCCCTTTTAATCTCTGAATCTCCCCAAAGCACATTGGCTAGGTGCCGGGAAGGTGTAGGAGCACTTCCAGCACACTTATGTGAGAATGCCAAAGTCAGATGGTACTTTTTGGTGATTATATGATTCAGGTTTATGGAGTGCTATGATACACTCTCCCTTAGGGTGCCAGCAATTTTGATTGCCATTGTCAGAAGTGACTATGTCAGGTTTTGCTCTTTCTTTTTGGTTGAAACATGATCAGTTTGTGTTAGAGATGTTGTGCCACTGCTCTGCATTGTGATGTAGGAGACTGCTTTTTGTAAGGGTGCTGTACTTGCTTAGCTAGATGAGGTTATATCTTGATCTCTGTACAAAATCGTGATTGTGGCTTTGCCTGCATTAGTGGTATAGAAACAGCCTGTTTCTATGAGAAGTGAAGGAGCAGCCAGGGACATGTGGTGACTCTAAAGCTCCACCTGGAACACATAGTACTGTGGTACTCGAGGAGTATGGTGGGCTGATCCATCTGTTCTACCTACCTGCTTGCAGGCTGAGTTCATTGCTCTTATCTCCAGAGATACGAACCATTAAATCCTATTTTTAGCACTGATCTGTCTATCCAGACCCTCTCCTTTTGGCTGCCGGCATCTACACATCATGGACTGCTGTGTGTGCTTCCCAATGGCATGGCAGTGTTTGGATAGAGATGCTGATTGAAACCAGGCTATAGAGCAGTCCAGCTCCTGCAGGGTCTCTGCTGCTGTGGGAGGAGGCTGGGATTGGCAGCCTGGCCCAGATGTGGCAGCCTCTCCTGCTCCTGCCAGCCCAACAGGTCCTGCTGGAGTGGGCATGTTGAGTCTCCACACCTGCTGTGCAATCTGACTGCTTGGGGTGGGGTTTTATCTTCTCACTCCCTAGAAACTGCAGTCCCCAACCTCCCAATGTATTACATACTAGGGAGCCATCTTCTGGTGCTGGTGTGACTTAGTGCCCAGAGGCTTTGAGCTGGGATCTTGCCTCTCTCCATATGCTGCAATCCAAAGTAAACGTTGGCTTTTGCAAGGCGGGGTGTGAGGTGTGGGGAAAAAGGATCTGTGTGGCAGGAGGAGATAACATATCAAATTGGATCTTATCTGTCAACATTATAACTTGGAAAATGATGGTTTTGGTCATTGATAGGGATGTGATTTGAATATGATAGGGGTGTAATTTGAATAAGACATGTTCCTTTTTGTACTTTGAGGTCCATGAGATATCGAAACTCCTGTTGTGTGAAGAGTGTGTGAGATGAGCGAGGTTACAGGTGGTAAATTAAGAAACTCCATGATTAACACATACTTACTGAAAGCAAACTCTCCAGATTACTGTTGTCCTTGTCTGCACCACTGGTTGTGGTGGGAGCTGTGTGGGTATGTCAGTTTGAGGGCTGACATTGTTTGTAGAGAGGCTCAGGAGAAAGCAGCAGTTAATGCACATAGCCCAGAGGTCGTCTGCTTAAGTGGGAGGCTGAGTTCGGGCTGGTGGATCAGCAGGGAGGAGGAGGGTGCTTCAGGGAACAAATGTGTCCAGCATTGCTGTTGTCATCAGTACAGCAACAGGAAGCAGGATGCGTGTGTGGGTAGAGGGGATGGGCTTTGCACTTGGTGTCCCAAAGGGAGAGTGGGTTTGCACCTCCTGGGTGTCTTTGGTTTGATGACCTCAGATCTTTCAAGAAGTACCAGTGGTGTAACCTCCTGGTCTACCCCACAGATTGGTACTGTTACCATCCCTCTGTATGTAGCAAGGACATTTAGTGACCACTGTGGAAGAAGGAAGCAGGAGTCCTGGCTGTCAGTGCTGTATCTTAGCTATGGGGTGATTAGAGGTTGGATTAGGTGATCTTTAAAGGTCCCTTGCAACCCAGCTTGTTCTACCATAGTCTGTATTTAATTTTTAGCTTCCCTCCTGTTGTATCTTAGCACACAGAGTGTGAAGATGGGTTAGTTATTCTTTAAACTTTTGGGAACAGTTGCTTTGTTTGAAGGAATGAAGTGATGTTAGCTCATAGTATTTGGAATAAAGTTTGTCCCTGGCCCAGTGGACATCGCCTGGGATGCAGCATGCACTTCGGGGTGCCCATGTCTAGAACAGACTGAATTCAAGTGAGGATGTTTGGAGAAGGTCAGCTGAGATGACCCGGGAACTGGTGAATCGCATATCTCAGGACTTCTCAAAGGAGAGCATTGCTTGCTCAGAATGGCACAGAGAAGCCAGACAAAGGGCAAAGCTGTCTCCTGGGAGCTGGGCACAATGGGAGGGTGTCAGAGTTGTGCGAAGGGCACAGGAGGTATGTGGGCAGAAGGTTGGCTTGGATAAATCTGGACTGGCAACTGGTGGGGAGTTTCTTGAGCAGCGGAGGCTGAAACTGCTGGGAATGAAATATCTTGTACAGTGGTTTCATAACTAATGGAAAGGGGCTGCAGCAGGGGCAGAGTTGGGTATTCCTGTTCTGCATCCCTGCCTGAGGTTTTAGCAGCTTGTAGAGAGGCAGAGTCAGGTTCCCCTTGGTGTGACACTGTTTGCACGGGGGTTGTTCTGAGGACATTCTGTAGCAGATGTTACACCTGCAGTCGCAGTGGCTCAGGGCAATGCTTCTGTCTGGCTCCTGCTGGGATGACCAGGTCTCCATCACGAAAGGGATTGCATTAACGTGGTGCCTTTTCCTAGTGCACTTGAGAGTGTGTGTAGACACTGGACAGCGTTAGTGGAGCACAGTGAGGGCTTCAGGGGCAAGCCCAGTGTGTCCCAAGGTGCACCAGAAACTTGCTGCATCCTACTCTTACTCTCTTTGATTTTAACCAAATCATCTGCAAGTTTAAAGTGGTACAACTGCAGTGCCATCAGACAGATGCAGAGCCTACCTTGTAAAAATGGGGGGAAAATCGGGGCAGAAGGGATCCAGGTCCTGGTTTTGTTTCATAATCAAAATTCAAGACAGACTATAGAAGTGCACAAATTAAAATATATGTATTAATATGAGCTCCAGTTAATAACAGATTAAGTGCCAGGGTGAACTTTAGTCCTGTGCTAAATCAGCAGTTAAAAGCTAGGAAATTCCAAAAGTTCAGATCCTTCTGCAACTCTGCACAGCATGAGTAACATGGCTGGGTTGTTGTATAGCTGATATTTAATTAAAGAAATTGTTTATCCAGTGGAAGAATACCAAGCCATTATAATGGAATATATGTGTCACATATCATTGTGTTTCCTGCACTCTGATTGCTCTCCTTGTGTTTCTCTTCCAGATGCTGTTTTTGACAAATAAGACTTTCTGTAGATAGATTTCTTGGATTTTATTAAAGCCTCATGAATTGTAGGGAAATCTCTAATGGAATAGAGTGGCTATGAATCAAGTCTGTGCTGATCTGCAGGACAGCAGTTATGGAACCTCTGTGTACGTTCTGTTCCCTTCCCCTGTGAGCCTGCAACTTTGGGGTCATGCCCCTGTAAATCTCTGCAGGGACACTGTCCCCTGCCCCCAGGGCTGAGCTGTGGGGGGCAGAAACTCATATGGAACCAAGACCATCCCCAGAATTTTCCTCACAAATTAGAGATAGTTTTGTTCTGCAATTAGTCCAGAATTGCTGCTATCTACTGTGTCAGTCCTCAGTAGGCATTTTGCCAGCATGAGGAGCACGAGCTCATCCAGCCCATAATTACTCCACAGGTTATGTGATGACTTCCTTGAATGTACTTTGGCTTTTTCTCTCTGTACTTTGTCTCAGGATTTGCGTTGTGGTTTTTAGAGTGCAATAGGAGGGGTTTGCACATTCTTCCTTTAAAAAAATCTTGGTTTAGAAGTAAATCACAGGATGTTTAGTCTATCATAGAGGTTAGAATTAGTTTAAAAAATACCTGAGCTTTTAAATTGAAGTTCTCTGGTCTTTCTGTTGGCATTCTGTGCTAATTATTATGAAACTTGAGGAAGCAAGAAGACTAAACATGGCCTTCTCTAGAGGTTAACAACACTTCACACTTCTTAGGGAAACTATGTAGTAGCAACAGAGCTTTATGGCTGAAAACCTATTTGAGTTCTCCAACTGCAAGAGAGAAAAAACCTGATGGCTGACAGAGAGTACCAGGATTCCCTGGTTTTCCCTACATGTAACTGGAAGCAGTACGCTCCTTTCATTCCGGCAGTACTCTGTCTCCATTCTCTCTATGGGAGAAGGAAAGGTTTTCTTGGAAGAGGAGTCTGCCCTTAATTAAAGATGAGTCTCTAATTTCCTCTATACTTCAATTAAATGCAAAGATTTACTCCTAATCTGCCACGTGCTTCAGAAAAGGGTTTCTGGTGGCTTGTCAGAAGGAGTAACTAATCAGAGAAGTGAGAAGGCGATGGCACAATTACCTTGGATTGGATGGAGTATCTTAAGGAATTAAAAGATAAAATTGCCTTTTCTTCTCAGCATAATCTGTCTCTATTAGCAAAGCTGCAGTTTGGCGTTATCAGATCCTGTCTCTGATCGGATTCATTTCCTGTCCCTTTCACACAAGACTGAGCGCTTCAAGTCTGGCCTTTGGATTTGGATTTCAAGGCAAAATTCTGTTCTTGAACTCTCTAATCCATCTTTGCGGTTTGGTCGGTTGTGAGGTTGTGAGCCTGGGGCACCAAATCTTTGCTTGCCCTTGTACCTGGGTTGGGACATTTGGCATTTATATATCCAGGAGTAAGAGCTCCAGGAGATGGTGCTTTTGCTGCCTGAAAATCTCATTTTCCTGGGAGTGGGGAAGGTGCAGAAAAGCTTAGAATTACAGAGTGGATGCAATCAAATGCTCAGAAACAAGAAATGAAATAACTTCACCTAACTTAAAAAAAAAAAATCAGTATCTGTAGGCCAGTAAAGGTTTTATATAAGGCCTAATAGAGGAATACCAGATTTGGCTGTGAAAGCTTTTCGCCTTTATTCTGTGTGCTTATTGAGGTGAATGCAGAGCTCCTCCAGTGATTAGGGGATCAAATTCTTCTCTAGCATTTTATTTTCGGGGAGATGTTGAGCTTCACATATCGTTTTGAACATTTACAGTGCTTGATGCTGAAGGTTTCTGCCCTCAGTAGTGGTGTTTTCAGAGGGGAAGCCGGGGTGGCTTTTGGGCTGTTCTGAAGTAGGTTTGCTCTTGTCTAGAGTCACAGAGGCTCTGACAGAACTCAGGGGATGAAACCCAATGATGATGAAGAGAATGACAGAGATCAGGGGATGAAACCCAGAAACCTCTTGGAGGCTAATGCAAGGTCTTTGTGCAGATTGAGCCATATGATAGCCCTGAAAGGGGCTGAAATTCTGCTTGCAAATGTGCTGCATCCCAAACCCTGGTCCTCCTCATCTGTAATATGAACATGATGAAAGATGGAATAGTGTTTAAATAATGGCACAAGCAATTGATTCTCAAAAAGTTATCTTAGATGAGGATAGCTAAAAACCAGAGACTTAATTGTGCTAACCTTTTGCTATCCAAATAGTTGTCTCTGAAGTCATTGCTTATTTGCATAAGTCAAAATTATTTTTAAAAGAAGTCTTGTCCTGCTTGTCTGCGTTGTTGTTATCATTAGCCTTTTGGACAACATGATAATATTGATTTCCCTCAATCTGATAATTAAATGCTGTTCTTTACCTTTTTTTTCCTATGGGCCCCAGCCCTGAAAAGGTGTGTGCATCTCTGACTGAAAACTTCAAATTTGTTTCTAACATGTGAATTTTCAAATTTAGAAGATTAGAAACCTGAATCTAGACCCAACTGTTAGAGCAGTATTCAGATACAGCTGATTGGAATTCTACATGGGTCTGCTGTCATGGTGAAAGCCGTGTGCCTTGCCCAGGGTGTCATGTTGGGTAAACACTTCTTACATCCAGATCCAGCCAGAAGGAAGCACCAGGCACAGGATGGGATCCAGGCCAGCTCAGTCTGGTGTCTGGAAACCTGTTCCTGTGTCTTGCAGTTGTTGCATTCAGTATGTCAAGGTGAAGAGATCCTTATTTTGTGTATCCCCGTGAGGGCTTCCCTCTGGGGAGTGTGCTGGGTCCGGGTGTCTGCTTTGTTACTTCCCATCCTGAAGAGGATGTTACTCCATGTGGCCCTCTTGAGGGTAAGAGGGATGGATGAAGCAGAGAAGCTGTGGATAAGCTGCATTGCCAAAGACTTTTTCTTCCAGCCCTTGGTTTCTGTTAGTTTTCTACCATATTTATAAAATAATTTACTCTAAGCACCTCCAATTGTTTATTTTTAATGTGTGCTGGTCTGATGCAGTTATCCATGATGCTGGCCAGGCATAACCAGATATATTGCTCCTGGTGAAAGGTTTATTTTGGCTGTACATCTGTACTTAGTTGAGAACAGTTCCCCTTTTTGAGTCTGAGCCTATGTGACTCACATTCAGCTGTTCCCTTTTCTGATGGAAAGATGAGGAATATAATATTTTGGTCATTTGAAGCAGGCTTTCATATTGTGCATTCCTGGGATGCTTTTCTTGGTTGTGGGAACAGACAGAACCATTCATCCCAGTATGGAAAGATTGCAGGAAGAATCTAGCAGAGATCTAGAAAATGCTTGTTGTCTGTCATATTTTGTAAAAGAAATGAAAACAAAGTAAGCAGAGCTGGTGGCACTGGAGTATCCAGAGGAGCAGATGGAGTTTTCTTTACAGTGTGCCTGGAGAAAGTCACATTTCCATGAAGTTTTGCAGGAAGGCAAAGCTTACAGCTTGTGCAGGTAATATGGGGAGCAGGAATGATCAATAACATAGAGAACTGAAGTTTTCAGTTCCCCTGAAGTTGCTGGATAGAGCTTAAAGACTATTCCGGCTGATTTCAGTATCAGGGAAGAGAGATGGCTCATGTATTTCTTACACCACGTATTTGCCTGTGTTCAGCTTCTGTTGTTGGAACCAGATTTTTCAGAAGAACTGGAAACAGGTTTTTCAGGAGGGCTCTGCTAATAGAGCCCATTGGTAAGCTGAGGGTTCTGTATGGGAGTTCAGAGCATGTTGTTATCTCTAATGGAGCGGGGCAGTGCCTTGTGGAGATACTGGCCTGTGTCCCAGGCCAAGGGTATTTCTGCAGCATAAAAGCTGCATTGCTCAGTCAGGAGCTAATGTGGGTCTTGGATGGCTCAGCCAGCATTGCTCTGGGTGGTGAAGATGACCTAATGGCATCATTTGGAAGAGCTCCATGCACAGTGTTCAGAGCTTCCTGAAAATCTGCTCCTGTATATTTGTGTTGAAGTGGGGGAGAAACTGGTGACAGAGAAGGAGTATCTGTCCCTAGCAGCAGGCACAGACTTCTTTAAAAGTGTCCCAGACATTTATTTTTATCTGTGTATTACTGACAAGCTGCATTTATAGTAAAATTTACTCCAGTTCATCCGGATTTCCCTATGTGATGATGAATGTGCAGGGATGTGCTGAGGCAGCCATCCCTGGCTCTGGTCAGCCTGCATCTTGTGACAGTGACACTTTAGATGGATGAGTTTGTCCCTGTCAGACCCTCCCCATAAGCTGACATGCAATGGGCACAACCAGTCAGGGGATCTGCTGTGATTCCCGGTGGCACTTGAGAAGTTTTTGAATCTGTTGTGTGTGGCCATGAACTGGTTATGGTGGCTGTATCTCAGGATAAAAGCAGCTATCTGTTCCAAGGGGAGCATGATTAGCAGCCTGTGGAGTTCATTTGTTTTCAGCGTTAGTACGTTGAAAGCAAATGTGTTTGTGTAAAGGTTTCTGGCAGAAATCTTTATGTGGTGGGAATACACTTCCTCTTGTTTCTCTCCCCAGGGTAAAAATATCCAGTTGTGCTGAGAAGCAGAAAATCACAATATCCTGTGATGGGAGTGGGCAGCTGATCTTCAGGGATAATGAGGTGTGGAGAAAGAATGAACTGAAGTTCCTGTCTCCTCCAAGATGAACAGCAAAACAGAGGAATGCACTAAATTCATTGTTCCCTAAAGTTTATATGGTTCTGGCTGCAATGTTAAGGATCCAGAGACCCTCTCTAACAGAAGACTGAAAAACTGTAAAATCTTTTTATTCTTTTGGCACCCTTTCCTGCTTAAATTCTTCTCTACTACTGTTTTTTCCTTCCCTGTGTCTTTTTATCTTCCCATCCACATTCCTGGGCAATTCAGCCAGCTATGTGGAAGCACCAGCATCCCCCGGTTGCTTAATCCTGAGTACAACATCAAACCTTGTAACCAAAATGTAGGACCAAATAATGAATAGATTCAGGAATAAGGACATGTTGTGAAGAAGGCAAACTTTCAGGCTGAAGGTGATGCATCGCCTTCCGGGGGGTCCTGTGTCAGACCACCCCGGGTACGTTGCGATCTTCCTAGAAGAAAGCCAGGGAAAGCTTCTCCAGAAGTTTCAGCAACTCCCCTCGGCGATGGGTGATTCCAGCAAATGTAGCAACTTTCTGGTACAAGTGGTGTCAGCTCTTTGTGAACTCACCCAGGCAAACGCGGGGACAGAGAGACAGGAGCCTCATACGGCAGTTCCACATAGGTAGCTTTTATTGTCCAGCCTCTGTGAAGGGGAGGCCGGGGATGAGAACTCCCTCTACAGGGGAAGAGGCAGGGGTTTGTATGGGAAGGGCACAGGGTGGGGTAGGGACCAACTAGCCAGCAGGGTACAGGTGATTACCATAAGGAAAACAAGACATGTTGGGAACTCACCATGGCCATAGGAAGGCTGCTGATCTCTGGGTAGATTCTTTTGGGCCTCAGGCCTTTTTCTTCCAAGGGAGTGCAGAGGGCTCCTGCACCAAGGGCTCACAGCCCTCCACAGTGACGGATTGAGATCTCTAGGTAGAGCACATCACCTGCCAGCAGAAGTGCTAGAAATCAAATTGGTCTGTAAAATCAAAGCCAGCCCTGGGCAAAATGTGTCCTATGAGATGGAGTGGGTGGGAGATGCCACATCTGATGGCTTGACAGATAAAAGGAACCTGGCTGATCAATGTTTCTCACCTCGGTTCCTTGTCTCCGTATTTTATGCTAAGCAGAGCTAGAAGCTGCAGCCTCCTGTCCAGCTCTGACAGCTGTTGCTTGACGGCTCTGCTGCAGGAAGGCTGTTTTTTCTCTTTCTTAAGAAGAGTTTCTTGCTCTTTTCTGTTATTTCTGCTGTGGGTGATGTGATTGGAGCATCCTGCCTCTCGTAACCAGCCCTGACTTCTGTGTGAGGTGAATGTCTGCAGGTGTCTGAATCCACCCCAGGTATTGAACACCTGTGTGGGCACATGGGGAAAAGGCCTTGATCCCTCAGTTTTTTGCTCAGGCTCCCTCTCCAGGATGTCTCTGCTGATCTCTCTTTTCTTTGTTTTTTTTAAGCAGATGTAGGATGACTCTTATTGCTCTTTGGTGTTTTAGATATTTGTGTGCCCTTGGGAATACAGTTTTGAAATTCTCCTTGTGGTTTTCCTTCCTCTGTGTCTGCTTGCAGCATTTCCTGGAGCCCTGCCAGCCCTCTGCTCCCTCTGACCCAGCCTGTGTTGAAGTCCTTACTCATGCCTTAATCGCTTGCCGTCCCATTATTGCAATTCCCTCCTTACAGCGTCTGTAAATCTTTGCTGCACTGATTCTCAGGGGTGCTGCCTCCTTTCTTTGCCCAGGAAGCAGGTCTGTGTGTCCCCAGTTTCTGGCTGGTCCTTGGATTGCTCTTCTTGCAATTCCCTGAGCCATTAGATTGGCATTGTCCCTGGCTTACTCTGCTGCCACCTTTTTTCCTCCACGTCGTAGCCTGCTGGCTCCCAGCCTCAGCTTCCTTTTAGCTGATAGGCTCAATTTTTTGATTATTTTTCTTTATCTGTTAAGAATGTTATTGCCTTTTTTTTTTTTTTTTGGAAGCATCTTAGTAATTTCCTTTAGCTTTCATTTCTTGTCATAAAAGTGTGCTTGTTGGTGCAACATCCTTGAAAGGAATTTGGAGGTTTTATTCCATGTGCCTGCTGGGAAGGGAATGACATAAGTAAGGGTTGTGACTTCACTAATGAATAATTGGTAGAGTTATGCTTAAGTTTCAGGAAGTTTTGGGGTTTTTTTTCAAATTTTGTTGTAAATCCATAGGGTCAAATGCCCTTTTTTCTGTGACAAAGTTTTGGATTTGTCTTTAAGGAAAGGAGCTGAAAGCCCCATCTCAGACCCTGGCTTTATCCTTCCTTCCCCTGCCAGTTTGGAGAGGCTGCCCTGAAGGCTGGTGTGACTCAGGGCTGTGCAGCAAAGGTGGTACCTTTCATCAGGGTTCTCACAGCTCAGCTGGGGCTTGGCAGGTGCTGAACTGAGGCTTTAGAATTTAAAACAAGTCAAAACCATTTCAGTTACTCAGATCCCAAACTGTATTTAAATTCTTGTTTAATGGCTCTGGGAAGTTGCAGCTTTGGCCCAGGACTCTGAGATTAATGAAAAAAAATATAACATGAGGATGGGAGATGAGGGAAATGATCACCCTTGCTTTATAGGAGAAGAAATGGAAGGTTCTAGCTCTTCTAGGGCTGTGAGGACAGAGCTGGGCACTGCTTTCTGGGAGCCTGGTCCATGCTCTCCCACTCATTTCCTATCTGATTTGTTTTTGCTCTTCTCTCCCAGGTGTGTGACAATGGAAGAAGAGGTGCACCATCAAGAAGCCTGAACAGTAGCACCAGGACAGCTCTGGAGACACTGGCAATAGGAGCCTGAGATACAGGAGACAGGAATCATGCTGAAACCAAGTGGACTTAAAATCCCAGGCAGAGCTGGGAAGCACTCCAGCCCAGTGGGACGGGCATCGGGGACCACCGCAGCTGCTGTCACCACTGGCTCAAAAGAAGGTAAGAGCTCCATGCAGGGGCATGAGCTGACCCAGGTGATTGCCTGGCTTGGAGGCAGTGGACTAGTGGAGCCAGTGTTCTGTGGGATGTGAAATTCCCCATCTGTATGTAGGTTGATTGATCAAAATAAGTCTAACAGCATGAGTAAATGGGCTCCCTCTCCCAAGTAATGCACAAAACAGGCAAGTTGTGGAGTGGGTGGGAGACAGATGGATCCCCTGAAGGTGAGGGCTGACAGAGGTACCTATACAGACATTGACATGGGAAGGGCTGGTAATTAAACAGATGGGAACCTCCCCCATGACCTTAAACACTGCCCTGTAGCCATTGCTCTTGGCCTGTGAGGATGTAGGAGTAAGAACTGAGCACTTAAGGTGATTTAGCCTATGCTGATTACCTCAAATTAGTGTCTTTGTTTAAGCAGAAACATTTGAAGCCCTAGGATTTGAATGATGACTTACCTTCATATACCTACACATGCCCTGCTGTTGTTTATCTATATCCATTGTATACATAAGCTATGCAGACTGCCATTATCAGTATAATTAACACTTCAGAAACAGTTGAGGGTATGTTTTGCTTAGGTTTCATTTTTCTGGCTTATTGGTTGGTGGGTTGTTTTTTTATTATATATAATTTAGTAAATATTCAAGATGGGAGTTTTGTATGTCATGTTTTTCATTTGACTTTGTAAAAAAGGCTTTATTCTTGCTTGTGGAAACACATCAGGATGATTTCTATCCTATCAAAACTTGTGCTTTCACTATATTACACTTTTCATTTGAGAAGGTCACTGGTTGCTTCTTTAGGTCTGTCAGCCTCTTGTCCTTATAAATCAGGCCACTTCCTACATGCTTGGTTACTTTGCTATGTGTTCCAGTCCCCAAAATATATAACATTTAGCAGAATCAGGAAAGCCTTTTACCTCTCAGGCAGCATTTTTAATCAAGGGGATAATACTGGTCAAAATTTGCTTTAGCATGCTCGGACAAATTAGTCTGGGATAATGGTGCTGCAAAATGAGGGTCACCAGACAATGCTGCCTCTTGTCAGGGCAATGCAGAAGTGTTAGTTATTTAATCAAAACAAACAAACAAAAAATCTCTGAGGTTTCTGTTTTGCTTGGGCACGTTGGGATGGTGATTCAGGCACAACCTGTGCACAGGATGTTCACACACAGTCTCTACTGGCTGCTGAGCCACTCACTCTGCTCCCTTATTACACATTGGGGCTATACTTTGCTCATGGACTCTTTCACCTGAGCTCTCTCTTCTTTCAGTGACCAGTAGTTTACGTATAACCTCTGCCACTCTAAATTCTTTCCACAAACAGTATTGTAAAAGCCACAGCTCTAACTTGGCTTTTTGCACATCTGCAAGGTCTTGTTTGAGGGGCCAATCGCTGCTTGAGGTCGTGGGCAGAGTTTCAGATCCTTTCCTGTGATACAGCACTATAGGGATTGGACAGATACTGCTCTTGCCTTGCTGAGGACTTGGCCCTGTGTGTGGAGATTACCAAATGTTTGGATTGCAGTTTTGTGTGAGTGGGTTTTAATATTAGCCTGATTTCTTAATTTTGTGCCCAAGTCTAAGATACTGAATTATCCTTTTATTTGTTTGCTAGAGGGAGGCACAAATTGACAAAGGAAAAGTTTGATAGGTTTGGCTGTGTATTTTAAAGTTATTCCTCTGACCCTGTATTTCTGAATTTCTCCCTTGTTTCTCCATGCTCTCACCTGTGATTGAGAAATGAACCTGAACTCCAGTGATGTGCCTATTTAGCTCCCAGTTGTGACTCTCTCAAGGTGCTTCAGTCTGGATTTATAATTGCAGTGTGTCATGGAGTTGCTTTCAGTGGATTTTAATCACATGAAAAACACCAAAATGAGGGAAAAGATCTGAGGCCCTTCTTCTCCCCCAGAAGCCTTGTAGCAGCATCTCAGCAGGCACAGTTGGTGCATGTGTTGTGGTATGAAAGGGTCAGTCAGTGGCAGGGTCAAGGCAACCTCTGGGCTGAATGCAGCGCCTGTTCACTGGAGTTCCTTTGTGCCTTGTTCAGCTCCAGCCATCTGTCACTAAGGGATGTGCAGCAAAGTACCCTGTGTGGCCTCCAAACAGAGTCTGATCTTTTCATGAGAAGTTCTGAGTTTTACTCCTGGAAAAAAGTGGGCAATGGGAAGGGGAGAAATCTTGTGATGGTGGGTCGGTGCTGTGTGACAGCTGTGCTGCTGCTCCTCAGTCTCTCAGGATGGTGCAGGAGGCTTTTGGAAATTGTGGAGCTGCTGGAGCAGTCACAGCACTGAGCCATTCCTACCTGGAAGGTGCGAACAGAGCACAGTGGGGCTACTTAAACAATGTGGGCTGGGTGAATAACAGTGGTTGGGCTTGTAGTTTTATCTTTGACACCTTCTCGTTCAGTGTCCTGCTCAAGAGCTGCTGCTGTGTCCCTGCGTGGCCTGTACCTGCTCTTCCTCCTGAAAATCTCTCCAAAAGTCTGGCCAGCTGCCTCTTGCTCCTCTCCTTTCCAAAGATAATCTGTGAGCAAAGCGTGCGTCTCAAAATCCTGCTGACTTGCCTATGTGCCCTTCTCTGAGAGCAGCAGCAGCATCTGTCTTGGCTGTGTGGCCTAGCCACAGCACAGTCATGAGATTCAGCCTTTGGTAGGGGAAAACTAAAAGAGAAAATACTCTTTTTTCTGTCAAAGTGGTTTAATTCTATTCCAGAGCCAAGTGTCCACATCACTGAAACCTTAACCACAGCAGGCACTGACAGGAAATTTGAGGATGCCTGCATCCAAAGAATCATGGTAGATGGCCATGGAAGCTGAATTTCGTTGCATTTCCTGGGATTAATCAGATCTGGGCCACTAGACTTCATACGAGGTCTTAAAGTTGCATGAAGGAGTCTCTGTGAGGTGTTTGAGAAGCCCTGCAGAAACCATGAGGTCTGTGACCTGTGCCTGTGCATTGAAAGTGCTTCCTGGGAGGCTGGCCAGGTTTTCCTGACTCCCTAAAAATTCAGTACATGCCCCTGAACTGCTGCCATACTCCTTGCCTCTGCACTTACCTGCCTCTTGCCAGAAAAGCCAAAGGAGACTTCTCTATTTTCTCGAGCTTGATGGAAGAAAACCAGAGTGGTTTGGGTTACAAAATACAGAGCTGCAACACTGATCTATATGAATTTGCTACCTTGGTGGAGGATAGAAATCTCAAAAGTTTGAAATGTAGTTGCAAAAGAGAACCATAAATCTAACAAAGCACAGAATTAAACTGCAGCAGTGCCCAGCCCAGTCTGTTGCCTCTGAGATGTTCTTTGGCTCTGGGAGCTTGGGGCTGGCTCAAAAAGACCCCGAATTGGGATTATATCTTTCAGATTGCATGTTAAGAGAAGGTGCCTGTTCTCCAGTTGTATGGAAGATAAGTCAGAGCCATTATATGCAAATGAATTTTTAAAAGCTTCACACTTTGATCCTCTTCCCCTTCCATAAGTTTATCAATCTTGTCTACACAAGTGCAAGTAGAGGTACTTCCCTTTATTCTTACTCTGGAATACACAGAGTTGCTTTGATTTCTCCTTTCGCTTTTCCCCAGTGTTCTGTTCATATTCTTTTGTAGAAAGTCAAGTGTCTCTTCTCTATCTCTCATTTCTCTCTTCCTTTCCCAGGCACGGAGATTATTCTTCAGCATTTCCATGTACTCTTGACAACTCACATCTTATGTACCGGAAAGAGGGTCGGTGCAGATGGGAGATGCTTTGTGTGCGTGTCTATAGAATTTCACAGTTCATGCTGTAGGTTTCTATAGAGAGCAAATGTGCTGTAGTCACGCTGAGCCAGCTTGTCTTACGTGCTGTATCAGAATTATTTTTCCTGAAAATATATTCAGAGTCAATTCTGCTCCTGAAATGTCCTGCATCCTCTTTGAACTTTCCTTGTGTCTCCTTACCTGAGCTGGTGCTTTCACAGAGCCATTAGGTATAAGAGCTTTTGTGGTAGTGGTCTGGTTTAGGTACATTGGCTTGCTGTGGCTGGGGGCTTTTTTAAAAAAAACCTGAAATTTCCATTTCCAGTGCAAGTCTGTGGGGAACTGGCAGCTGACATGGACTCCTGGAAGAAATTAGCCTTGAGTGGTGTCCATGCTGGGTATCCTCCTCCCTTCACTCTCGTAAAGCTGTAACAATGGAAAAAATAAGTTCAGCTGCTTTGCAGTAACTATTTTCCTTAACCAGACTGAAAATTCATCTCCAGCTGCCTTAGGAGAGGATTTCCCACAAATGTTTTGGCTTATTTCACGTGTTTCAAGTGAAGAAAGTCACTGCTCTTGACCTCACATGCAAGAGAGGTTTCTGTGCTAAAGGTGTGGGTCACTGGTAAAGGGCTCAATATAATATTTAGGTTTTTTGTTACAAAGCTCATATGTTTCGGTTCCTTTCCCACCCTCCTCCTGGAAAAGTCTGCTTTTTCAAGATGGAAAGAGAATGGAAGCCGTGATGAATGGGCCCACAGAGCCCTCCCAGCTGGTGGAACAGGTGAAAGCTGCCAGGAAGAGAAGGATTCACATTTCAGAATGGGTTTTGTCTGGTCAGAGCAGTGTTAGAGTAATGTGGTTAGAGGAGAAATTTGCCTTTCATACTTCATTTGGCTGTCAGCTGGCTCTAGCATTTGTTTATGGTTCTTAAATCTCTTGTTCAGTTAAAAAATTCTAGCAAAAGGTAGAGGAAAAAAGAAATATTTGTATTTGCAGATGGAGCTGGGCAACATTGAGACTTCAGTGCCAGAGGCAAAAAAGTCCAAACTCATTAAGTTTTCTGTGATACTTATGTGTATCCAGTCAGAAGCCAGACCTTGGATTTTACAGATGGATCTTGTCTTTCTGTATGGGCAAGTGCAAGTGTCTGTCACATCAATTTCATATTTAGGCATGGCTAACAATATCAAAACTGTTTTTCAGCAGTTACCTAGTTTTATTGCCAAAAACTATGCTTTGATAGCTAAACTACACAGCATATTGCTGGGAGCCTGGGAATGCCTTCTGGTTTTCAAATAAGTGTGCATTCATTATTTTAGATGAAGAATAAATGCACAGAGCTAATAATGCTGGCATAATGTCTGCTTCTGCAAACACTGTGTGTTGCTTTTGTTCACTAAAAATAAGAGTGAAGCAGACTGGAACACTCCCAGGGCCATTAAAGAGAATGGAATGACTGGCTCCATAGGATAATTGAACTAAAATACTCTGTAATGAGGGTTTGGTAAGCCTGAGCTGGGTATTGGGTCCCAGTTAGGTGTATTTGGGTTTTGGGTACTGATGGGCTGAGGCTGGTACCTCCTGGGGGACAGCTGCTGCTGCGCCCAGGGGCTGAGTTTGCATGAGTAGATTAACTTTTATTTTAAGTTTATTTTATAGAAACGTGATTATGTTCTGAGGGCTGCTTCTAGTTTGAGACTCAGCAATTCTACGGCCAAGTCCCTTTTGGTCTGTACCCGCCTCAATTCTGCTGGAGGACCCTAAATCTCACCACCACCTTTGCTCTCTTGTACATTTACTGCCTTGCCCTTGCCTTTCTCAGTGGGAAATCTTAATTCCTTTTTATTTATCTGCCACGACATTAACAGCAACATATTGGTAAATTAACTTGGAAATCAGTTGTTCACCCCTCAAGTTTCTCAGAATGTTGTTTAAGTTAAATTGGCTGGATGCACAGCGGTAAGAAGCAATTTCTGTTGCTTCTAGAACTTTTTGCAGTAAAAAACAGAGGGAGGGATGGTGTCCTTAATGAGGAATTTATGCCCCAGTAATGAGAGAACTTGGGGAGGTTGTTCCCAGGTAATTATTGATGGTTTGGTGTTGTCTTAACACAGGCTTTTTTTATAAAGCTGCAAGAAACTGCTGAGGCTCTCTGGCTTTGTATGAATCTATTAATTCTAATTCCCAAATAAATATGAAAGACACTAAGCCACTGTTTTGCCTGAAACAAAAGAAATAGGATTGTAGTGTCTGGAGCAGCTGATTGACTGGCACAGACGTAGGGACCTAAATCTTGTCTATTCAAAGGCTTTGTGCCTCTTGATTAATATTTACTTGGGGTGTTGTGTGCTGGTGAATTGAGAGAGAACACCCCACATCATGGGGCCAGAGGCTGCTATTATTTCTAGCAAACATTTGGTTTTCCTGTTTTGCATCGGGCCTCATGGAGTGGTTCATACTGTCAGCTCACATCCGAGTGCTGTCCTCAATTAAATCCGTGCTGCAACCCTGAGTGGATATTCCTGGGGTCGGGTTAGTGATCCTGCTGGAAATGTGTCATCGGTGTAGGTGAAGTTTGATTAGGTCTTGCTTTATGTTAATGGGTCTGTATACACAGTGTCTTCAGTTCCCTGGGGAGCTGGGAGGTTGAGGTGCCAGCAAGATGTTTGAGGATCAAATGCCTCTATTACAGTATCAGCAGATTAGCAGTCCATTAGTAGCCAGAATTGCAGGATCCAGGTATGCACAAAGGAGTTATCGAGTATCTGAAAGAAAACAAGATTGTTTTCAAGGGCTGAACAGGAAAAACTGCAAATGAGAGTCACTGTTTTGCTGATCCAGGGCTGATGTACAGCTGCGGGGTGGGAACAGCAAAAACCGTGGGAGCAGCTCTGCTGAGGGATCATTAGAGCCTGAGTGTGTCCCCTCATCGCTGCTGTGGGTTGACTGAAGTGTCCTGTGTGGAGGTCATGTCCTTCTGTACAAATCCAGTCGCTCATGGACACAGATGCTGTCATGAGACCCTGCGTATTTGTTCTCATCCTCATGGCATATCCTATGCCAAAGGTTTTCTGGCTTGGTTGTGGACCATCCACTTGACTATTTGCCATGGGCTTGTGTTCAGCCCACATGTGCTTTTCATGAGCCGCTCTGCCTGTCATCCTGCACTCTGAAATACCTTTTGTACTGGGGTTTTTGAAGGTGATGATTCCTCCACCCTTTCTCGTTCCTCTCCTGAAGGGGGAGAGTACCTTTGGTGGCATTCCTCTCCCAAGGAGTGATGCAGTGCATTCCAAGCAATATGAAAGGGCATTGAAGCAATCTTAATTTAATCAGCTTTTAGGTGACATATAGAGATAACTGTGAGTCTGATTTTAATTGTCTTAATGATTAGATACTCTTAGAAGGATTTGATATAGTTAATCCATAATATTCAGCTCGTTCATTATGGATGGGGTGTGAGTACACACCAAAGGCATATGGAGGTCAGATGCCCTCCTGCTCTCTCTGTCTGTAGCTCTTCACAGAACAGCAGGGAAAGAAATCTGCTTCGCACAGATGTTTGGCTTATGGAGGTTGGAATATAATGAATCAAATCCTATTCAGCTGGGCTGGTGTAAGTCTGCAGTAGCATCAGTGTGGCTGTGGTTATGCTCATCAGAGTAGGGATGCAGCTTCGGGGCGGGATCTGCTCCTGCATGTTCTTCCTCAAACAATTGCACTAATCCAGCAAGAGCAGATTAATCATTAAAGGCCTGAGCCAATATTGATTGAAATTAAAGGAAAGATTCCTTTTGGCATAGATGGATTTGGGATGAGAGTCCGCAGGATTGAAGTGGCATCAGACTGTTGCTACATAATATTTGCTATAGGTTGGAATTAACCATCACAGACTGACTCTGCATGTGAGCATCTTCCTTGCAAATGGTCAAGTATGTGACTTGATCTCCACAAAAGCCTTAAAACATTTAGAATACGGATATTATTCTCTATTTATTTTAAGTTCAGTAGGATACATACTCTTTAATGAAGATTCTAGAAAGTAGATAAATATCCTGTTCCCATAAAAGAGAGAAACTGGTATTTATGCAGGAGTGAGGTCTGTAAGAAAACACTGTTTATCACAACGCTCACTCTAAAATAATAAGAGTTGTCAAAACTGAGCTGTCTGTGACTTCAGCAGCTCTATTCAAAATACAGTTGATGGTCTCTCTGCTACAAAATGTGTTTGGCAATGCTGTTTTCCAGCACAGTAAATATGTGTCCTGTGTGCTACATCTAGACTGTGGGCCGGAGGATGCAGCAGAGCACTTCACTCCATGGCTGTGTTTGCAGAATTCTTTGTGAGAAAGGAAATGTTTGTGAATGGGGATTTTTAAATGGTCTCGGAGGAAGGCAGTGATGGACTTAGCCGTGAGTACCTCTTAAAAGCTGAACCTGCACCAAGGTTCATGAGTTAATTTGCGTGATGTAATGCACTGCCAGTGCTCCAGTTGTTGGGCAGCATTATGCAGGAGTTAACTCTGCTACAGGAGTGTTCCCTATCTGCTTGAGGAATTCCTACCAAGCAGGAGCTGTAAGTCATTCTCACTTTCTGTAATTATAAGCCTCCCATGCACTCATGAAACCTCTCTGTTGAAGACTCTGAATGCCTCACCACATCTTGTAAAGCCTGAAGGCTGTGAGGAAGGTCAGTATTACCCATGTTTTGCACACAAGACAACTTAAAGAAGTAAGTCTTGCCTATGTCAACCTGTAAGTCAGAGGTGAAAGTGGAAGTTATCTTGGCCAGCAGATTTTTCTGGCCTTTTGTCCTCCCAGTCTGGCATGGGAGCAGCCGCTTCTCTCTCCAATGCGCTTCCCCACATCCTTTCCATTGACTGAAGTGTCGTGTCTGTAAACATTAGTGTCTTTGGAATTTGGCTGAGGGTGTGCAGTCATTGAGCTATAGGGCAAGTTTCTGTCCTGCAGATGCCTGTCTTATTTCACACTTCAATCTGCACAGTTGTTTGGGATTCATCTCCCTGAAGAAGATAGGAGCCTTTTGTATTTCTGTATAACTTATTTCACAGAAATGCTTTCTGCAGAATATTTTATTTGGAGGTATTTGCTCAGAAAAAAACCCCAAACTTGACAGAAATTGGAAGGGTTTGATGGAGATTTGAACAGAAGAATTTCAGGTAGGGATGGTATGCTGTTGAGAAAATTCTGAACCCTAAAAAGGCCTTGGGGGTATCATCCCCAGTGACTGACTCTGCCCTGGCTGGGTGTTCAGAAGATAAAAGCCTAAAACTGATCATCTGATAAAGTGCTGAAGAAGTGTCATAAGAGAGAGGCATAGTCCGCATGTGAGTCTTTCATACCAGTAAGGTATACTGGGAATGGGAGCCTAGTGTGTGCTCAGGGTGCCTAGTGGGGCCCTGTGCTCAGTCTTCAGTGCAGTTCATCATCTCCCAAGCTTTATCTGTGATCTCTCACTTCACATCATCAATTTCCCCACCACCACTGCGGCTCGCTTTGCCCACCATCACTCCTGGTATGGTGTAAGATGTCATTTCTGGTGGTTACTAAGACTTAGATCTGTTGGGTTTGAGAACACTTGTGTGGGGGTCAATGTTTGTATCACAGCTCATGTGTTTTAGGATCAGATCTGGATCATGGTCATGTTTACTTTAAAAAAAAAAAAAATTAGACATCCCCTGAAAATAGGTGACTTGGCTTTTCTGCAAATGATGCCTGTTCATGTACAGCTCATTGCCTTTTGAATTGGATACTTATCTGTTTAAGCCAGGTATTTGGAATAAAGTAGATGACTCAGTGTTAATCTGCTCTCAAATATCCTTTTTATTAGATTAGGGAAAACAAAGCCAGCCCAGCAAACTCTGTATTCTGCATAGCGTGGGGCTGTGTACAATCAGGCCATTGTGTGCTGTGTAGCCTGCTCTGTGCATGGATGTATGTCTGTAGGAATAAATGGCTGATGGAGTGATGAATCAAAGCTGTGTTCAGTACAGTGCAGCCCCCGGATTGTGCCCAAGTTTGCTTGGCAGTTACGAGGCAGTTACATCTTTACCTCTCCTATAGTTCCTCTGGGATACTGGCAGCACCCTGGAACCTCCCTCCTTCAGGTGGATGACTCAAGGAGATGGTGCAATTGTACTGATGTCGTGTTTCTGCTGAGGAAGGGGAAAAACGACACACAAGGGAGAAAGCCTAGTGCTTGTTTGTCTGCTGGTACCATCCCAGCGGTTCAAACTGTTATGTCCCAGCATAGCTGGTTACACTGAAAACCAGCCTCTCAGCATGCAGATAAGGAGCTAACAAAGCATCCTCCTTCATTCTTACATGTCAGGTGTTAAATTTTCTACTTCTCCCCTCAAGAGTATCTGCAGATAGGGCAGGAGGAAATATCTTTTTTGGCTGCAGGCTGGCAGCTCTTGTAAAGAGCAATTGCTGTGAAGATTATCCCGACTCCTGCCAGAGGGAAGCAGAGCAAAGTAAAATTAGAAAGTCAGAGAAAAGCTTGTGGTCATACCAAAGAAATATTTCTGAGATTCAGCAGGTAGAAATGAGAAGTGGTTATCTGTCAAGAGAGGAGGAGTGGAGAAGATCTTACTGCTGTGCTCTATTGCTACGTGTCTAGCCCTTACCATGGGGAGACTCCATGGTGCCAGCAGAACACTCACTGCCTGAGCTTGCAGCTTCCAGTTGCACAAATATACCGAATAAAGGATGCTTTAAGCCTGAGCTGGGGGCATGTGGGCCTCTGCAGCGCTCATAGTGCAGTGGGAGCACAGGTATGAATGGCACAGCTCATCACCTGTCACACCAGGGAAAATACTGCCCTGCATTTGAGCTAATCTGACCTGACTGGAGTAACCAGATCACTGAGCACTGTGAGGATATACAAGAGGTTATAATGCTTGTTCCATAGCTGGAGTAAATACTGTGCCCACAGGCAGTCTGTGCCAAAGTTGGAGTCGAACTAGACTGTCTCCTGTCATTTAACTTTTCTTTCCCATGGATTGTTAGAGGTACAGTCAATCTGCTCGTGCATCCCCCGTGAATAAATACCCTGAGTTATGCACACACAGCAACTTCTCCTGCATCTTGTTCCCAGTACAGGGAGCTGCTGGGGTCCCCTAAACTGGCTCTAGTCTGATCAGAAAATAATAATTGCCCTCTGGACAAAGCCAGGCTCTTTTTTTGGTACCTTCTACATTTGATTAGGACTGAGCCAATGCTATTATTTCTGAATGAATAAGTCAGTGGCCTTTCTGTGTGCACGTGCTTGTGCAATGTACTGCTTGGCTGCTTATCTCAGTTGGTGCTGTAGGAATGGTCCCAGAGTCCACCCAAGTGAGTTTTGTGTGGGAATGATGCCTGAGCAAAATTCCGATATGTAAAAAGGCTGTGAAATTTCAAAACCCTGCTGCTCAATTACTTCTTCTGGTGGAGAGAAAGCACCATGCTTTACTTGGCTGCTCTTTACAGTATTTGGTGCTCAAGATAAATTTCTTCAGTTCAGAAGGTGTCCCAAGAGTGTTCCTCTCTCTGTGCTAGTGCCAGTGTTCTGCCTGGGAAATCGTTTATAAATGTCTCATTAAAGACCTGTGTCTGCCTCCTTTTCTTTCTTTTTGTCATTGGATCAGCTCACTGAGAGCAGCTGTCTTCACTTCCATCACAGCAGCCCCCAAACCACACTTGCGCCTTGCAGATTCCCACAGCCGAAGACACCGTGGACAACTGTGCGCGTGTGTGTGTGTGCTGGGGTTTGTGGGCATGGTGGGTTTAGGCTGAGCTCCTTCCCGAGCTTCTCCATGCTTCTTTGAAAAGAAAAGGCTCCAGGAAGTCAGCTTTGTGCTAGCTTTATAAAGAACTGAACGTACAGCGTGACTGCAGCTCTGTAGCCAGGGACGCGTGCAAGTGTGTGCTGGGCATTCACGGGGAGTTGTGCCGCACTGGGGCTGCTAGAAGGAAGCTCCCCGTGCCGAGCAGGAGCTTTCCTTGTAAGTATTCCCCCCACCCCCAGTTGGTGTTTTTGCTCTCGGGGCCGTCTCACAGGTTACCCTGGGCTGCTTTCTTACGCTCCTTTCCGCCCTTAAGTCTTTCATTACTTGCAATGGTCTGTGCAAGGTAACCCAGTTTGGCTATGGGACTAGTGGGACAAAACTTAGTGGGTCTTTAAAGGTAAGGGCTTCCTTGAATTGAAAACTATGTTTTCTAGTCAGAATAAGCTATGGTGAATAAAGTGGGTAATGCTTCTGTGTGGAATATTCTCTAGTTGAAGTAATTTTATTATTTATTTAAGGAAGAATAGAGCCTGTGTTATTTTGTAATACACCCTGGGTTACTTTAACATACTAACCTGGGGCTTGTTAAATTCTAGTTTTGCAAATGTGTCTATATGTTATTTCTGGAGATGAGGGGTGGCACATGCTGGGGAAAAATATATGGGTGTTCCAATCTTTGTTAAACTTGCAGTGCTGTTAAAATTGTGGGGTTTTTGTTTTCATTATTTTCTGTGAAAAAATGCTTCTCCAGAGGTGTGATATATAGGCCCTGTTTTAAGACTGAAAAATGTTAAATAGAGCATTGAAAAGTGAATATTGAAAGAATATACTTACGGTTTTAAAAATAATAATTACATAAAAATTAAGACTGTAATCTTGAGATGAATAGATCCATCCATATGCTGCAAGGTAATTATCCCCTCAGTGAAAGAAACCTCGTACATTTGCTACTAGTCACTCGCCTCCCTTGTGCTCTGTGCTGCCAAAACCAATCTGCTTTGCATATTTCATTGAATGCTGTTCTTTATTTGGGAAAAACTTTAAATCCTCACACATAAATATATAGCTTTGCTGTTTGTTTCTCTTCAGAATTATACTGGATTTGATCTAGCATAGGTGGTAACCCCCCAGCTCCTCCATCCCTCCCATCTCTAGCAGGAACCAAGAATGTGTGTCTTGCCTGTGGCAGAGCAGATTTTGTACCAGTCAGCATCTTGAATGAGACCTTTATAAGAAAGCCTTTGTTTGGGATGTCTGTTTGAGGTTCACTGCCCTTCCCAGCTGTCTCTCTGGAGGCACATATTTGTCTCAATGGGCATCTCCTTGCATTCAGTGCAAGACATCTTTGCAGTGGTCCTTACTGGTTTTGCTTCTCATTCATAATTCTCATTCTTATTGTCTTCCTCCTCACTGCAGTTTTATTTCTGGTATGTCTCCTCTCTTCAAAGGAGCTGAAGCCAGGGATGTTGAAGTTGTATCAGATCTTAATATCCACGCCCTAGGGGTTATTCCAGGGAGCAGCAGGGGCAATAGATTTTCAGGGTGCCAGATGCAGAGCTTACCTCTGTGCCAGATCACAGCCCCAACTTTTCATCTTTGAACTTGCAGAGCTTTCAGTCGTTGTTTCCAAGTCAGCCATAAATCTCTGGGGCTCCTTCCTCCCACAGTGTGCTGCCAGGCAGTTGGCTATTGTCTGCAAAGTATTGCTTTTTCTTGCGGGCACCTCTTCCCTCTTTCTGCCTCATCCTGCAGCTTGAAAGGGCCGTGATAAATCTTGCAGAAAACAGCTGCTTCATTGCTGTGCTTGATAATTTGAATTTGGATGTGGCAATGGGCTGGCTTTCACTCGATTGCTAGCAGCCTCATGTTTATGTAATCCAAGCTGCTTTGAGAAGCTCAAATCCTGTGTGGGAACCTAGAAATTCTGTGTGGCGAGGCCTCACCATCAGCGACTACTGTGGAGGCAGCAGGCACCAGCCCTTCTCCCACAGGAGGTGCCTCGGCTGTGCCTGTGTGGCTGCTGCTGATGCTGCCAAGGGAAGAATCCGTGTCTCCCTGCACAGGTGGCAGCTCCTGGAGTTGCAGCAGGTTGTGCCTCCTTTCTTGCCCACTAGATTAGCTGCTGTACGTAGTAAGCAGCAGATGCTCTGGACTGTCTTCCTCTGAGGGGAAGCTCCGATGAGCTCTGTTCTCCATCACGGAAGTTTTGCAGAGTTGTGCTTGGAGATGAAATGGCATTGGAGACCCAGAGAAGTTTATAGTAATTGCAGTGTAAATAGATGAGTAAAAACCACTGCACCAGGAGCTGACGGTTATGTGGCTGCAAGGACAAGACTATGCTGTCCTCCAGCTCACAGTGGAGGGTGTTGGGCTGTTGGATGGGATAGTATCATCTACCACAGATGTTTGGTGCCCTGAGCACGGGCTGCAGCCTGAGCAGGGATAATGTCTGTCATCCTCACCTCATAATCTGAGCATTGAACCGAACAGTGAGCCAGGCTGCTCTAATGACTCTTATGCTGTTGCATAATCCCTGTGGCAGTAAAACCAGATGTTATTCCTTCAAGCAGGCACTCCTGTGGCCAGCAGTGGGGTTTTCCAACTGACAAAATCTGTCTTGGCTTCAAATGGGCATTACAGTCCTCTGGTCTTGGGACTGTCCTGAAGCCCTGCCTGGGCTGGGAGGAGCAGAGCTGGTACCAAAAGTTTTTTTGACCAGTCTGGTTGCAAGGCTGCACTTTGAGATGCTCACAGACTGCACAGCTTGCTGCCCTGTCACAGGTTAGTGGCATCTACAGCACGGGCCAGTGACGTGAGAGGGAAGTGTCTTCCGTCTTGTGACAGTGGCAGTTCTGCCAGGCTGCTGCACCTTTTGATGCTGGGTAGCGCATGAGAAGCTTGTTGATTACCATGGAGAGGGAACGCAGCCAGGGGTAGGTGGGCAACTCTGTGCTGCCTGTCAGGCTGTCTTGTGATGTGGTGATATTTGAGTGCAAAAACCTCTGAAAATTAAAATAGAAAAGGAAAAAGATCTCTTTCAGGGGCACTGTAAAGCTATTTTGTAAATATTGTGTTTGTGCTTATTTCTCCCTCCTTCCTTACACAAGATACTACTCTGGAATTTCCCTTCTTTTTTTTGTTTTGTTTTGTTGGGGGTTTTTTTTGTTGGTTGGTTGATTGGTTGTTTGGTTGTTTGTGTGGTTTTTTAGGTGGGGTTTTTTTGGTCAGTTTGTTTGTTTGTTTGTTTTCTTTTTTCTTTCTTTTAAATCTAATGTGCCTCCATTTTATCAATTAGCTGGCTGTCTCCTGATTCCCATAGCAACACAACAGGCTGTTGCATTTCTGAGTCCTTTGGCAGTTAGGGTGCCTGGCATGTGTCTTGGGAGCAGTTGGACTACAAAAGGGTTCTGAAGGGAGTAGGAAATACATGGGCAACACTCAATGTGCACTGCTTCTCAAGCTAAACTGCTCTTCCCTTCCCTTCCTCTCCCTCCTCCCCTTTAGATACAAGTTTCCTTTTCCCTTTGTTTCAGTTGCCTGGTGTTAAGAGAGTGCTGTGGGCGGTCAAAAGATGTGGAGGGAGTGAGAGGATGGGTGGGTTCAGTGGATGTGTATGGGACTTAACACGCTCAGCCTTGTGCT
The DNA here is from genome assembly GCA_013398015.1 of Oreocharis arfaki. Classification (NCBI taxonomy): domain Eukaryota; kingdom Metazoa; phylum Chordata; class Aves; order Passeriformes; family Paramythiidae; genus Oreocharis; species Oreocharis arfaki. The sequence continues at coordinate 47,034 of VZRR01007171.1, read as the reverse complement.
GTGTTTATCAGGGATCCTGCAGAGAAAGTTGTTCCTGCTGATGCTGCAGAGCAAGTGCTCTCTTCCTCCCACTTCAGTTTCCAGAGCTTTCTTGAGGGGTGGTTTCTTGCTCCTGTACTGTACAAAGCTTCTCTTCACTCCTTCCTACAGCAGTTTTCAAGAGCTGGAAGAGTCCATGCCCTTTTTGCAGAAGCCCTTGTGCTTCCAGGGATTTTGGACACATGGCTTTCATTGACTCAGTAACAAGAGCCATGTGAACAGGCTGAAACTTCAGTTAAACCTTTAACCTCTCCAGCTCTTGGCTGGTAGGAATTTGGCTTCTGAAGTACTGGTGCCCTGTCATTGTGGGCCCCTAAAACTGATGGGGTGAGTTTGCAGAAAGAGCCCTAAGCACCGTGTCTGCCATAGTGGGGGTTAATGTGTAGGCTTTGTGAAGGCCAAAGGGAAAGTAGAGATTTGGAGCTGGATAAGATGTGCATTTAGTGGATGCTCTGTGTGACTTTGATTTACAAGTTGTTGTTCAGCCCTGGAAGCTGTGACCTACAGGAAGCCCATTTAATCTGAAAAGAATGAGCCAGCTAATGGACACAATAGGGTTGTAAAGTTGGAAAGCCCAAGTGGAGGAGATCCTGCTCACTGCTTGTTGTGTCTTGGAGCCTGGTCCCAGTGAGAGGAGGAAGGCAGGAGCTGCTGTCGCAGTCCTGACTAGCAAGAGAGGTCTGTGCTGGACAGAGCGGCACAGGGATATCCTCTTGGATCAAGCAGGAAGAGCTTTCCTCATCGCTGGCGTCCAGGTGAGCTGCTGAGTTAGATGCCTAGTAGTGACATTCAGAGAGTTCCTGTGGCTTCTTGATTGGCATCAGCAGGTACTGGCAGGGTTGGAGTAGAAAATATCTAGTTTGTTCCGTTGGGTGTGTTTCTTTTGTGTAACTCTTCTCAATTTCATACCTGAGATCTGTACCCTGGTTTTGCTGTTTCTTGGAACTTGTTTCTTAGTGAGTTTTTTGGAACTTGTTGTCATTTATCTGGGCAGTCTGACTAGAACAAGAAGACTTTTCTTCTTCAAAACAGCGAATCCAAGTGACACAGACCAATAGACCAACTCGTTACGTGCCTGTAGGCTGGAAAAGCTCAGGGATCTTTCATGGCAGTCCTCTTGGGTGGCTTTCCCTTCAGCTGTAAGAGGTACTTGGAGAGTGATGATTCCAGTGTCAGATCTCTGAGAGCAATGCCATCAGCTGATCTCACTTTTGGGCTATCCTGAGATACTCATGGGATTTAAGTCAAATCACTTATTTCTACTGTTTGCCTTCGGAAAGGCTGGTGACCAGATATCTACCTGGAAGGATCAAAGCTTAGTCTACTTGGACTACTCTGGATGCTGTCTGACCATCTAGTTAATGGGTCCTTCAGATCCAAAGCCAAGAGAAATGAGTTCAACTTGATCATGGTGACTCTTAGCTTCTCTGAAAACCTGCTGCACAAAAGCCCATTAGCTGCTCCATGGTTATTATTTCAGATGTGGGTAATGAAGGCCGTGTAAAACACAAGTTTCTACATTGCGGCCGTAATAAAGAAGGTGAACCTTCAGGCAGTTCCTTACTTACGCACTGTTCTTTTCAATAATTCACCTTGTGCTCAAGAATAATGATGCTTCTGCCTGCACTGCTCAGGAGCCTGGAATGAGATTGTTTCCCTGAGATGATGTAATTACTGTAGATCAGCATACCTGCCTATCAGACAGGTACCTAAAATGAAAAAGAGTGTGTGAAGTTCCACTAAAATTCCGGCTTTTGGGTTGCACCAAGAATCCAATGAACTGTTCTTTATTTTTTTTCTGGTCCAAGTCAGTTTTGAAGGTGTTTGCTCTTGTAGTGAAATACAGTGAGTCTAAATGCAGTTTTAAATCCTGCTGCATTGTTTGTTCAGCCTTGGGCAGCCTTCCTGCCTTTCTCTGCTTGAGCTTTGCTGCCGAAGGGTTTGCTTATCCCAGCCACATTGCAGAGGCGCTTATGAGAGTTAATGTGACCTGTCTCTTGACCATTAACTAACACTCGAAATCAAGAACTATGCTGAAACTCAGGCTCCAGTAAGACTAGAAAAACAGTTTGGATCTCTTCTCAGTATAGTTGCAGAACCCCCCAAATTTAATGTGCTTATTGTTCCCTGTACAGTACGTTGAGTTTGGCTGTCCTTGACATGGTGCATACGTGTGCACAAACATGTCAGTGGCACAAGCTTTATGTGTTAGGGTGCTCTGCCAAGCATGAAACCAAGGTGTAAGTTGGGTTCCTAATTTAATTTATTCTCCTACCTGTCACAGATCATGTTGGTGATAAACCCTGTAGCCAGCTTTGGTTATTTAAGTTAGAGTCTTCTTAAAATGTGACTTCCTAATCTGTCTGCTTTACTGTCTTGTGCTATTAAGCATTGAAATGACAATAGCGGCCTTATTTTGTGTGGTTGTTTTTATAGTTCAGATGGATGGAGCCCTGTTTTCTTCTCATTTCTTTTTATTTAAAGTCTTTTGTAAAGATCAAAAGCTCTAAGCATCCTTACAGTGTTTGGGTTTAATTTTTTTAAGGTGAAACTGCTTCTTGGATGTAATGCTGTCCCTCTGATGGAGTTCATCTTAGTGTACTGTCTTAAAAAATTGAGAGTGACACAAGCTTGAATGCCAGAAATTTGCCCAAAAGCCCACAAAACTTAATGAAGAACATGTGAGGTTGAGGAAACTTCCAGTGCAGGGTCCAGAAGCCAGGAGAAGGTTCTCCCTGGGAGCTGACTGAGCTCTGCTGGGAGCTCCATGGTCTCTGTTGCCACCAACATTTTCAGTTGGGAACAGTATTCATACAGTTGGGGACAGTATTTACTGTGTCCTTCCTGTGCCCATCATGGGATTTTCTTGAGCATTCCTCATGTGTTATGCTGTGCATGTCCCCTTTGGCTGATCTTCTCAAGAGTTCCAGCTCCAGCCCACTGAGCCCAGTGAGCTGGTTGGAGATACTTCTGTTCGTGAGAGCAGTTTGTACAATCACACCTTAACTGCTGCTCTCTTCTTGTTCAGATAAGGTTCAGACCAGGCAGAGGTAGTGCTTCTGGGGGCCCCAAACTGGTGGCCATAGAAATTTGTCAAGTGTTGACTCTGGAGTCTAGTGAGAACCAAAGTGTCAGAATTGATCCCTTGTAACACATCTCATTTAGCAGAAACTAAGTTCTTCATGCTATTGCTCTGGTGCGCTTTTCCTTCCTCTTTGCTAGACCTCTAGCAAAGCTTTGAAAACTTCTGCTTTGAGAGCTTTTATGTTTTTCAGGCTTTCTAGGAGCTGAGCCTGATCTGTCAGGCCCGTTACTTGTGAAAGACCTATAGCAGTGTTGCAGACTGAGCCCACAGTGATGACTGAGGCTGAAAAAGTTTCACAGTTCGTTACACATAAGCTCTCAAGTTTGGCTTGTCTCTGCAGCTGCTCAGGGTGTCCTCTGTCAGCCTTCTCTGGTAGGAAATAAAAATTTCTTCTTGGTTGTGCTTTAGACTTTTCTGGGTGGTGGCACCCAGAAACTTCAGCTGAAAGTTTGGCTGAAAAGTCCAGGGAGCTTTCATTGAGCACAGGATATGTGGGACCAAGACTCCTGCACACACCCCCTACACCAGCTGTGTGGGAGAACCACACTTGGGACCTCAGGGCTACTGAGAGCAGATGATGGCTGAAGGTCCACGGCATGTGACTTGCTGGATCTTATTTTGCAGGCTTATTTCCTCAGTTTCTGTTATGGTTTCTTTTGGGGCTTTACTCAACCTCCCTCTTTAAACTTCAGGAGTTTTGATGAAGTTCACATGTCCTTGTCATTTGTTGCCCTGGGGCCCAGGCTGAAAGCCCAAAATTTGTGATAGGAGGGTCTGACAATGGGGTCAGCAAGAGCTGGGTCACTGCTGTCTTGTTTGCGTGGGTTGACTCTGTTCCCATTCAGGCACCTGTCACGTATTTAAGGGTCCCTTTTTGTATCATGGAGAGTTTTGCCAATCAAGACTCTGCTGGAGAGTGTGAGCAGAACAGTGAATTCCAGTATCACCTGCAGTTTTCCTTCCCCAGGTAGCAGAGCATTGCTGGAAGGCTAATGCTGGAATAAGGGCACTCTTCATTGCCAGTTATATTGAGTTCCATGCACGTTGTGTGGCCCTGGAAGGCTGTGCATGAAGGTTTGTAGATGCTTCCTGTTTAGAGAGATGCTGTTTGTATTGAACAAACCCCAGGTGTCTGCTTGCTGCTGCGTTTGCTCCAGCAAAGGGCACAGCAGCAGCTGGGAAAAATGGGGAATTTGTGGAGGCAGCTGTGTGGTTCCACAGGAGCTATTAGTGCCCTTGGTGGGACACTCAATGGGGTTCTCATAGTGCCAAGTACTAACACATCAGTGCCTCATACTTCTAAAAAAGAATATACATTTTTTGATTTATTTTTTGGGTAAAAGGATGACTTTGGCTTCTTTCTGCAAAGCAGCAGTTCATTGGGCTTCTTTTGGTCCTTAAGCACTCACCACCACTCCTGTGCCTTTGAGCTTATCTGCACTAGTGCAGTCCCATCTGGGGCTGTGAGGAGGCTGGGGTATTGTAAAAGGGGATGAAGACATGGGGTCATTTCTTTATGTTCTGTGTGAGACCTGCAGAAGCTGGGCAGCAGAAGGAGATTCTGTGTGGACTGCTTTCCTGCTGAAGAAGGTGTATAACTAATGGGGTTCACTTAGGTTTAATCTTCACAGGGTGTAAACCTGCAATCTAAGTTGTTGTCCCAGATGTTTCCTTTCTGTAAATGCCTTTTCCTGGTGTTTTGTCTTCGTTCTAGGATGTCTCCTTATACCAAAACCTCTTTTTCCTTGATTCACAGGCTCACCTTTACACAAGCAGGGTACCACATCCACCACCAGCACCGAGAAGTCGGGTTCAAAGGTTGCCGAGGTGGGCGATGATTTCCTGGGAGACTTTGTGGTGGGTGAACGTGTCTGGGTGAATGGAGTGAAGCCAGGTGTGATCCAGTACCTTGGGGAGACGCAGTTTGCTCCAGGCCAGTGGGCAGGGGTTGTTCTGGATGACCCAGTGGGTAAGAATGACGGCTCTGTCGGAGGAGTGCGGTACTTCGAGTGCCAGCCGCTGCAGGGGATTTTTACGCGACCGTCCAAGCTGACACGGCAGCCGGTGGCCGAGGGCTCAGGGAGTGACGCCCCCTCCGTGGACTCCCTGACGGCTCAGAACTTGTCACTGCACTCGGGGACAGCCACGCCACCTCTGTCCACTCGCGTGATCCCGCTGCGGGAGAGCGTCCTGAACAGCGCCATGAAGACGGGCAACGAGTCTGGATCAAACCTCTCGGACAGTGGGTCTGTGAAAAAAGGGGAGAAGGACTTACGGCTTGGAGATCGTGTGCTGGTGAGTTGATTGTGGGGTCGCTCTGGAAGGACAAGGATTTGTCCCCTCGCTGAGTGTTCCTGGTCAGGTTCAGGACAAGACAAAAGGAGGACAGGGTTGGTGGTGAGGTGTGGGATGGAGCGTGGTCTTGGGAGATGCCTGGGCCAACTAGGCATCAAATGTTCTTGGATGTAATGCTGTAATAACATCCCACTGTTATTTGGGATGCTGTGTCTTCTGGACATGTCTCTCTTTCACACTGGTGCAGGAGAACATATTCCAAAGTACTTCTTGTATTGGGCAAGTCCTGGAGAAAGATGTCAGAGAGACAACAACTGAAACATGAAGGAAATAGAAGTGAAATCGTTTATTATGTTCTAATTTAGTGATACTCCATAATGGAATGTATTATTTGGGCTTTCAAGGAATTTGCAGCAGTGTCTTGTTGCATGTGGCTGTACATAGTTGGAAAGGACTTGAAAGAATCTCCTGCTCTTTCTAGTGGTTCGGTTTTCTTATGTCAGATGTGACACAAACTCCTTTCTGTACAGAAAGGAGTTTCCGGTAATTTTTAAAATATGGCAGGACTTTGGGAGAGATCACAGTTGTGATGGATGAGTCCTCCATATCTGATTTTTGTTGTTATTTTCATTATTTGGAATAGACTACTTGATGACTTTAAGCCAAAATGCCACACTTGCACTAGGAATGGGTTACCGGAAGTTTGCCACCTAGTTTGTTATCATTAGAATCCTAGCAAAGGAGATGGAGAAGGAAAAGAATGATATCAAAGACAGGAAGACTGAGTTCTGCCCTGCAGCTCTTTAAGAGAGTTTAGTTTTGTTAGTGTGTGTGATACATAGTGGGATATCAAATATTGGAAGAGCCAAGCATTTGAGCACAGATCTATTGTGAACGTATCTCCAGTAATATCTCTGGATCTAAAAGGTAAAGGTGACTGACTGACAGCCATGACAGGTTGCAGAGGGGTCAGTGTGCACGTCCTGGGTAATCTGACTCCCATTTAAAGCTATCCATGTAGTGTTTCCTTTTTGGGGCACCTGGTTCCAGTACCAGCAATGGTGGTGGGGGAGGGCAGACAGACTGGACATCTGTTTAATGACAGGTGTTTGGCAGAACTGGCTCCACAGTCAACGTGAATCAGGAGCGTGTGCAGGGACTGTCAGAGCCAGTCTCAAATGTCCTTTTGGGACAGGTGTTGGGTTGTCCAATAGTTTTTATTTTAGTTATATAAAATATAAACAATGTAAAGTTGGTTATTTTCAGAGGAAGGAAAGTGAAGATTGGTTCTGCTTGTGCTCACTGGATGATACTTAGTAAACCTAGTGTGAATATGTAGGTTTGTAGAGGTGAGAGAGTTTTATTTTCTCAGATTTTCCCCAAAATGTGCACAGGAGCTGCCGCTTGCTCAAGGGTCTGTCTGCTTCCTGATTTCAGCAGTCAGGCCTCTCATCCCTCCCCATCTCTACTGGCAGCAGAGCTGCTGCTGTCCCTGCAGTCCCAGGACAGTGTGGGCAGGGAAAGGTGGCAGCACGGTTCTCTGCACAAGCATTGATGCTTCATGTTGGTGTGTTACAGCAGCCACTCATGGGGAAAAACTAACCTGAGCATCTGCCCTCTTTTATCAGTTTGTTTGCTCCCATTTTCCCCTTTTCCTGTTGCAGAGAGTGGGGGGAGTGTTCAGGTGAGAACTTAAGATTTTAGAAGCAGCAGTCATAGAACGCAAACTGCAAAATACAAAATCTATGTTTTTTCTGAACCAGGCAAGTAATGGAATTATGTTTTTCAGACTTGTTTTACCTCTTTTTTCTCCTGACCATAAGCTCTCTGGGACAGGACCTGTTCCCTGAACACTCTGCTCACATCAGTGGGGCCCTCGCAGAGAATTTTGGCACAGCCACAGAATAAAACCTGGGAGCATCTCTGCCCTGGGCTTCTGTTGATTTGTGTTTTGGGGGTGGTTTGGGTTTTTTATTTGTTTTTAATGAGGGTGCATCCTTTAAAGCCTGCCTTCCCTGCCTGCTAATTTCTCCACCTCAGATGTTATTAGATAAAGTTTGTGCTATGACTTGTTAGTGTAATAAATAGCTTCAAAAGAGCGAGCCTGGAATAAGCTTAGTCCATCACTCATTCTAGCAGGAATGCTCAGCTTACAGAAGCATCAGGAATTGTTTGCACACAGTCATAGAGGTCCAGGAAAAGAAGAGATAATAACAAGAAGAAATAATTTGCTGTTATGGTTCATTCACATGTGCTTGGCTTGGCAGCTGGCTTTTATTTTACTTACGGGAGATGACAGTTAATCACGTTGGGTGTTGGAATACATGAACAATAATGCTGAATTAACCTGAGTTGCTTTAAGTTCCCTGAGCAAATCTTTGCTCATCCTCTATAGATTGGTAGAGTTTTAGTCATCTTTATTATTCTTAGTGTTTCCTTTTCTGAAAGAGTATCTTTTTATTTGAGAGTGGCTTTTGAGTGTGTGGGATCCACCAAAGGCTTTTCAAATGAGGGAGGACATGTGTTTTCAGTGATTGCATGTGATGGAGCACAAGGTTGCAGGGGACCCTCCCAGGTGGCCAGATGGACACCTGGCTCTCTGCAGTCTGGCCATTTCCTGATAGTGCCTTTCTTTAACTTCATTAAAGTCCATTATAGCTTGAAGACATTTTTGCTTTTCAGTTACTTTGTTCCAAGACCTTTCTGATTCTCCAGCAGTTGCAGAAAGTGACTTTCGGCTTTCCATGAGAAGAGTTAGATAATATTTGCCTTCGGCACTCGGACTTTTTCCCAGAGATGTAAAAATTACATTAAAGAGATAAAAAATCCACTCTAGTATTGTAGAACTCATCTCTTGAAGTCTGGCAAATAAATGTGGGACAATTAACCTTTGCTTTAGTGACAGTGGAGCTTCCTGAAGTGGGATAATTGCTGGAGTTCTGCTAATGCGAGGCTGGTTTGCTGCCTTTCTGCAGGGAAAGAAGAGATGGAAACAGAGCAGTGGAGCATTTTCTGCCTGGGAGGAATTTCTGCTTGGTTTTTTGCCTAAGAAAATGTATTTTGCATTCTTTGTGGAGAGGCCTTCTTAGCAGCTGAACTCATTCCCCTTTTGATGCCATTGCTTTCTGAAGAAGTGGGGCAAGGAGGTGGTTATGTTATATGTCAGCCTAAATAAAAAATAATTTAAACTAAAAAAATTCCTCTTAGAATGGGATTCTGCCCTTCAGCCATGCTTGTGTCTCCTAACTGGGATTGTGCACTTTAACATTGAAATGGAGTATTAAGGGCCAGGTTATACCCCAGTGGCTGGTTCAGTTGCTGAGGGGCATTGTCCCAGATACCTTTTGAATGGATTCCAAGATTGTGATTTTGCTAGAACTTGCAGGTCTTCGAAGTCAGTGCAAATGCTGAAACAGCAGCACTCACAGGGAGAGTCGATGAAGCAGCACCTCAGCTGGCGCTGGGCAGGACTCTGTGGAGCCTGTTTGGGCTGCTGAACATGGATCCTGGGCTTCCCCCTGAGCATGTGGTTTTAATCATCTTGTCAGTCTGCTGCTAACTGTTTTTGCCTGCAGTGTGTTGCAGCTCCTGGCAAATGATGGAATGCACTCATGAATAAGCTAATCGAGTTCTTTCTTCAGCACTCCCCCTGCATGTCCCTGCCACAGCCCTGCTTGGCCAGCCTGGAGCTGCAGAAAGCATTGAACCACCTGAGTGAGAAAAAATTTCCTGAGAAGCTCCCTGGGCAGGAGACTTAGAGCCTAAGCCCTTCTCCTTGGGCAGAGACAACTCACTGCTCTGCTGCCATGAAGTTCCTGAGCTATTTCAGTGCCTGAGACTGAAGCCTCACTGCTGAAAGGGCATGCAAGGTGTCACAAAGGAAGGATTCTTTCTCTTTATTTTCCTGATTAACCACTGGAGCTCTCCCAGTTTGTGGAGTCCTAGATGTGCAGCAATGCTCCTGTGTGGCCTTTTTCAGACAATCAATCACCAGGCATATTCTCTTATTGCTAACCAGGCAGAAAAGAAGGAAGGATCCCTTTCTGTAGTCCTGTCAAGGCAGGATTCTTAGTATTCCACTGCTTGCTTAGAGCTCCATCCATAAGACCAGCAATTGCTGTGTCATGACTAGAGAGTGTAGCAGAATGGCAGAGTGTGGGAATGAGGGATCTCTGTCCCTATGGAAGTTTGTGACAGGCAGTGGGAAGTGCAGTGTTCCAGCCGTTTGCAGGATTCAAGAGACACAAGACCATCTAGGACTCCTATTTGGAGCTCTTTCCCTACTGTACATTGTTGCTGGAAAGGGGCTTTTTACAGGAGTGTGTATTGTCAGGATAAGGGCGAATGGCTTCAAACTGACAAAGTAGGGTTAGATTTGATATTAGGAAAATATTCATTGCCTTTGAGGGTGGTGAGGCCCTGGCACAGGTTGTCCAGAGAAGTTGTGGCTGCCCCATCTCTGGAAGTGTTCAGGGCAAGGTTGGACGGGGCTTGGAGTGCCCTGGGATAGTGGAAGGTGTCCATGAGCATGGCAGAGGATGGAACAAGATGAACTTTAAGGTCCCTTCTAACCTAAACCATCCTGTTTCTATGATTACCTGGGACTGCAGTTAAACAAAGAGGGAAATAAATAGCCCAAAGAAACTTAATGTTAGCACATTAACCCTTAGAGGCTCTTTGTGCACACCCTCCTAACCATTCATTTGAGCTGAGACACTGCCTGGCCTTTGTCTGCTGGGTGCAGTATCTGTCATTAAATAGGAGTTGTAAGTGGCCTGTGGTGGAGCAAACTATGTTACTAACGTGGGCAGACTTGGTATTGGAGACAGCCCCAGGAGAGGATGCTTTAATTCCAGGCTTTCCTCTTACACCACTGTTGCAGTGCTGGGTGTTGCTTAGCTGCTGCAGCTTTCCCTGGGAGCACAGCAGGGGCTTCTTGGGACAAGGCAGGGATTCTCTGCCCTCCTGCAGTCCATCTCGGACTCCCCGCACTGCTGCTCCAGCTAGCTGCTAGCCTGCAACTTCAGTGATGGCAAAGGAGGCGGAGAAGGCTCTCTCGCATAGCACTGCAAAGGTCTTTATTCCATGCTGCCTCCCCAAAGCCTGGGGCCAGCATGCGGGCTGGCCCCCAAAGGCAGAGGAGAGGAGCTGTTGGCAGGCTGCTCCCAGGGGCAGAGAGAGAGAGAGAGAGTCACATGTCCTGGAGCCTCAGTTTACCTGGGTGCCAGGGGGGCGGGGAGAGCACATGGGCAAATGGTTTCAGGGCACAGGGGTGGTACATGGGCGGAGTTGGGATACAGGAACCAACAGGGAGAACTCGAGGAGTGGCCAGGACTAGGGGTAGGGGAAGGAGAGAGACTCCATGGAGAGGGCAGGAAGTGATCAGTAAGAGGGGGTACAGCGCCACACACCACCTCCCTAGGATATTATTTTTCTCACTGGTGCCTGACACATAAATGCACAGAAATGTCTTGCATCAGCAGCACTGTCAGACTCATCACTGTGCAATGCTGACTTGTGCTGTGGGGATGGGTAGGCACAAAGATAAGTGGTTGGATGAAAAGAAACTATAAAAATTCCTGTAGCTTCACATATGGAGGGCCTGTAATTCCTGGCTGTCTGTTTCTGCCCTTACCCTAAAAGCCAGTTCTGGCATTCTCAGATGAGATGGTATTTATCTGATCAGATAAAGCTGCTGATGGCTGGATGCCACATGGAGGTAAGTTGTATTTACAGATAAACCAGACCACAAGCCAGATCTCCACCTTTCACCAGCTGCTGAACACTGGCCCTGGCTGTAGCTGGGACATAGCCCCAGTATGTGATTGACGCATCTCCCACAGATACACGCGTTTACCCCCTTGCATTTACAGGTGATCTGTAGTAGCTGGACCCACAGCCTGTGCCTTTGCCAAAAGCACCCTCTGTAAATCAAGTGTTACTGTACAGTGATTTTCAATGCTTGGAAGAACTAAACTGTGTATGATGGGAAAACACAGCTCCTGCCTCTCTCAGCTTGAGTAGAAATAGGATCCTTTACTGTGTGGATGATTATGGGGAGGGGGAAATAAACCTAGCCATTTATCCCCAAGGGAAAGGATGGTTTCTCCAGTTTACAGGCTGGTTAGAGCCTGCAGGTACAGCTCAAACCTGAACAAGCCGCACTTGTCCAGTAAAGGTGATTTCCAAGTTCTTGATGGCATCATCCAGTAACAGAGCGGAATAAGCTGATGTACTGCACACAAAAAGTAGTTGAAGCTCCTCAGAGTGTAAAGCAAGTGTCCTGTGTGTGCTCTTTTCCCCCACCCTCTTCCTTCTTCTTCCCACAGGTGAGCAGCAGGAGAGCCCCATGGCTCTGCTGGGACCCAGCACAGGACACAGCAGCTCTGCAGAGGAGGCTTGTCCATGTGCTGGGCAGTTTATGTTCCCACCTCCACCCTCTGGTCAGCAGCCGTGTCTTGTGGAAACATTTTGAAAATCAATTAAATGGGTAGATTAGAATGTTAAACAGAAAGCACAATGTTATCTCTGGGTTTCTGCATGGGAGTATGCTCAAGCAGGTGACTCAGCCACTGCTGACCCCTGAACGTGTGTGACATGGTTGGGGACAGTCCCTGTTGGCCTGAAAGGCACAGAGAATTCTATTTTTCTCTTTTTCCTGAGCAGTATTGGGGTGTGTTGCAAGCAGAGCAATTCCCACAGGCCATAGGGTGAGGGGTGCTCCCAAGAGGTTCTTGCTTAGATTAAGAAACTGTTGTGGGATGAGGAGGGCCATGAGGAGCAAAGAGCAAACACAGGCTGGAGGGGGTGTTACTCACAGCTTCCAGATTGAGATCTGGCCTGCTGCTAATTTGGTAAATAGTTTAAATGATATATTAGCTCTGATGAAGACAGTGTCTGGAAGGATTAGCATCATTGTCTTTTCAGAATGCTGGTCTGGATCCCATTTTGTCATTTTGATGGGAAAAGAATAGTAACATGTGATGTCACTGATACTACAATTAGCAGAGAAGGCATGTAGATGTCCTCCCATGACTACATGTTACTGCTCTGACTCACCAGTAGATACAGACCTGCTAAACATCCTTGGCTTCATTTTGTTCTGAAGATCACGCCCAAGACTGTCCCTTGAAACTACTGGAGATGTTTCACTGGGGAAAGGACCGGTCAGGAAGATAGTCTTTGATTAAAGGCATGAAAAAGGGGGCAGAGACCTTCAGTCTGGAGCTGAATGTTGCAGGAGCTGCAAGGTGTGTGGCTTGGAGGCTGCTCAATTCCAGGTGAAGAGGAAGGGCTACCACGAGCTTGTTTAAACTTAACCATAAGCATTTTTACCTGAATTGGAGAAACTTGGAGTGTTGACACTGGTCAAAATAATCTCCAAACCAAAAAATCTAGTATCACTGTGCCAATATTGTTTCCATTTTTTGGAACTTTGAGAAAGAGCCCTTTTTAGCTGCTTTGTGCTTGGTTGTTGTTGTTTTTCTCAAAACAACTATAAAAGCAATAACACTTTATATTTGGTAAAATCCCATTCTCTTGGGCGTGAATAATCTCAGCAATAGTTTTGGTAAGGTAACTGTTAAAAGCTTCTCAGAAATGCTCTGGGAGTTCGGTTCATTTTTGAGTGAAACTTATCAACTCTAAAAGCTATGACATGTCTGAACTGAGGTTGGTGGCAGCCTTGTTAATTCTGTGCTGTCTCAGGCTTTAGCAGAGAGAGGGGTTGCCCTCTCCACTTTGTCCTTGCTTCACTGGACACCGGGCATGTTGAAGGTGTGGCTGGGACTGACCAATGGGCCGGGCTGAGAGATGCAGACAAATTCCCCATAGAGAAATTAATGACTTGCAGTGGCACTGATGCCAACATCAGGCTGGGATGTTCTGGGCTGAAATCCTCTGGTCTCCATGGCATAGGAGCCATCCATGCTTAGCTGCTGTTCACACCTGGATTATAGATAGAGGTATCCAAGCCAGGCATGGGCAGGAGGGATGGCCGTGAGTTCCCATGAGTTATGCCATGCCATTACAAACTTCCTTGGCTGCCTTTTATCCTCTCCCAAGGTGATACCTCTGACTTACTGAAGGGTCTGATAGACTCAAACATTCTGTGCTGATGAGGCCATTTCATACACAGGCACAACCTGCTGACTGGCTTCTTCAAAGCATTATTTATTTTAGCAGCATTAGCTGAAGAAATCTGCATGTCTGAGTCAGGTGAATTTTCTGGACTCTCCATCCATCAGAGTTTTTGAATGCTTGCCAAAAGATGGGAAGTTCAACAAGAGGCTCGAGCACTGACATGTAAGTGTGATAGCCTGATCTTGGCTTCTGACTGCACTGCCAGTTGGGCTGTGGGGAGCCCAGGCTCTTGGAGAGCAGTCGTGTCCGTCCTGGCTTGGGGGAGAACATGATGCTGTATGGCAGGGCATGTTTTACAGAGAGGATGGCAGAATAATTAACGTTTGAAAGTGAAAATAGAATACACTGCTCTGGAAGGAGGGAATTGTGTGGCTATTCAGGGAAGTGTTGGATCTGATCTGTGCTTAGAGTCTTCTCTGACATGAGGCTTTTGGGTGGGAGCATGACCTGCACTCTTACTGCACAGTTTTAGTGTTGGCATAAATAATGTGTGTATCAGGTCAGTAGGGGTAGTTTTTTACTCTCTGGGTTGGAAACAGCTTTCTCAAATACATTATACTGATGGGGACATAACTGAGCGGTCCTTTTTGTGGGTGGAGGAGTGGGACCCTGCAGTAGGTGCCACAGTCCCACTGATGGAGGGAGCTCATTGGTATTTTTAAGGTTTACATGAGACCCTGTCAGGGTCATATGGCTTGGTAAAGGAAATATCTGACTCAACATCTGGAATTAAAACTCAATAAAAATAAAACTGAGGGGGCACACTAGCAATGGTAAGTTCCTATGAATGATGTCATTCATAGGAACTTACATTGAGTTCAACTTGCAGCTAAAGAAATGTATTAGAATGGCATTAAATCATTGCATTAATATTAAGAGGCTAAATTTGTATAAACTCAAATCAAACAAAGTAGAGACTGGCATTTAACTGTGAGTGATAGGTAGAGAATTCACTACAGCTGTTCAAATCAGTAACTTGCCAAGTACCTAATAGTGAAATCGAATTGTCTTTTTACTTCTGGACACAATATAGGACCAGAAACTTTTCTTATGGTGCTTTTCTTGCTGGCAAATATTTTACTCTATTCTCTGACAAAGAGAACAACATCCCCAAAGATTTTCTTCCATAAGCAGCAGTGCTTTGAATCCCTGGTGAGAGAAATTCCAGAGGACTAACCCAAGCTGTATGCTGCAGCCTTCCAGGACTTGAGGTAGGACCCAGACTTCAGAGCTGTGCTGTTTAGTCCATAAAGGTGCAGTTAATTTTAGTATGGGAAAACTCTTTTTTCCTTTCCATATGCAATTTTTTAGGGATTTAGAATTAGTAAATCTAACATTTCTACCCTGGAATACACAAACCCAGAGATTTCTGCATTCGGCTCTCACTGTTTTCTGTAGGAAAATAATACTCTGTTGATACCTTTTAATGTTTAATTTAATATTAAGAAAATCAATAACTGCAAGTCATTCAGGATGAAGCTGCAAATTTAATTTTAAACTTATTCTTAAGCTTTCTTCCTTGAATTTAGGTGTTAGCAGAGAGAGGCTAAAAAAGGTTTAGATCATATGCTGATTTACTTGAAGTATGAACTTTTAGAACCACCCTCCTTCTTTTCTATCTTCCTTTTCTCAGCCCAAGTGTCTAAGTGGGAGTGTTTAGCGCCGAAGCAGCTGCTGCTCAGTGCCACATACTCTTGGAGCAATGATCAAAACACAGCTCCAAAGGTTCCTGACTTTTTCCCTCCTTGAGTCTTCTCAGTAAGCTGGGAACTTTAGGAACTTTAAGTGTAAATTCAGGAGAAAAAGGTGTGATTTATTCTTATTTCTACATGGTGGGGGAAGAAACCTGTGCTAGAGGATGCCTGGCAGTGAGCTGAGCCCCACTCCCATGCAGTTTGCCAGCACTGGGAATTGCTGTAGGAAGTGTAGATAAAAGTGGAGGCTTTTTCTGTACAAAACACCTCTATTTGGAGCAGTTTCTACATCCTTAGCAAACCCTGCCTGTGAGCAAGCTGAGGAGCAATGAATTCTTTCCTGGCTCAGCTGTCCCCTTGCTGTCCTGTCCCAGTATTGCCTAGAACTGCTGGCTGAATGAGCACAGGGCTGAATACTTGTCAGTGCAGGTCATGGTTCTTCAGGCAAGGCAGGTATGAGCTGTGCCTGCAGGGCTTGAACTCCTTTGTGGCCTCACGAGTAACTTGGTGCAATTAGCTGACACCTTGAACTATGTTTTCATTATATTTACTCTGACATCTTCCAGACAGGCAGTCCCAAAAGTGGGAGTTCATCAATTCACTTTTAATTATTGGAAAGACGACTTAAGTGATGGGAGAACTTGGTGTGAGAACTATCTGCTGATTTCATTAGATCTGAAACAGAAAATACAGATGTCTTGGCCCCCTCTCTAAATACCTCTCCCATCTTCAGTCCCCTTGTGTCAGTGGTAGTGCTGCAATCTAATCCTCAACATCTTATCTCTGACAGGTTGGTGGGACAAAGACAGGAGTCGTGCGCTACGTGGGAGAGACGGATTTTGCCAAAGGAGAGTGGTGTGGTGTGGAGCTGGATGAACCCCTGGGGAAGAATGATGGGGCAGTTGCTGGTACAAGGTACTGTGTGCTCCGAACCCCAGCCCGAGTCCTACACACCTCCTGGGGTGGTTGGGGGCAAAAGCCATCGGATGTGGGAGGAGAGTCAGGGCTGTGTTTGGTTGGACATTGTGGCCTGGGAGGAAGAGTCTAATTTTGAGTCTTTTAGGCTTTTGGATAGCCTTGAAAGGGAGATCAATACAAACCTCATCACTGGGGCATTTTAAAGCAGGATCAGATAACTTCTGTGAAGGAGGAACTTGAATGGTTTCAGGAAACAGGAGAACGTAAGGAGAGAAGATAATTTACAGTGGGATTTAA
Source organism: Oreocharis arfaki (assembly GCA_013398015.1). NCBI lineage: Eukaryota > Metazoa > Chordata > Aves > Passeriformes > Paramythiidae > Oreocharis > Oreocharis arfaki. The sequence goes on along the minus strand of VZRR01007171.1, from coordinate 30,564 downwards.
TTTTTGCCAGAAATTAATTCTGTTGATTGTATTAGCTCTGCTTTCTACCACACATTCCTGTCATGAACTTTCTTCTTGTGCTGTAAGTCACCCTGTCAGAACTACGGAAGACAAAGATTTTACTTTCTTTTCTCCTCCGCTTAATGTTTTATTCTGTTCTTTCTGGGAACGAATTTCCAGAGGTCTGAAAGAACAGTTGGTGGTTGTTTTCTGTCCTTGTACTAATTCTGTAGTGCGACAGGTGTCTGCTGATTGATCTTACCACCTCTGCCTCCATAGGCACCTCCACTCTTTTCTTTTTCAAAGAAACACCTTGTTAGTACCTACAAAACTAGGCAGGGACATCTCCCAGGCTTGCTGGGGAACTCTTTCTGTTCATGTGGAATTTAGTTAAGGGAATGACCCAGACCTTGGATCTTGAGCTTAGGGTTGTTCAAATCTGAGTTATACAGCAGCTCTTTGACCCTGCTTCAAATTCAGGTGCAACTGGTTCCTTGTCGTACACAAGTTCCTTAAGTGGGAAATCCTGTTGGTTTCTTGGAGCTTCTGAAGGCAGTCTGGCTTTAGAGGTGAGATTTATCTTTCACAGAATTAAGTCCAACTGATAACTTTGAAACTGAGGAGTTGAGAGTTCCTGCCTTGTTAGATCTCAGGTTCTGTAATAAAGGTTTCTTATGTTGGGTCAGCCTTGTTTTGTCCAGCAGCCACGTGCTTTCATTTAATTTAAGAGAAAAGCTGCCTTGTTCAATGTCAGGGCAAGAAAGCAGTAAATGATTGGCAGCAGATGGCTGAGTTTCAGCCTGTTCTCAAAATAAAAGAACCGGGATGGTAGAGAATAAATCACTAAGTGAATGCAAGTCTCTGCTTTCTTTATCATACAATTCAGATTATCTGGAAGAATAATCTTCAGGGTGCTCAGAACTGATTTATTGTCTCTGTGCATGTGGAAGGTGTGAAAGGCAGATGTGAGTGTAGTGCTCTGTCTGCTTCTCATCTTTGTACCTCTGTTGCTGTGTTTTGAAAATCCAACTTTCGGAAGTCATCTCTCTTCTGAAACTGCTGCATCTTGGCTGAGGCTGTTCTAGTGTGTGCCCTGTCTGCAAAGGCTTCTCCTTTGTTTCACACTGTTTAGAGCAAGGCTGCAGCATTGTCCATGTCTGTCTTTTTGCACCTTCATCCAGCCTTTTGATTTTCTTGTAGCATGTGCCCATTTCAACAGCAGTGGTTTGGAGAAGCTAACATAGTAAAACCAACTCCCTTGGTACAGGTAGGCACCCCTCAGTCAGTCTTCTCTGTTTGCTGTGGCAGCATGGAATTCTTGAGGCTGCTCTGATCTTGTCCTACCAGGATCAGCCTGGGCAGAGGCTCTCCAGGACCCTGGAGTCTGTACTTTGGTGATGGTTGCCATCTAGTGAGCATCCCTGGCCTGGCCAGCGAGCCCAGCACTGCCTGCTGCAGCTGCAAAAGGAGAGTGGAGCCAAAACTGGAGCTCAAGACACTGTAGGCTGGTGGAAACAGTAGAGGCAGCATGGAGCAAAGGACACTGTCACCACCTCTGCTGTCATAGGCAACTCCAGTTCAGTTGGTGGTGAATTGGCTGAAATTTGTGGTGGGTCACTGATTTTCCTGCAGGTTCAGGTGTGGATGTGCATCAAGGGAAGGCTGAACAGCTGGGCTTTCCCAGGCTATGGATCAGTAGCGGTGGCCGAGGGGACAGGGCATTGCTGTGGGGAGCCCCTCTGTACATCAGATGGTGCTGATTTGCACTGAGGTTTGCTGCATCTGCTTTCCTGTCTGCACAGGAGACTACAGAGGTGCCGGTGTGGTTTGGTTTGGTGTCAATTCCCCAATGCCAAGCAAGTTCCATGTACTCATCTATAGTAATTTAAATGCTACCTGCTTATTTTACTGTTCTCCCTTCTCTGTCTCTGCTCCAGTGGGAGTCCTTGCTCACTAAACTGCCCAGACCTTTTGCTTTTGCATAGTTTGTGACATATCAGCCTTGGACACTGAAGATTTTTCCATCTATTTCAACATTTCCTGTACTGTTTCCCACCTGTAGTTTGCATTGTCATCACACTGCCACTTTTCTTTCCTGTTTCCTCTCTGTAATGTGAGTATGGAGCTCCTCCACAGTCAGTGAGAGCACCTCTTGGTTTTCAAGTAGATTTTTTTTAACTGCCAAGTGTTTTGGACCAAATTTCTGCTTCTGAACTATAAAAGTTAATTGCAACCACTTTCAATGTGGACTGAAAGAAAATGGCCAGACATAGTGATGCAAGTTTGGGCTTGCTAAGAGCTGTCAGAGGCTTTTAAGGGAATTAATCTTTAGGATTGTTGTGCAGCCATGAGTACCAGTCTGTGCTTATACCAGGCAGAGCTGTGGAAGGGGCTGTTGGCCTGCCTGTGCCTACTGGAATTTGGGAAAAGTATGCTGAGCAGGGCTTTGGCAGGTTTGCAAGAGGTCAGCCTGTGGTATGGCTGGTTTTTCAAACCCAAGGGCCTGTGTTGGCAGGAAGCCAAGGAGGCTGAGAGATTTGGGGTAGTAGAGGGGTTAAAGTTTGTTATAGAAAACAGATGGGTTTGAGCAGATGTTTGAAAATGAATTTTATTCTCATCTGGCTGGAGATCAGGCTGTTCCCCGGCCTCCCAAGCACACAGGGGTCTGCCTGTGACATAGTTGTATGACTGCCAGCACTTAAAAATAAAAGGGAGCTGGGGAAACAGCTGCTCACATCTGGAGAGAGAGAGAGAACTTGAGCTAGTAAAACTGGATTTGTGTAATTTAGTCATTAGAACCTGTTTTTTTATATTAACATAGGACGGATTGTTTTATGACCCAGTGTTTAGTCCTATTCTTGCTGGGAAGCCTGTGAGAAAGCTCTTATAGGAGCTTTTTGTGTTGGCTGCTCCCCTGAAACAAGGGGATACAATGCTGGAGGTGATCTGGTTTTTCTTGCTGCAGTGCAGCTGACCAGCAGCAAATGAACCTTGGTTTATGCTGGTCAGCCAAGGCCCTGAAGGAGTTTCCAGAGTTTGACACTGAGTTTTGGCTCATTTTTATTCTGGAAGAGGGCTCTGGAGAGACACAATCATTTGGCTCACTGCAGTTGTGGAATAGAGCTTGCACTGTAGTTATCTGATCTTCCCTTTTTCATGGTTGCATCTTTCCAAGTTTGTTTGCATAGGAAACAGTTTCTCTGCCACCTCATGGAGGTGGCACATGCTGGAGTTTGCTGTAATGGTATTTTTAGCTTCAAAGGTTTGAGCTGCCATTTTCTCCTGTTTCAGTAGGAAAGATTTTTACCCTGTGGAACATTTATACAGAACTGTGTGATTCAGATCTTTTTATCTGACACAGCGTCACAGGATGGGTCAGGTTGGAAGGGATCACAGTTGGTCATCTAGTCCAACTTTCCTGCTCAAGAAAGGGTTATCCCAGAGCACATGGCATAAGTATTGTGTCCAGAAGGTTCTGGAATATCCCCAGTGAAGTAGATTCTACACCTTCTCTGGGCAGCCTTTTCAGGGCTTGGTCACTGTAAGGGAAGAAGTTCTTCCTCGCGTTTAAGCTGAACTTCCTGCCCATGGCCTCTTGTCTCATTGCTGAGCCCCACATAGCAGAGCCTTGTCCATCTTTTGACATCTCCCTGCAGACACACTTTACTGCATCACTATGTTCAAAGCAGGGTAAAGAGCACACACGAGTTTTGGGAAGGTTGGTTTGTTGGAAAGGTTGGTTGTAAGGAAGGAGTGCTTGTGCTCTTGGCTGTGTTTATGTTCTGGGATATGTGCTCTCCAGGCTACCAGGTGTGTCTTTCCTGGCATCTTATCAAAATGCACAGCAACTAGTGCTTGGCAATTACCTCAGGTCTCTCTGCTAAAGCACCATAAATGCAAACATGGAGATTGCTAGTACTACAAGTAGGAAAGGAGAACAATCCAACTACTTGTACACAGGAAACAATGTCACAGCAAAGCACCCAGAGATGAGCTGTGGGCCAGGGTTCTGTACTGCTTGGGAGTGCCATTCTGCAAGGCTTGGGTGAGATGGATGCTCTGCCTCTTCTCACTTGGTGCATCTCCTGTATTCCAGGTATTTTCAGTGCCCACCCAAGTTTGGCCTCTTTGCTCCCATCCACAAGGTCATCCGGATTGGGTTCCCATCAACCAGCCCTGCCAAGGCGAAGAAGAGCAAGCGGATGGCTATGGGAGTGTCAGCCCTGACCCACAGCCCCAGCAGCTCCTCCATCAGCTCTGTCAGCTCGGTGGCCTCATCAGTCGGGGGCAGGCCCAGCCGCAGTGGGCTGGTAAGTAGCTCCTGCGTGGTCTCTGCAGCCTCAATCCACCTCCGTGACCCAACTCCACAAAGCGGGAGGGTTGGGGCTTTCTTCCAGTGCAGCTGCTCCTTCACCACTGATGAGGTGAGGGAAATGGAATGTAGGACAGTGTTACCCATCTCACAAATAGTCTCCCTCCATGGACACAGGGGCTGTAATGGACACCAAGCAACTGTGACCGTTGAAAAGCCTGAAGTGTGATTTGCGGTGGGACGCATCTCAGTTCTTCTGTCAAGAGCAGGTTTATAAGGGATCCCTGCAGAAAAAGGACACGGTTTCCACTCTCACATGGTCATGCTGCTGCACTGACCTGCTGTGCAAAGCTCCTACTGTGATTGTCTTACTGTGGAGGGTGACAATGTCCTGGGTCTCATGCCTGGGGTTTTGGCAGGTGCTCAAGCAGGCAGAAAGCAGAGCAGGGCAGTGATATTATTAAAAGCTCTGGCTCTGCTGTGGTGTTGCTGCAGAAGACCCGCAGCCCTCTTGGCTGAGGACAAGGGTGCAGTGTCATTCCTGGGGGTGGATTGAACAACCCCGTACTGGTCTCCACTTGAGATCAGTTTGCCCAGCTGAGCTCACCTTTTGGGATTTCATCAGTGCAGGTCATTAATAAAATATATTTTAAAAGGCAGGTGATACAATGCATGGTAATTTTTCCTGACCCAGTTCCCACCTCATATTCTGTCCTTTGGGAAATGATGCTTTCATTGTAGTGCAGAAGAGCAATTGAGCTTGTGAGCATTGTCCAGATGTTTCTCAGACTTAATCTTCCCTGTAGGGTCCAGAGCTGACACTGCAGCTCTGTTCAGCTGAATAAATGATCGTTAGGTGGGCAGCATTCCAGATTTAACAGGGGACTTCAACTCTTCTTGACTGGAAAGGACACAGCTTTACCGCATCTCTTTTTAACTCTTTTCCCAGCTGACAGAGACCTCTTCTCGATATGCCCGGAAAATCTCTGGCACCACAGCACTCCAGGAGGCACTGAAGGAGAAGCAGCAGCACATTGAACAGCTGCTGGCAGAGCGTGACCTGGAGCGGGCAGAGGTTGCCAAAGCCACCAGCCACATCTGTGAGGTGGAGAAGGAGATTGCCATCATGAAGGCCCAACACGAGCAGGTAAGAGGTGATAGGGCTTTTTATCACTAACTCTCAAATATCTGAATATTTGATATCCCCTGAAAGTGTCAGATCATAACATTACCCCTGTGTGTCAAACTTCAGCTCTGAATTTCTGCCTTTTATGTGGTAAATTAAGCTGAGGCTCTTTCTCCACTCTCCCAGTGTCACATATGTTATCTCTGCCCCCAGCCAGGAGCAGGAAAATTGCTGTGCCAGATTAAGAGGCAGTAGATAGTTTGTGTCTGGTGGATCAATGCATTTCAATGCTGAAATGCAAGTGGAAGGCAAATTTGTTTCCCTCAGCCACTGAATCTGGCTGTGGCTGTGACTGCATTGCAGTGATTCTGTGGTGCTGAGAACAGCAGCTCAGTTCATATGCCACTGCTTTCCCACCAGACAGGATGTTTTTATCACATTAATAAAGTCAGGAAATCTGGAAGGAAAACAGGCTGATCGTATTACCTTGGTGTGTGTTTGTTTGATTTTTGCACAAGCATTTGTACAGAGGATATTTTATGTATTCAAATGCTTAAAGAGAGTTGTGCTTGTGCTATTTGTCAGTATGTGGTTCTTCAACATCTGCTCTTGTCCTAAATTCCTTACTCGTGCTTATAAACCTGAGTGAGCTACCTGGGAGCAGGGATGGCACTGTATGTTTGTGTGTCAGAAATGCAGGAGAAATTGGGAAATCACCTGCAAGCTGACATTCTTCTTGTCTGTCGTGTTTTCCAGTAATTATCAGTAACGAATTAAGAGAAGTCTGAAATGTCTCTCTTGCTTCATGACTGGGGCTGAATTGCACTGGTAACCTCTGACCAGATTTTCAGAACTTTTCAGGCATCAAGTTCTTAACTCTAATCAGAGCTGGATTCTCCAAAAGGTTCAGGTCAGAGAGACATGGAAGCATGGATCACTTACAGCTGCTGGAGACTGAGCAGTTTTTGTTGTCTTGATCCCTACATACTAAGCTCTTCGGAAGATGTGCTCTTACCACAGCATCTTCTGAAATAGATCATCAAAACTTTCTGTTCCCTAGTTCTGACCCTTTATTAAACAGCTTTGTACTACTTCAGAAATGGCTGACCTTTGTGTCTCGGGCTTGTTTTTTGCTCCAGTATGTCACAGAGGCAGAAGGAAACCTCCAGCGAGCAAGAGCCTTGGTAGATGGGATGCAGAAGGAGAAGATTGAGCTGTTGAACCAGCTGGAAGAGGAGAAGAGGTAAAGCAGGAGTGGCTGGGTGTGAGGGAGGTGAAGTCATGTGTGGACAGTGATAAAGCATTCAGGTGGTTTTGGCTTAAGGATACAGTATCACAGAATCACCAGGTTGGAAGAGACCTTCAAGATCATTGAATCCAACCCATGCCCTAACACCTCAACTAAACCATGGCACCGAGTGCCACATCCAATCTTTTTTTAAACACATCCAGGGATGGTGACTCCACCACCTCCCTGGGCAGACCATTCCAGTACTTTGTGACTCTTTCTGTAACAATCTTTTTCCCAATATCCTGCCTGTATTTTCCTTGGCACAGCTTAGGACTGTGTCCTCTTGTTCTGTCAGTTGTTGCCTGGAGAAAGAGACCAACCCTCACCTGACTACAGCCACCTTTCAGGAAGTTGTAGAGAGTATGAAATAAGAACTGGATCATAAACAGGCATGTGCATGTTGGGCCATCACAGACCCTCCTGTACAACCTGGATTTGCTAAAGACCCCTTCTTCCCCTCCATTTGTGATAGGCTGATCTTGAGGATGTTCTTTTTGAGGAAGGGAAGCCAAACTGGAGTACAGCCTTACTGTAGTGTGATTCACCATCTCCCCACATCGCAGAGGCCTCCATTCGTGCATATATCATGGTGCATACATTTCCTCTCTGGATAAGACTGAAGATCTGCATGTCATTCTTGGAGTCCAGTTGTTCCATGTATATAATTAAACTCTTCAGTGGGAATAGGAAAACATTTCTGTGTATTAAGTAACTGTGTTGATTTCAATTGAGTGATGCCCCTCCTGAGGGTGAAATGTTTTTTCATGCGTAAGTCTCCCCATATTCCTGGTAGGCAGTTGACTTTCCCAGCTCCAGGAGGCCTTTAACCCAAGACAGCTGAGTTTTCCCCTAAATATCAACAGATGCCTCCCTCCTCTAATTAGAGGAGGTTTAGACGAGGAAGCTTGTTTATGAAGTTAGTTACGTACACTCACAGCTATTTTTATCTCTAACAGAATCAGTCTCCTTACATCTGGCTGCCAGCTACACATCCTCAGCCTTTTTTTAATCAGTAAAGAGAAAAAGAGGGCTGAGTCTAGCAGAAAATTGAATTATTTTCTACTGTTACTGGCTTCTCTCTTCCAAAAGAGAAGAGTTTCCTTAGCATGTCTGTGTTAATGTATGTGGTTTTATGTGCATTTATGCATGACTGGGCTGTACAATCTGTGGGGAAGGCTCTTCTGCCAGGTTAGCTCACAGTTTCCACATTGTGGAAACATTAAATGTTGCCCACCCTCTGCCAAGGAGGATCCTGTTCCCTTGAAATATTTTGTATGGACCCTGTGCATTTGGCACAGGAATTACCCAGTGCTTGGCTGCAGCATAATAAGGTTTAAATAAACCAGTGAAACCTGGTTGTGGTTTACTTGTTTTCAGAATCCTGGTGTCAGAGAACAGTAGTTTTGTGTCTGAGAGGATGTACCTTGCAAAAAGGCCATGTTTGTTTGTGGAAAGCTGCTTATAACTGTCCTGCTCTGTGGGTCTTGCTGCTCAGTTTCTGCTGAGCTGTTTGTATCCAAAGGTGGTCTGTATTCCTCTCCTCTCAGACTTTGGTTCTGCAGGCCATGACATGGTTTTTTAATATTGGGTGGGTGGTTTTAGAACACAAAAAGCTTATCAGTAGTTTTTGGGCAGCTTTTCCATTTGTTGGTAATGATCTCTCCATTGATGGTGTTGTAGTAATCTGTAAAATTTGATTAATAGTGGAAAGGACTCATATGCAATGGCTGCTTAGACAGAGGGTGCTGAGTGTTCCTGATTGCTCTTTGTGTCTCTCTCCTTCCCCAGGAAAGTGGAGGACTTGCAGTTCCGTGTGGAGGAAGAATCCATTACGAAAGGGGATCTAGAGGTAATTCATTATGATCTTGCCAAAATGTGGGGTCTAAAGTTACATGTGGGGCCTCGCTTGAGTAACTTCTGCCGTCTTTTGCTCCCCTATAACAATAATTTATTGATGGCTTTGGACCTGCTGCAAACACCATGGTGTAAACTGTGAGGATTGTTCTTTGGTGTGGTGCCCAATGACTAGTCACACTCGGAGCTGCCTGGAGTTAATCTGTCACTCTGAGTTGCCAAGCCATGTTAAAATCTGTATCTGAATGTGTTGGAACATACGTTTTTCCACTCTAGAAATTAATTGATGGTTCAGTTCCTGTCCCTGCGGCGTCCTTCTTTTAGCAGCTAATGGGCACACACAATCTCCTGGTTGGATGCTGTTTAATTCCAGCCAAAAATGCTATGTATCCTGAGGTATCCTCATGTGGAGTTCACTGCCCATGAGTGTGGGTTTGACACTAGGATTGACACCCTGCCACTGGGAAGAGCTGTTCCTCAGAGTGATGCTGTTGCAGTGAACATTGTGCAAACTGGAAGTGATGTTGGGAGCTTGCCCTTGAGTGGGAGGCTTTTCCAGGGGGAAAAAAGGGAGGGAGAATCTTTCTGTGAAAGCAAGGCTCTGATCTCCACATATAAATCAAGGGAGGTTTCCTTCTCTTCAGCTGGAGTGCCGGCTTAGTAACAGCCAGAAATGTCAAGGGCCCTGCTCCTGTGCTTTACTGTCACTCATAGCAATAAAAGCCCAGGAAAATGGGAAAACTACGAAGTGAGTGTGTTGCTGTGGCTGTGACCCTGTTGGCATAAACCTCTCCTCTTCATCCAGAAGCTGAAGGCGATGTTTGACAGGGTGTAAATTAGCAGTGCGCTCATAGCAGACCTTTGCTGAAGCACAGCAAGCGTAGTTTCTGCCTGTCGCGTGGGTGCAAAATCAGATTTCTGTTCATCCCTGAGCTGACAGCTTTCCCCCAGTGCTTTAGAGAAGGGTGGTTGATCCATCCGTCATTCCCTTTGAGAGCACTGAATTGTACCTTTGTAAGCTCCGGGTGTTTAAGCCTGGCTGTGTAATGATGGCAGTGGGACCAGGGTTGGCCAGTTAGTATATTTGGATATATTTTTTTTTAAGAAGCTACCATGTTTAGCAAGAGGATAAGCTGCTGTGGATAAGGGCTCCCATTCTCAGTTTGGGACATGCAGTCTTATTTTCCTTTGGGCTGGGAAGGAATTGTTTTGCAATGGGGTTGGGGCTAAGCTTTCAGCAGGCCATTATGGTCCTGTCCTCACTTCCATGCTTGCCTGTACAAAACAACAAATAATTTAGGAAAGCTTGATTTCCTCTGATCCAGGGAACTGGCATGCTCTCCATGAGTCCAGCATCAGTACCAGCACAAGTGTTGGCAGAGGGCTTGGCTGTGGCCAGTTTTTACATCCTGTCTGCCTAATTTGCATGCTCAGACTGAATGATTGACCCACTGGAGTTATTTCTCACCTTGCTGCTTTTTTTGTGGAGACAGTTAAGTTTTCCAGAAGCAAGTAAGTAACTTACAGAGAAAAAAACCTCTGAAACCTTTTATTGGAAATCAGGAGGATAAATGCTCCTTCATGTTGCAGTGTGTTTCCTAGGAAATGGTTGTTCTTGGTATTCATTGTGTAAAATCACAATGAAGTCATCCAGTGGCTGTAAGCACAGCCCCTGGCGTCCCTCTGTGGAGCTGAAGTATCCCAAAGCAAAGTCCAGTGACAGTTGTCTGCTTTCCTCTGGTCTTGTTAGTCCTCTTACACCAGCAGCTCTTCCAGGTATTCAGAGGGGAGTGTTTATTTTGACTTACCAGCCAGTAACAGACATGATGACAATGGTAAGAACAGATTCTCTGCTCTGTGGTCCCTGGCTCTGGGGTTTCTGCTGAAGGTTTGGCTAAATCCCCTGATGTTTGTCCCAAGAGCATGTATGTTTTGAATAAATCTAGGGCTCTTGAGTGTTGAGCATGGAAGGCAGCATCCTTGGAAGCAATTTGACCAAAGAAGTCCATGTGTTGGTGGCTTGAAGATACAGATCAAGGTTGTGGACCTCTGACAGAGGGGCTGTGGATTTAGCCTTGAAATGTAGTTATTAAAATTCAACCCACTTTTGATCCTCGTTGGCAGCTGATGCTGTAGTGCTTTGGCAGATGAAAAACAAATGCAGGAAAAGCTTTCAAGGGCTTTGAAAGATGAAAACTGAATATAGGAAAAGCTTTCAGGAAAGGCTTTTTGTGGTGGAAGACCGTGGTTTACAGGAAATATTATCCTCATCAAGGAACTCTCTCATGCTCATCTCCATGCTGGATCCTGCAGCGTGCCTTGAATGCCAATGGGAAGTCAGTTTATAATTTCTGAACAGTATTTTAAGGCAAATAGCTAGAAGTAAATCTGAAATTCATATCTGAGCTTCCTCAAAGTGCAGGAAAACTTTGGATTAGGGGCTCTGACTCATACTGGCTAGTACTAGCAAACCAATTTACATAAAATACAGGATTTGATCTAAATCTAAGATCTAAGGACTGTAAAACAGTTAATCTAATTTTTTTCCATGGTTTTTGGTTTGTTTTTTTCTTTTTTTGCTCTATTTTCATATGTTTTTCCAGAGTTGGAAAATAGCAGGAGTAATAGAATACTAACTGAGAATATCAGGTGGGACTGAGAGCTTGACTTGGCACTTGTGTTAACCTCAGGAGTCTGGAGAGAATGTCTTTGAGAAGTCCAGAGATGAGTTTTATAATAGGTTAGCATCTTCAGGTAGCAAACATCTGATGTGCTGCCACCAGTTAATTAATTGGTATCAATGGAATATTTATTCCTGTAAGTAAAATCAAGCCTGGAGCTCCATTTTGAGATGTGGATCTTTGGGCTTTATAGGGAGCAGAATTAATTGTATTTAATTAATTAAATGCCTTTGTTATTATCATTATTATTAGAATGCAATCAGCCAACTTTTGCACTTAAGTTATATAATTTGGGCTTTTGATAATATCTTGGCTCCTGAATCCACATCTTTTTCCCCTCTCCTTCAGGGGTCAAATAAGGCACATAAAATACAGAGCCATCGGAATATAACTGGCAGTTACGTCACCATCTACGAATACATGTACAATGATATTTTGCAAGCATAAAACGTAGATTTTTTTAAACTTCAGTTTCTATCATTTTTACGCAACTAGCTAAGCCTTGCTTTATTGTAGGGAAGGGCAGAAAATCCTGAAAACTGGCTCCAGTAGAAAGAGGGGGGAAGCAAATAATTATATGGAAAATGAGGGGCAAAAACTGGGAGTAAAAAATGGTTCTGAGCAGGTTTGTTTGCTTTTTGCTAGATTAATTTTTTAATTTGGTAGATTAATTAAGTTTAATTTGAAGGAAAATGTGGGTTTTGTAAGCTAAAAAAGTGTGACGGCCACAGTGTGCATGCACTTTCCTGTGTCTCCTCTTTTATTTATGGGGAATTTTACATGATATTACACTGGCAGGTGTGGAGTGCTGAGCTTTGCCACCAAGTGCAGCTTTGTACTTCAGCTTTAAAAGTGAAGGGCACTGAAGGAGTGCCCAGAGCCAATGCTCCTGGATTTGGAAAGATTACGTGAGCTTCTTGTGCTTAGTTGAATCATTCGTCAAAACAAAATCCTTGAAAACAACCAACCAACCAACAAAGTTCTGTTTTCTTGTGCCAAAATTAGTAGAGTCTTACTGTACAAAAATCACTTTGAAATTCATGTCAGGCCTATTCAAACTCAAAGCACTGATTTATAGAAGAGTTTGGTATCTCAATTCCCTGATTGCTTCAGTGCAGTGTTTTTTTTGTTTTACAACATGCCATGTACAGTCCGACCTGCTTTTTTTTCCCCACTTAGTGTAGGATTCACACTGTCTCCAGAGTAAAAAGAGGATGGAAACTTCCAGCTCTTTTCAGTCTACCTAGTGATTCTTCTTGAGGAGAGATGTGGAGAATCATTGCAGTGTTTGCATTCTCTGTGTGTATGAGGGCCTTGTACTGGTGGGAGCTTTGCTTTTTAGGAAGTGTCTTCAGTTGAGATGCAGGAAAACACTGAAGCAGGTTTCTAATGCAGAAGGATGTTTTCCCATCACAGATTCAGTTTTCTTGTGAAGAGTCTCTACGAGTACCATGTAAAATCCCGTAGGGACCGTTTTCTGTTTTGTTGGATTTTTCCTCTTTGTTTGGATCTTTATTCTCTTCCTGTTGTGAACTGCCTTTCCTTGTCTTGTACGCTGGAGATGATGTTGCAGCCTTCTCTTTCCCTCTTTCTCTCTCTCCCTCCCTTCCCCTACTCCCATCTCCACTGTTCTTTTTTCCCTCTGTGTGACCAGACTCAGACGCAGTTGGAGCATGCCCGAATACGGGAGCTCGAGCAGAGCCTGCTGTTTGAGAAGGCACAGGCTGAAAAACTCCTCAGAGAATTAGAGGACACCAGGGTAATGGAACCCCACTTGCCCTGCCTGCAGACAGCGCTTGCCCTGCCTTGGTGCTCATGATGCCTTGCTTTGGGTTTCTTCCTTTTGGTTTTTGTGGGGTTGGTTGATTTTGGCTTGAACTTAAGCTTCCCTGATTTTCTTTTGTTTTGGTTTGGTTTTGGGGGTTTTTTTGGTTTTTTTTGTTTGTTTGTTTTGGTTTTGGTTGTTTGTTTTTATTTGCTCTCTTTCCCGGAAACAGTAGTACGATATGATTTCTAGCTTTGCTTCTCATGTGGGGAACTTGTTTCTCAGATTGAGTTTGCTTCTCTGCCCCATGCCACCATCTGACACATGAGCTCTTCACAATTCATTTTTCAATTAGCATATCCCAGCAATATCCACACCCTGCACAATTCATTCTGCTTCGAGGCCCCCCTGGGCTGTAAGAGGAAATAACATTGATATCAACATTCCAGTCTCCCCTGCCAGTTGTGGGAGCTGCCATCTGGAGTGGAAGGTACTGGTGAATGCAGGTGGGCCCACTCTGATCCTTGGCCCTGCCTGCAACAGGACAGGTTGCCCAGAGGAATCCTAAAAGCAGGCCAGATGTGGAACGGGTTTTTTTGTGCTGGTGTGGTGTGGGAAGCAGCAGATTTGCTGCAGTGAGCAGCAATGGGTTTGAGAGCTGTAGAAAACACAAACATGTGGGTCTCCAAAAGGTCTGGATGATTTGAAGCCCCCTGTGCTCATCTAAAATAATGACCACCAGCCTCCTGGGCTGATGGCTGCTGGGGAAATGGCGATTGAAATGGAGTGGAATTGATTTCTTGGGGTTTGGCTCGGTTTCCTTCTTTCTTTTGCCTTTTTCTAATATTTCATCCTCTTCTCCATCCATAGCTTCAGCACCCTGAACTCCCTGTGACTTGCAGGGAGTTCAGCCCTGCCAGGTTACATTCAGATTGCAAAACATGGATCCATAGCCCTTAAGCTTAATGTCCACCATGGCCAGATTTATTGTCTTGCATCCTCTTAGCCTCCTTTGTTTGTTTGACTTCGGTAATAAACTCTAACAAGTACTCACGTGTAAAAATCCCTTTTCCTTTTTACACCAGGGTAAACAAATTCCATTACAGAAGAGAGGTCTGCAGGCTGAGGATTGCTGAGCAATAAAGGAAACATGATATGCTTAATGCTGGTTTTGATGCTTGTGAAATTCCTGCATGTGCAGTCACATCTCCTCTGTGCATCATCTGGCAAGATGCCTGGTCTGGAAACATAATGCCCTTCCAGGACATTATCTTTCATAAACCACTGTTGCTCCCTAGTGAATTTCAAGGGTTATTTCCAAGATGTTTTTTCTGTAGAAAGCAAGAGATTTGTATTAGGAAAAATAAATTGCAATTGGCACAGACATAACTGTAAGTTGTCAATGCTGGTTACCCTGGTGCAAAACTGTGCTCAGGTTGGAGGGTACTGGGTGTTCTTTACCTCTTTATTTGAATTTTGACTAATGTACTTTGGATTTACTTACACTGGAGCACACTTACTAAAGGAGAAGGATGCAGCAATGAGAGGTGTGCTGACTTTGTGTTCTCTGTCATGTTGCAGTTAACCACGGTGGCGGAGAAGTCCAGAATCCTGCAGCTGGAGGAGGAGTTGAGCCTCAGGCGCAGCGAGGTGGATGAGCTCCGGCAGTGCCTCCAGAGCTCCCACCAGGCAGAGACCCCTGAACATAACCTGGGCTTGCAGTCGGAGGCTCTTCGGCTGCGGGATCAGCTGCTGTCTGCCAACAAGGAACATCAGAAGGAAAGCAGCCAGCTGAAGGAGAAGTACGAGAAGACACTAAAGAAGTACCAGCAGGAGATGGAGAAGCTGAAATCTGTCAATGAGAAGTATTCACAGGAGATTGTTGACCTAAAGCATAAAGTTCAGCAAGCCACTAACGAGAACATGGGGCTCATGGACAACTGGAAGTCTAAGTTGGACACGTTAGCTTCTGACCACCAGAAGTCTCTGGAGGACCTGAAAGCCACATTCAACTCAGGCCCTGATACCCAGCACAAGGAGATCGTGGAGCTGAAGGCAGTGGTGGAGAGTATAAAGTTGGAGCACCAGCTTGAGTTGGAGAACTTGAAAGCAAAGCATGACATTGAGACAGCTGTCCATATAAAGGAGAAAGAGAGTCTCAAACTGAAGCTGCAGGAGGCTTTCGATGAAGCAGAAAAAAGCAACCGCAGCTGGAAAATGCAAATGGAAACCAAAAGCAGTCAGCACCTTCTTGAGCTCCAAGATGTGAAGGACAAGTGTCGAGATGCTGAGCTGAGGGTGCATGAACTGGAGAAACTTCATGGTGAATACACAGATCAGACACAAGCAATAGCTTTCTTGAAAGAGCAGATATCTTTGGCTGAAAAGAAGATGCTGGACTATGAAACGTTACAGAAAACAGAAGCCCACAGCAAACAGGAGATCCAAAGATTGCAGGAAAAAGTGCTTGTCTTAGAGAACAAGCTGCAGTCCATGGAGGCCCTGCATCCTTCTCAGCATGCAAATGTATGACTTTGGGGTCATTTGGCTTGTTTATTATTACTGTTGGTAACTCCTCAGCCGCTGCCTTGTGCAGTTTTCTGAGGCCTCAAATATTTGGATGTTTTTTTCCTTCCACTGACAGTGCTCTTTCTGCACTGCATCTCCATGCTGAAGGTGTCTTTCCACTCTAGAAAGCCAGTACAGTGGGACAGTTAGGAAAAAGGAGCAAGTGGGGCCACATCTGAGCTTGGAGGCTGCTGTGGCAGCAAAGTAGGGCTGTCATGGTTTGCCAGAGTGGGCTCTCATCCTGAGCAAAGCAGTGTTCTGAGCTGGAAAACCATCATTCCTACAATACAGTTGTGTTTCTCCAAGGAGCTGCAGCAGTCTTGGTGTGCTATTGGCCAAGACTCTTTAGGGGTGGTAGGAGGATAGGGTGGAAAAAGAGTTATCCTTGCTCAGCACCTGGAGCAGGGTTTGAGAGGTGCAGTGAGCGGCTGAACTGTGGGATGGGGTGGGGGTGTGCCAGTAGCAGGGCAGGGGCTTCACAGCACATATGGGAGACAGGGAAATGCTGATGTTGAGGATTATAGGGGAAAAGCTGCCAGCAAGGGTCAGAATGGCACCAAGCTGAGGAAGTAAAATGCCTGATTAAATATGAGACCGGGGAAGGCTGAAATAAGAGCAGTAATATGAAGGGGTCAATTTACTGTGGCCTTTGTGTCTCTTTAAGTCATCCTTTTTTTTTTTTTTTTTTGACTATTTGCCACAAGATGCATCATCCTGCCTTTGTGCATGGCACAGAGAATTGTGGCTGGTTCTGCACTGTAGAGATTGGGGAGATTGCTACTCATGGCTCTGGGATGGGCCCCTATTTGTGTTTGGATTTTGCATGAGAAATGAGGAAAAACCCAGTTTACATCCTGTGGGGATGCAGAAAATTAAAATAAGCTAAAAATGTGCACATTTTAAGAATACTGTGTTGAAATTTCACTGGTGATGTAGTTTCTGTTCCAGATAGAGATGCCAATGAATTCAATGCCTGTGTTTCGTTTCCCAACATGAACAGCCCCACTGAAACCAGTTGCACCTCCTGGCAGCAAAGTCAAGCCCATGAATTCCATGTTGTCTAAGTCAGAACTTCACACCTTAGAAATGGGCACACTGAGGACAATAGATACAAAGGCCGAGGAGGAATCTCCAGCATTAATAGTGTTTGAAGGGTTGCTCTAGCGTGTTTCATCTAGTAAGGACAGTTGGGAACAAAAAGTACAGCCAGGACCCTGGGAAAAGGGGGTTGTTATTACATGTGACACATTATAGCCAATATTCAAACAGGAATGAAGGGAAAAGAAGAAGCTGGAAGCTTGTTCGAGAGCCCTTTAGATAAATGGAAGGGCTCTGGGGGATATTGATACTGGATTAGAACCAGGGAAGTCTTGAAGTAGTTATTTCAACTATGTGTCAATTAAAATCAGGAGAACATGGGAAGAAATGCATGGGTGAAAGAAAGCCTTTGAGTATCATGGGGCAAGTTCTATTTTAAATTGTCTTAGTTAATTTAAAGTGACTGCAGTATTCACTGTTCAAGTATTTTAAACAAGCAAAGGTGACCTGTGACAGTCTTTCCTAGACCTTCAAGTGAGAACCACAGCTGCGCTTCCCTGGAGTAGTTAAATAGTTTTTTCAATGCCAAAAGTATGTTGGGAAACATATTTCTCCTCTGGGGGTGCTCGTGCTTCTGTTTGACTTGTCCCCCAGCCCAGACTATAGGGAACTGGCCTTAGGGCTCTTGGCTGTGGTGGCCACAGCAACCGCTGGGTCTGGGCATGGGCTGAGGTTCCAACAAAGGCTGCTGGATGGGAAGAGGCATGAAGGGCTCAGTTGTAGCCTCTGCCATGGAAAGCTTGGCATTGAAAGCTCTGCAGTGTCTGGCTTTTCATTGCAATATAGAAAAGAAGGTGGGGAAAAAAGCAGAATCCTCTCTATGGACCTGGCATTTGCTTGTTATTATTTTTATGAATGTATTAGCTCTCTAATAAATTATTATTTTATCAGTGTTTTTATAGCTTTGGGCACAGCTAGGTTCTACGGAAGTTGAGGAACTTGTTGACTGGTAGGTCTCAAGCTGCATGCTGGAGAGCATTTGCAGTTGGCTCTTTGCTGTGATTGACCAGAGATGCCTGGGCTGAGGGACAGCAGCTCTTTCATCCCTCTGCACAAACTCTGAGTGTGCAGAGGTGGAACCAGAACTTGTGGGGAAAAACTTGAGTTCTGTTCCCTTCTGGGTGAATCCTGCTGTTGTGCTCAACTGCGAGTGGTGTGTGGGCACTCTGGTCAGCCTCAGTAGTACCCAGCTGGACAAGTGGCTCCTCAAAAAAGCCTTTATGTCCCTCTTGGGAAGGATGTAAAACATCCTAACTTGGACATTGGATACCTTCTGCTTTGGATGGGGCTTTGTGGTTAACTTTGCTTTGAATCTTTGGGTAAAGGATTTGTTTATATCTCATATTTTATATTTATTCCAGATGATTGAGACTAATGATATTTCAGAAGAAAAGATAAAGATGAAGCAGACTATGGAAGGTATGAAGCTATTATTTTTACTTGGAACATCCTGTTCTAGTGACTTGTATGCTTTCTCTTCCTCTGGCTTTCTGCTCTTGCAGGGATGGCTGCATGGAAGGGGTGTAGGAAGTAATTTCATCTGTCAAAATTTGCTGGATGACATTTGTTGTCTGGCTTTGTTTTTTCCTTCTAATCAAGCTGAGCATATGCACAGATGGATGTTTTTACCTGTATTAGACATTCTCCATACAGATGGTGCAGGTTACAGACACATCTGGGGAAATAGGTGCATTTCCATCCCATCACTGATTTTTACAGCAGGTAAAATTCAGACATTAAGTGTAACTTGTTCACAGGAGTGATCATGGTAGATATTAATGTGACTGTCTTCAAATAATGATAATTACTTTTTATTAAGCTTACTATAAATTAAATCCATCCTTTTAACAAAATGGGAAACTTTCACACTCAGAAAACTTTGTATAGTGTATTTCAACTTTAACTGCACTCAGCCCCCTCACAGAGGGTAAGCTGTAACACTGAGTCTGAGCAATAGAGCTGGATCCAGAGGTGTTTTGTCCTATTTCTGTTGCCCTCAGTGCAAGCCAGGCATTGTCCATAAGCCTCATCTGTCTTTGCAGGTATGGGATTACGTAGAACACATTCCTATTATACCCCATCCCTGGAAGTGTCCAAGGCCAGGCTGGGCAGGGCTTGGAGCAGCCTGGGACAGTGGAAGGTGTCCCTGACCAAAGCAGAGTGGGTGGAACAAGACGATCTTTAAGTTCCTTTCCAAACCAAACTATTTTATGTTCCTACACCAAATTGTTTGCTGATTGACAGGTAATTCCTGCCTAGTGATGGCAGAGCTTAACTAGATCCAGCAGCCACTGCTCTGAATGGCCACTCAGTCCATGTGTGCATTGTTTCCACATTGAATAAACCCCAGAAAGATCTACTGAAAACAACCAGGTCAGATTTGAGCCACAAAAGCATCAGACTTCAGATCTACAGCTCTGAGCATGGAAATACATCAGTTCCAGAAAAATGTCGTTTGAAATAGTCTCTGCCTTCCACTGTAGGAGGTGACACAAAGAAATGTGCTAAAAGCTCCTTTTGGTTTTTCTTTAATTAATGTTTTATTCCCTTTTTCCCCTCCTCCTTTGTGGTTGCTTTCTTATCCCTGTCTGATACAGTGTGTATCCCACCTCCAAGTGTGGTGAGATGCAGTGTCTCCAGCTGCTTCTCTGCCAACAGGAGTGTACCACCATGGTGCCTGGTGCACCCTGACCCATGCTGTGCACCTGACACCTTCCCAATTTGCACAAAGCATTTTCCAACCCTCTAATCTTTGTCTTTTCATTCCCTGACAGACCTCCAAGACAAGCTGAGTAAAAGAGACAAAGAGGTGTCATCTCTGGTGACCCAGACTGAAACTCTAAGGGCTCAAGTAAGTGGTAAGTTTCCCTAATCCAGTGTTGGTGGGAATGAAATGTTTCCCTGCTTGTCCTATCCACTGATGTTGAACAAGAGCCCAGAGCTGAAATAGGCTGATGTAAAACATGATGTTGCTGGTTTTTTTATAGATATTGCTGGTAAAAATGAGTTCAGGAATTGAACACAAATGGCAGAAGATATTTGTGTCCTGTGAGGGAGGGTTTGGGTTTGTTTATGTGTAAAGCTAATGAGGCAGAAGTCAGTGGAGCTGGGTGTGTTGTTTCCAAGTTCTCCCCTTAACTACAGCCAGATCAAGAGCTAATTAGGTCTGTGCTTTTAGGAGTAGGAATTGGGAAAAGACAAAAAGCAGGAATATAAGTAAAGGACTAAGTGACCTTTCTTCCCCTGAATCCTCTGCTTCTCATAGCTTTGGAAAATAAATGCAAAACAGCAGAAAAGAAGGCTGATTCGGTGTTCAAAGAAAAGAAGAGGTTGGAAGGGGAACTGGAAGCCTTGACCAAGAAAACACATGATGCCTCAGGGCAACTGGTCCTGATTAGCCAGGAGCTTCTCAAGAAGGAAAGGTTGGTGTGCAGGTCTGAAGGACAGAGCTGGAGACAGAGGGGCTCTGTGTATATTCATGTTCCTTCTGGGTGTTGTAATCTACCACCAGAAGTGTACGGTTGCGCTGTTGAAATCCAGCCCACAGCTTTCCTGTTCTTTAGAGATGCTGATGTGTGAATTTGGTTAGAATTAAAGGCTGTGAATTCTCAAAATGCACTGCCCTTTCACTGCTTGCCAGGAGCTGCAAGACAGCTCAGTACCCGTATAGATGCTGAATGAAGTCATCTACAAGCCAGCCAATCTGGCTGCTGCCTGGCTCCCAAGCAGTGCCCTGTGCAGGTCCCAATCTCAGAGCTGGCGAAGTGGGACAAGAAAAGAGTGGTGGGAGTTGGGTCAGATTTGCTCACTGGCCTTTCTTTGGATCTCTAGCAAAGGGGGGAGGGAACACAGCAGGACTCCAGTGGTGTGTGGGCTCTGGGAATGTCTTCATCTCTTCCTGCTGCTGCTTCCAGGAGCCTGAACGAGCTGAGAGCGCTGTTACTGGAGGCAAACCGGCACTCGCCGGGGCCGGAGCGGGACCTCAGCCGGGAAGTGCATAAAGCTGAATGGCGGCTGAAGGAACAGAAGCTCAAAGATGACATCAAGGGGCTGCGAGAGAAACTGGTTGTGCTGGTGAGGGCACCAAAACCCCTCCTGGGCATGGCCTGGAGGCTGCAGGGCTCAGTACTGCTGAGGGGAGTGGGGGAGAGAGTCTGAGTCCTTCACTCTTGCTCCAGGTCTTTGTGTTTACTTTTGTGCTGCTGAGCATCTGATGGGAATTCTCTTGACAACGACTGAGCTGTGCCCTGGCTTAGCAGCACCTCATTAAGCAGCAAAGATGTCCATATGTCATATAATCGCAGAATGTCCCGAGTTGGAAGGGCCGCAAGGATCATCAAGTCCAACTCCTGGCCCTGCACAGGACACCCCAACAATCACATGTGCCTGGGAGCGTTGTCCAAATGCTCCTGGAGCTCTGGCAGCCTTGGGGCCGTCCCCACTGCCCTGGGGAGCCTGTTCAGTGCTCAACCACGCTCTGGAGGAAGAACCTTTTCCTGATGCCCAACCTAAACCTCCCCTGATGCAGCTCCAGCCATTCCCTAGATCCCGTTCCTGGTCACAGAGAGCAGAGATCAGTGTGTGCCTCTGCTTCCCCTCGAGGGAAGTTATAGACTGCTATGTCCTTCTCCAGTGTTTTTCTGTTCCCACAGATTTTAGATCCATGGCTAAATAAGGCTACAGTTTGTGGGAGAAACTGAACGTCATTCAGCTACCCCACGAGTTTTACACACACTGATGCAAGAATAAGCAGTGTCCTCTAATTCCCTTGTACTTCAGCGTCCTCCAGTGGTTGAAATGTGAATAATTGATTTGAACTGCTGGGAACAAACTGGAGCTGCTTCTGGTCACTTGATGCGAGCTGTGCTCTGCGCCATCTGCTGATGAAATCACAACGTGGAGTTATGTGGATTTGTACCTTGAGTTTCTGCAGCTATTGGTTTTGATATAACATGCTCCTGTTTTCCCTTTGCTGTCTTAAGGACAAGGAAAAGTCAGTAACGGACCAGCGGAGATATTCCCTGATCGACCCCTCTTCGGAGTCGGAAGTGATCCGGCTGCAGCACCGGCTCGTCAGCACAGAGGATGTGCTGCGCAACGCACTGGAGCAGGGACACCAGATGGAGAAGCTCATGGAAGCAATGAGACTCTCCTCTGAGAAAACACAGGTAGAACATCAGCAAACAGGGTTGCTTAGCCCTCATCAATCCCCTGGGATCTTGCCCTATGTTCAGGGGGTGATGCCATCAGCTGGGTCCCCTCTTTGAAAACAACCTGACAAGGCCTTGTTCTGTCAGATGTAGCCTAATGCTATAAAATCTCTGCTAGTTGGTAATCACAGATCCCTTTGTGCTCCAGAGAATCGTTGCTAGGGGTTTGGGGAAGTTGCACTGTGAGTAACTGTTCTTTATGTGTACAGTATTGTCTGGCTGCACTTCATAACATGGAGGTTGAGATTTTTCTGGCATCCCTCTTCTTTGAGAGGTTTATCTGTGCAGTCCCTAAGCAGAAGCTTTGCAGGTGACTCTGGGAAAATGTCTTCCATTTCTCTTACCAGCTTTCTTACCACCTTGGTGTCTGATACGAGTTTGCTGATGGACTGTAAATGTTCCCACTCCAGTTTCTGCCTTCTCTCCCCAACTTCCTTCCCTCTGTTTCTTCTGACTAAAGAAAAGCTGCATCTGTTGCCTGTCTTATGTCCTTCTTTTTGAAACTGAAGGGTGCAAATAGCTTGACTCTCAACACTTGGCTTTTCCATCTCATATGTGTGGAGTCTCAGCCCTGACTGATTCCTCCTGCAAAGTGACCTGCCTCTTGTGCCAAGCTTTGTGCTTCATGTCCTTGTTCTTCTAGCTGTATTTTCTCTTGGGTCTGCAAATAGGGCATGGCTTTTGGAGCTCAGATAAACCATTATTTCTCTTGCACTCGCTCATTTAAATTCTCAGCTGAAAAATGTCTTTCTCTTGCAGTAATGAGTTACAACTGGCATACAAGCAGACACCTTAGGGTAATAAAGAACAAGCCACAAGACACAGAATGGGAAGAAAGCTTTTTTTCACTGATGCAGGTGCAGATATGCTGTGTTAGATAATCTGGGGGGTTTCAAGCCTTCTCCTCTCATGGCAGTCTCCTTTGGATACACCAAACACTGTTTGCATTGCAGTGGTACGGGCAGGGAGGTGATCAGGAGGAGGGTGCAAGGTAAAAACTGCAACCCTGAAAAATCTGCTGGCTCACTGAACATCTGTGTGTTGCAGACAAGTCTCTATATCCTGCAGGGCAGCATCTTGCCAGCACCAGGCAGGACAGCTGGAGTTGGGATGACATGTTTGTGGCAGTCCAAGATGTACCATAATCCGTTCAGGACCTCCAGAGTGACTTCTGCTGTAATTGCTACGTGTCAAATGCAAATGCATCATGACAGCCTCATCTCTTGGCAGCTACAGGAGGGGTGGGGGAAGTTATTCTCTATTTGCTTTAATGCACAGTCTCTTGAGAAAGGGAAATCTTCCCTTTTGCATACCATCTCCAGAAGTTGTGCAGGTGGTAATTATTTCTTCCTCAGTTCTAGAAAATGACTAATCTTACCTGAAGTGAGTTAGAACAGACCTTATGAGGTCAGCTAGGATATCCCTAGTTCGATATATTCATGCTTAAGAAAATGTAGAGCTATGACAGAATAGCATTTTGTCTTCAACCACAATCCAAAGGTGCAAAGAAGCAGCGGATTACTGTGGGAAGCCAGGCTTCAAATTTCTGTTGATGTCAGGTTCTTAAAGTGCCTATTTACAGGGAAGTATGGATCAAAGCTCCCTAGTTTTGGTTTGGTAGCTGTTCACCCTTCCCCTTATGAAGGGGGATTGTTAACCAGGGGCTTTCAGGCTGAGGTTGAGGACATTGCAGGTTGAAACAGATCCTGCTGCAATAGTTGGGGAATTGATGGTTCTTCTCTGTAAGTCACATGCCCACTGTAACTCATTCTGCACCACCTTCCAACCTCCTGTCTCCTCTCTGATAGAAGCAGCTGTTGCCCAGGGATCTGCCTTGGCAGAAAGAAAATCTTCGCCTTCTCCTTGTGTTGGGAGACTCCTGACCCACAGCTTTGCAGAAAATAACAAGGATTTGGCAGTTGGACTTTTTCTTGAAGAGTTTTAGTGATTCCTCTGGGAGCCTTTTTATTTAATTTTCACTTTGTTCATTATTGTGACCATGTTCCAAGACCGGACTTCAAGCCTGATTTTTGATATCTGCTGTCTGCTCAGTGCCCAGATTGGGTGAGCTGCAGGCAGATGGGGGGTGTAGACCCAAAGGCTGAGCCCTGACAGCAGCACTATTCTTGCCATCCATGTAGGATCCACTGCCTGGCAAACATCTCAGGCTCTCATCAGAGCTTGGTTTGAATTTCTGCCTGGTTTTCAAGTTCAAACTAAACCTCTGTCCTGTAGACTTGATTCTGCACCTTTGTGGTCCCAGTGAGGGTGGAAACTGGGACTCTTAAACCCTGCAGTCTTTTCTCCCCATAATGCCATCAGCAGTTCACCAGCAAATGTGACTCTGATTGCCAAAGCCCGAGCACCCAGCTGGGGCTTCAGGCTGCAGCTTTCTTCTCTTGCTTGTGCTGGCTGTATGATCATTTTGAAGCTGAAGGCTCCATACTACTCTGCTAGACAAACATTATAAATGTTTAAAAGTTCTGGTGCTTTCTAAAGATAGAACAGCCTGTCCTGGTTGCCAGACCTGTCCCCGGAGATGGGAAATGGGGAATGGCAAATGTCCTTTCCAGTGCTGTGCTTTGCAGCTAACACTGCCCTTGGCTGAGGTTTTGTTTTTTGGTATTTAAGCATTAGGGTGAAAAGTGGGTCTGTGACCATAAGGAGCTTGGGGGATGTTTGGTAGCTGGGAGGGATGCAATCTGACCCAGTCTTTGGGGATTGAGCCAGGGTGCAGAGGGCAGGAAGATTCTTCCCAGAAGTAGGGTGGGATCTTTGCATCATCTGTTCCTTGTGTGGAGTGGGCAGCTAAGGAAGGACATGGCAGTCTTGCCACATTTCAGTGCTTGTAAGCAAAACCACCAGGATCCGTGTCCCTCTTCAGTAAGTGTTGTCTATTCTCCATTGCAGACTGTTGGAAATTCTGGGTCTGCTAACGGTATTCACCAGCAGGATAAATCCCACAAGCAAGAGGTAAGTTATGAAGAGAATGTTGTTTAAAACAGTAACTGCTTCGTGTGGTTTCTTGCCTGCTGTGGTGAGGACAGCACTTGGATGGGGGTAGCTCTGCCAGCAAAGCTTGACTGTATCATTCCCACAGCAAAAACAAGAGGCTTTGCATAAGTCCAGTTCCCAAGTATGGTGGGAACCTCACTAGACACCTCTTGAAGCCATGGGGAAGGTGGTGGTGAGGGACACACCGAGGTGCAGTGCAAAGGGAGTCTCCCCATAGACTCCTGGGTCAGTGCTATGTGACTCTTCTCCTGGAAGCCCCTGCTAGAACCTGCTCAGTCTCAGATCTCTGCTGTGCCCTTTATATGGGTGGCATTTGTGGGACATGCTGTCCTGGCCTCCCACAGCAGACTTCATCCACCCATACTGGGCAAAGCAGTGGGCATCCCATTCCATGCCTCTTCCAAAAAAAGCCTCTGTGCTTGTCCTCATTTTGCCTAACAAGATCTGTTTTCTTCTAGGAGAAGCTCTGATAGAGAAGAGGTGAAAAGGATCATTTCACGCCAGTATCAGCTCCTCTGCACAGTCAGGAAAAACACCACCACATCTGGCTTTAGGACCTCCAAAAGACCACACACAGTATTTTCACTTTAAAGCAGGACAATGTTTATAATGTACTAACTGATATAATCAGGACAATCCTAGAGTCCAGTTTTCCAAGGCAGCCATTGTTCCAGGAAGGAGCAGAAAGACCTCTCTGGGTTTGGTTTCTTACTTGTATTGGTTTTGACTGTGGAATTTGTATTGTTTGAGCTGCCCTTGTCCCACTAGCTGATGGTCTGGATGATAGCTGCCCTGACCTGTGGCTGAAGTGTCAGCCGGTCCCAGTAACCCCACAGGAGCTGCAAAGGGATTTGCCTGTGGTGTTCAAAGCATGTGCTCATAGGCTGCACCCTTCCCACTGGGTCTGTTCCTTCCCTCCCACCCACCCTGGTGTCCTGAGGACTTGCACAAGTGAGTGAAACCTGCTGGGCTGATAATGTGAGGTGTGGGGACATGTTCCCCTCCTCCCTTTGCGGAAGACATAACTGTTTTAGAGCAGAGGCTGCACTTAGTTCTTGTATTATAGCATGTTGTGGGAAACAATCCCATTTCAGAGGGATATTTATTTTGTTTCTTCTCCCCTGCCATTTGGGGAAGAAGCTGTGGTGGCTCCGAGTTTGGGGTCAGGCACACCTTGCTTGGGTGTAGTTGGCCTTTCTTCCTGCAGTGAGATCTCTGAGCAGGCCTGCTGCTGTCCTGTGCCATAGCCAGCTGTCCAGCTTTGTCCCCCTCACTCCTGGGGGGTTTATCAGGTCTGTTTTGAACTCAGGACTTCTCAGATGCTGGATCTCAGCATTGCTGGCCTTGGAGCTCCATGCTGGGGGCAGTCAGTGTGGGACAGCTGCCTTGAGCAAATGGTTCCCTCCTTGCCTGTTTAATTTAACAGCTAACTGCGGATTGCCTGGCGCTTTCCAGAGCCGTCTTTGGCTCTTCAGTGTGATGCCCATCCCCTGCTACCAGGGATGGATGAAGTGAAGGTGCTGCTGTGAGCCTGATGGTGATGGCTTCAGCAATCCTTTGCATGACTTGAGTGTGAGTATTTGGAGCAGAGGCAATCCAAGACTTCAGCCCACACAGCTCTTGTGTCTGTACCAGCAGAGGATCTTGTTCTTTCTTCCCAAGGCTTTACTCTAACTTTGCACCACAGCTCCCAAGTTATATGAGGGCAGAGGAAAGGGACAACATGCTCTTAAAGGTGTGAAAGAGCCCAGCTCAGGTTCACTGTTCAGTACCACAGGGAACAGTCACAGCAATATTTTTCCAGGCTTCTCCCAGTCAGTGCCCAACTCCTCCAGTCTTTGTGAACTCTTGTGCTATGTTGGAGCATCTGTGAAAGGACAAGATGGGAGAGGAGATCTGAGCCAGACTCCAAGTAGGTGAACATGATGGTGTATCAGCTCCATTGCTTTTTGCCCTGATTTCCCACAAAGTTGTGTCACTTTTTCTTAGTGGGTTGCCAGACTGCTGCTTCCTTGAAGGATGGGCAGCCAGAAGCAGCCTAGGAAAGACTTGAGCTTCATGGCTGCAATTTTGCCGTGAGGAGGGTGATGCTGAATATTGAACCTTCTCACTTGATGCAGGATTGGTGATCTCCTGTCCTTCAGAGGAGGATGGGAGAGGAAGAGGATTTCAGGGAAGTAGTGCAGGTCAGAAATCGCAGCAGAAATCTGGCACATGGTAGCAGGCGGCAGAGGGTGGGATCGAACTGGCTGAAAATAATTCAGGTAGGATTCCATCCTGCCTTGTAGAAGTGTTTCTTCAGCTCTTACTAATTACCAGGAAGATAGCCACATCTCTGCCTAGCTGTGGGAGTTTTCTAAGGGATTGTAGGAGTGGTCTCCAATACCCTCCTGGTTGAGTATTCATCTTCTAAGTGATTTTGGAAAGTCCCAGAGGGAGTGTTACACCCCTCAACAGTGAATACCTCGCTGCTGTTTTTAAGAATTTAGGGTTGATGTTTCCCAAAATGCTCCTGTCGGCTGGATGGTTGCTGAAGTCGTGTCTGCAGATCCTGTGGACTTCCCAGGGCTTCCTGGGCACCTGCAGGAGGGAGGCCCCATTCTGGTTTGTAGCTTATTTTCCCTTATGGGTCTTACTGTGACTTGTGACCAGCTGCCTTCACCTACAGAGCAGAGATACCTGCATCTTCCACCCTCTTTGGCTCTGTACAGAGTGGGATCCCCTGGGAGTGGTTATGGGGACCATGTATTTGGTTCTGTTAATCAGATCCAAAGTTGTCAGGCTGCAAGAGTCTCTGGCTCCTGCCTCTTCCCAAGGACCATCAGAGAGCAGCTCAGAACTGTGGCTTTTCCTGTTCAGCTTGGGAGACAATGCAGAACAGGAGCAGATGTGTCAGAGCAGGTTCAAAGTTAGTGTTGATGGTCTTCTCTGGCTGTAAATGGCTGTGCTGGTCCCTGAGGATCAGCCAGGAGCTGATGGCACTGCTTGGCTCTCTGGAGGCTCTGTGGTTACTGTGTTGCAGGGCTGAGGGTTGAAGCCCCCCACCCATGGGGGCTCAGGTCCATGGGAGCTGCTTCCAAATAGGACCAACCACAACACCCAACAGGATATGCTGTTGTGTGCTCATCTGGGCTTCAGCTCAACCTTGTGTAAGGGGTCAGGAGGGGTTGGACTCACTCACTTCCTCCCTCTCCAAAATTAGCACAGGCTTCCCCAGGGCACCAGCCTCTGGCTGTTCTTCTGACATGGTAAGACACCACACTTGGGACAAACTTGGAAAGGACAAGGAGGAGATTCCCCAGCCCCTCTATTTATTTGTAAGTTTAAGTGCTATTTTTGCCTGTGTGGTGGTGTATAAAGTACTTCACGATACTTGGCCTTACTGGCTTGGTTCTTTGGGAGAGGTTTCCAGGGGCACATGGTAGCAGGAGGGCTGATGCACCCTTGTCCTGTTGTTGATCTGGGCTGGTTCCTGTTTGTGCCTTCACTCCCCCTTTGTGTTCAGCCTTGTTCTTATCTCGATCCCTTAGAGCTGGTAGGGGAGGGTTGTGCTCTCCCCAGCCTTTCCCAGCCTGGGAATGCCATGCTGGTTTTCCATCTAGAGCTAGGTCCTGAGCATCATGCTCCAGAGCACTGGTGCAGGGTGGGGAGCGGGAGGTGACATGCTGCTGGAGCCCTGGGCTCTGAGGAAAGGACCGGCACCCCGGCTGTGGGAGCAGCCCCCACAGCCACTGGCATTACCCTGACAGTTAGTGATGCTTTTCTGCTGAAAGCTGAGCCCTTATCCAGTGGAAAAAAAAAAAGCCCTTGGAATGGAGACTACTCAGTTCTGAGTGATTTCTTCTCTAACTCTCAAGACCAAAGGGAAAAGAATCAGTTTTGCTTGGGAATGTCAGCTTTATCCCTCCAGTAGCATCCAGACAGCTGGAGCAAGGGGCAGCACCATGCTGGTGCCCTATGGAATGATGGTACTAAGCTGCCGGGGTGTTACAGCTCTTGAAATGACAGATGCCAAGCTGCCAGCCAAGGCCTTATAGCTCCTGCCTCCCCTCAGCCACCAGCAGCTCCTCTGGCTTGCAGTAGAGATGCATGAGGGTTTCATTAAACACAATGATGCAAATGACACTGTAAAAGTCTTAACAAAAATTCCAGTACTCTGTTATTCAGCAGCTTTAGCAGCTCAGCACTATCTGTAGGGAGTTATTAATACACTAAGATCCTATAGGCCTCCTGTAAGTTACCAGAAAAAAGACAATACTAGATGTATAAATGGATGATAACCTTTTACCCATACAGTATGTATTACAATTTTGTAGCTTAGTCATTTTTTGGCTATCAGATTTTGTTAGTATGATATAAAAAAAAAGACAAAAAAGAAGGTTTGACTGCTACTGTCTATTTTATTATTTGATTTGTTTTCTGCCGCTGTACAAAAGCTGTACAAATCTGTCTATGTAACTTCTCCACATTTGTATTCATGTACCATCCCCCTGTCCTGGCTTGCTGGTGTGGTGAGCTCCTACTAAACAATAAACTCTGTGGCTGAAGCTGGGCATGCTGGGGCTGCTGGGGTGTGTTCAGGGTGTTCTGCCATGCACGAACTATCATGAGCTGGAAGGAGCTGGGGCCACCATTCCTCCTGCCCTGAGCCCCAGCAGTGGCCTTGAGCCATCTCTGGGCTCTTCAAGTGGCTGGGAGGCTGCAGAGCTGCCCTAGGGATGAGCTGAGCTGGAGCACAATGGCATTTGTTCTTCTGCACCCCATGCCAGAGGTGGGGATAGCCAGGCCCAGCACCATCTCCTCCCCAGGAACAGTGAGGGGGAGCAGGAATGGGGAGCTGCTGGGCAGCGTCTTTACCTCCATCCTAGGGAAGGACATGGAGTAGCTGAGCCTGGAGCTGTTTCCTGTGGGGCTGAAGAACAAGAGGGGCTCAGGGGGTCTGTGTTTCCTTCTCCCCTGAGGTGACCGCCTGCCACCTGCTCACACAGGGACACAGAGCTGGGGGGAGCAGCTGAAGTGTAGGATTAGGCTGCAGTCAGAGGGACCCCAGCAGCCTGGAAAAATGAGCAGATGGAACCTCCTCAAGTTCAACCAAAGGACAGGAACAGTCCTGGCCTTGCTGGGGATCAGCCCCAGGCGGTGGCCCAGCTATAAAGCAACTCTGCAGAGGGGTTCTGAGAGGGGAGCTCTGAGCACGGGGCTACCAGCCCTGGTGAAGGAAACCTGCTGGGCCAGCACCTAATGCTGCCCCTTGAGAAAGGGAGCAGCATATCCTGGTTCCCCGCAGGTGCCACGGGACCAGCAGCAGCCTCAAGGCCTGGCCCCAGGGCACGATCTGCTCACCCTGGTGGCAGAGCCACAGCAGGGGGGAAGGAGCTTAAGGAGCATCAGGGAGCCCGGGGAAGACAGAACCTGGTAGACCAGGCCCTGCCCTCATTGAGACAGGAACAGAAGCAGCCACCAGACAAAAAAAAAAAAGATAAATGGGGAACTGTATCTACCTCAGCAGGCTTAAAGGAAAGGATCTTTTGCATGGAACCAGGAAAAGTAAACTTCCTCAAAAAAAAGCAATAAAATGCCATGTAGATTCCCTGGAGGAGCCTCTTCCCTCCCTGGCTCGCCTAAGGTGAACACATGAAATGTT
>VZRR01007170.1:46686-235219 GCA_013398015.1 Oreocharis arfaki | reverse complement strand
GGACGAGGGATGCGGGTGCCGGGGCGCTGCGCTCCTCCCGCCTCCCCGCGCCGGGCGCTGTGCAGGGAGAGGGCGCGGCGCAGCGGCTCCTCTTGCGGGGTGGGCGGCCCCTCCGGGGAGGGGGCGGCTGCAGGCGGGGCCGCCCCCGGGGGGGGGGGGGGGGGNCCAGGGGCGGGGGCTGGGTAAAACAGTCTCCGGAGCCGGCGGACAGGGGTCGCGGCAGTTGCGGTTTCGCGTGGGTTCGGGACCTGAAGCTCACGGAAAGTTTGTCTCTGGGACCTGGGCACATCCAGCACTGTTGAAGTGCTCAGATGTGCAGCAACGCGTCTTGTGGGCTCACACGCACATACACACACACGAGTTCAGCACATAATCCCTAAACTGGACCGACCAATATGGGTTTCTTTCTCTTCCCATAGTGATATGGTTCTTAGAGACATGCTTTAGTGGTGGGCTTGGCAGTGCAGTGTTAACGGTTGGACTCGATGATCTTGAGATCTTTTCTACCTTTAAAGATTCTATAGTTCTTTGAAATAGGTGTCCCATCACAACACAAAGAACCAACCTGACATCAATCCTTATTCATCGTAGTGGCACAATTCTGCTGCAGAGACCTGTATCCTGTCTGTATGTGGGAATTTGATCTCTGCAATCATACTCAAGGAGAGACACTCCCATAAATGCTTGTGAGCAGAAAATCTCAGAACTGGAACTGAGAGGAAATTACAACAGAAGAGGAAAGACAGGAACCAGTAATTAACCAGACTGAATGTAGAGTCAGTCATTAATTGCCCTGTACCTTTAAAATCCACCAAAGAAGCAAATTTTAGTTTAAAGTCATTAAATCATTGACATCCCTCTTCTCAATTTCCCTCTGGTATTAGCAATTTTTTCAGTATACAAAAGTAAGCCTATCTCTACTCCAGTGAAAAATGCATCATTCAGAAGACCATTCACTAGTATGTAGTTAGTTCCACTGAATTGTTTTTTGATATGCACAATTTTCTGTTCTCTGGATAGCCAGTGTGCCAGTTTCCCTCATCTGTTCTAAAAAACCAAAGAACTCAGTCTTTCAAGACACAAAAGTTGCAGAAATGAACATAGATACATCTTGAGTCATAAGAATGCCTCTGAGTTTTGGTATCGAACTTTTGAATTCCGTCTCCAAGGTAAGTGAATATAGTGAATGGCATTATGTTGAAGGCTGTAAAGCTGTGGCAAGTGGATCATCACCAAATTAATAGCAATAACCAGTATCCTAATGAATGAACCATGTTTGACTTTGAAACCTGTGAGAGGTGTCATTATCAAAATGGTTGGGGGGGGAACCTCTTCAACTTAGCAATAGGATGTCAGAACCTGGAGAAGTGATATCTTCCAAATGCATTACTAAAGTTTCACTTTCAAAAGAAAAGCTCATTATCCATGCTTTTAGTTGCAGAACCTTTTTTGTGTCATGGAGCTTAGCTCCATGTAGCCTCTCCCTGACTTACTCAGTTTGATATGGGGGAGGGAATTGGAAGTGGAAGAGTTTGAAAAATCGTGGGTTGAGATAAAGACAGTTTGATAGGTGAAGCACGAACAAAGCAGAACAAGGAATTCATTCACTACTTCCCATGGGCAGGCAGGTGTTCTGCCACCTCCAGGAAAGCTGGGCTTCTTCATGCTTAAAAGTGACTTGTGAAGGCAAATGCTGTAATTCCAAACATCCTCCCCTTCCACCTTCCTACCAGAGCTTTATATGCTGAGCATGACACCATATGGTGGCTATCCCTTGGATCTATTGGGACTGATCCAAGGAGCAGTCGCAGCTGTGTCCCCTACCAGCTCCTTGAGCATTCCCAGCCTGCTCTCTCGGTTGGACAGTGTGAGAAGCAGAAAACACCCAAACACCACACCAGCCTTGATCAGCAGCAAGATAAAACATCCTTATGTTTTCCACACTTCTTTGGTCACAAAGCTAAAACACAGCACTATATAAGCTACACTTGAATAAATGCGAGTATAAAATATTGGAGACATTTGGAAATAACTCCACTGACACTGTCCTCAGCATAATTTTTTTTAACCAAGTAAATGCGAATACCAACCCATACTGTTGTATCAACTCTGTATTAACAGTAAATACATCAACAGTTCACAAGTTAAAACCACACTGCTTTGACAACAAAGCACATCCAGGTCTGTGTTTACTTTACTGCAAAGTTTTATGATTTCTTTAATGGAAATTACGGGAATTAAAAGTATTAAGGACAGGATTTTTTTAGCTGATGCGTAGTACTTACAGTTAGGGAGTTAGCAGTAAAAGATTGTCCGTGATACGGAACTTGTGGATGCTACATGTGCTTGGACAGCCCTGTGGGCACATTATTTTTTTAGTTTTTTTACTTTGAGGTTTCAGCTATATTTCAAGAAGAGGCATTTTCTGGTATCTAGATAAGACAGCTGCTGCATCAGTATAATTTCTCTGATGCTAGGTTGTCTGGCATCTGGTGCGGTAAATGGTTGGAAAACATATTTACAAACTGTTTGAAGTTTTTACACAGTGGATAAGGACAGGCAGAGCAAAAAAATGGTGAAGGAAATCATCCATGTCACTGATACTTGCCATTTCAGCTGTGGTACCTGCTGTTTACACAGAATTTACAAAGTGGTAGGAAAGTATTTCAAAGGAACAAGGGAAACCAAGTAGAAATACTTGAACTGGAGGGAGCACCTAGTGAGTTTCTGATACAGCCATTTCTGAAAGTTAGTCTGAAGGTAAAAGGTTCTTAACTTGAACATGTTTGTTGTAGGTGGCAGCAAATGACAGGCTTTTTGACAGGACTGGGAGGCAGCTTAGGGTAAGTCAAGCATGACAGTTTGAGAAATTGTATTATTAGAGAGACCTGTCTTTCTTATTTTCACTGTACTGCACTAATTGTGAAATGCCTTCACTTTGTTCAGATTGGCAGTGTTTGAGGGAAAATTCCATCACTACCACTGTCCTTGCGGTTGGTTAGCTCACAGGCTGAGAAGTTACCTTCTACCTTCAGTAAGAGCCAACATCAAAGCAGGGTTTGGCAAACTATTATAGTATGACTGCTCTCTCAGAAATGCAGTTTTGGGTTTTCTAAGAGCCAGTTATCTGTTTCTCTCTTTGCAGCTGCAGTGCCAGTGTGTTGCTGCCCTTTGCAAGGGCTCTTCTCTATACCCTTCTTCAGACAACTTCTCTCCTCCTTGCCTTTAGGTTTTCGTGTTTGAGGTTGTTTTTCCGTGGTTTATCTGCTCTTAATGGCTTAATGCTGAAAGAGAGTAGATTTAGATTGGGTATTAGGAAGAAATTCTTCACTGTGAGTGTGATGAGGCACTAGAACAGGTTGTCGAGAGAAGTTGTTGACGCTCCATCCCTGGAAGTGTTCAAGGCACAAGAACCCCATGCAGCACTACAGGCTGGGGGCAGAGTGGCTGGACAGCAGCCCAAGGAAAAAGGACCTGGGAGTGCTGGTCACCAGCCAGCTGAACATGAGCCAGCATGTGCCCACGCTGATGGCATCCCGGCCTGTATCAAAAATAATATGGCCAGCAGGACTGGGGTAGTGATTGCCCCTCTGTACTCGGCACTGGTGAGGTCACACCTCAAGTGCTGTGTCCAGTTCTGGGCCCAGCACTGCAAGAAAGACATTGAGGTGCTGGTGTCCAGAGAAGGGCAATAAAGCTGGTGAAAGGGCTGGAGGATAAGTCATGTGATGGAGCTGGGGGTGTTTAGCCTGGAGAAAAGGAGGCTCAAGGGAGACTATTACTCTCTACAATTACCAGAAAGGAGGTTATAGCAAGGTGACAGTTGGCCTCTTCTCTAAGGCAACCTGTGACAGGACAAGAGGAAATGGCCTCAGGCTGTGCTAGGGTAGGTTCAGATTGGACATCATGAAGAATTGTTGAGGGTGGTTAAGCATTGGAACAGGCTGCCCAGGGAGATGATAGAGTCACAATCCCTGGAAGTCTTCAAGAAATGTCTGGATATGGAACTTAGTGCTATGGTTTAATTGGCATGGTGGTGTTTGGTCAAAGGTTGGACTTGATGATCTTGGAGGTCTTTCTCAAACTTGATGATTTGATGATTCTCTTGTATGATTTTAATTCCAGGTCTTATGGGGCTCTGAGTAAAGTGGTCTGGTAGAAGGATGATTTTTAAGGTCCCTTGCAACTCAACCTGTTCTATTATTTCATGATTATTCTTCTTGCACCAGCTTCTGCTTCCTGGGATATCAAAGTATACTGCTTTATCCCATGGTTCCTGCTGAAGGAATAGCTGTATGTGGAATTAAACTTCCAGGCTTCTTTCCTCCCCTATTATCTCTGTCCAGTGCCATCCTTCTTGTAGCGATGAGTTGGGATTCTCTCTCCATTTCTCTTGTCAAGCAGCCTTATGCAGGAAGGAGGGAGAACACTGAGGTTCTGTTCATAACAGGACAAAAATTTTAAAGTTGAAATTGAATTATTTTATTTGCTATGGGTCAACAAAGAGAGGAATAGACTGTCACAGTCCTGCTGATGAATAAACCTGATGGAAAGGTTGACTTCCCTGACAGCTGTCACTGAAAGAGCAGAAACAGGGAGCCCAGAAGACTGAAAATCCTGTGAGTGACACACATGTGAAAAAGCAGCAGTTTTTAAATGCCTTCTGTTAGAGCTGGTAATAAATTAACTATTGCTTTTACCACTTGGCAGCAAATGGGGAATAAATTTTTGCAGATGAATTAGGACCTTTTTTAACTTCCAGCAGAAAAATGAAGAGTTCCTGAATAGTTGATGGACTGCATTCAACTTTATGATGCAGAAAAACAAACTGTTAACTTACAGAAATAATACCCATGTGCTGTCATGACTTGCTCACTCCTTGTCTTCAGGCGCTGAGTATTTGTATTGGGAGAGCATGCTGGGTCTGCTGCCAGTGTCAGTACTTCCTTTATTTACTTTTGATCTTTCATGTGTTTGAACTATAATGCCTGACAAGTTATATCACAAACTAATTGGAGTAAATGCTGATTAACAAGAAATGAAGAAAAAATGAGGGTCAGCAGTGTGGGAGGTAAAGAATGATAGGCCAAGACTCACTGAAGTATGCAGAAAACACAGGCAACAGAGAAGGAAGGGAGTTAGTAGCAGATGGTTTTGGTGGTCTGCCGCAGCCTTGGTGGGCCCTCAGCTGCCATCAGCAAAACAGAACTGTTTCTTGTGCCAGTGCAAACAAAAATGTCACACGGCTGTCCTAGCTTCCAGTGCCTTTGGGCATGTCTGGTGGATGGCTGGAGCCCACTGGCTGTGTCTACAGGGCAGCTCCAGACGGGGATTGTATAGCTGTGTTTGCTTGATCCCATGTCTGCCTTTCCACAGAGTTTGTTTGCTTGAGCACAGCGCTGGGCTAACACTTCTGCCCATCACGTATCTCTGGACTGACTTGCATCCGGAGACCTTTGAGCACAGGACAGACAAGTGTTGTATACACAACAGTGCCACAGCTACACACAGGGCTCTTCAGTTTCCCCCAAACCAGTACAGCCCATTTGTACCTGGCTTATCTGAGGGGCGACTTGGATGAAAACCCATTCTTCTTGTTACCTCAAGAGATGCAGTGCTGCTTTATCTTTGTGTTCTAAATGACAAAGCAAAAAGGCAGGAAATGGTGTAGCCTCTTAAAGTATTAACAAATGAAGGAATAAAGAGGTACTGTGATTAAGAGGATGAATGAAGGAATCTACTGCAATCTGTAATAAGAGATAGTAGTAGAAGAAACAGGTTTAGTTTCCTCTGACTGTATACCAGTATCTCTTTATTCCTCTCATTTTATTTCTGTTTTCCCAGTGAAATGTTGTGAAGAGGAGGTTTTTTCTTTCAACTCCATAGGATACTTCTATCAGACTGTTAATAACCTGGGAGTAATAACATGGAAACTGTTATTCGGCATTTTCTATGCCACTTCCACATCTTTGAAATGAAGCGCTAACTGAGACAAATTTTCTTCTTTATGTTGTCAGCTAAAGAATTAGCCAAGGAAAGAAAAATATTTCTCTCTTTCAAAAAAAAAAAAAAAAAAAAAAAAAAAAAGCGCTGTAATTATAGAGGTGATGAGAACTTTATTTCATTTGCTTTCTTTCCTCAGCTAAGAATTCAACTTTTATTAAAGTGTTAAAAAAACCCCAACAACTGTAGCAATGGGCAGTAGACATTCTCCACAAGTCTCCTTCACTTTACTGCAGTTTGCACTATATTATTTGGCATTGAAAATTAGAAAAAGTTCCTCCATTTCCTCAGTTTTAACCTTCTCAGCTAGTGTTGTTCATTTTATACTGAAGAACAACATTTCAAGTTGAGAACAAATTCTGTCCTTCTAAGAATGCTGCCAAACTGCTGTTCAGCTGTTGAAGTCCCTTCTGCCAGTGAAACGTAGACACAAATACTTGGTTGTTTCCTTTAAGCTCAAAGACTTGCTGACGCTTTTCTTGGTGCACACTTGAAACACTGCGATGTGTAGTCACTTCTCATTACCTCACTAGGAAGCACATATAACTATTAGGCTAATGAACTTCGTCTCCTAACAACACAGGCTATCCTGATGTACAACTGTTTCCAGAAACTTAACAAGGTCCTTAGCAACACTAATCAGAGATGTTTTCCCTCTTCCACCGGACAGCTATTCCAGCTCCATTTTTCATCCATTTCTGCTTTTGGAAACACTCTCTTGTCTGAAACAAGCGCTTCTCCTACCCTTTTTGGTATTGTCACACTGTGTGTATCTGCATTAAAAACTAATGGAGAAACACTGCAGAGTCATTGGATTTTACTAAGCTGAAGGCAAACCTATAATCCTGAAGTGGATGCCCGGGTGACTTGACACTGAATGTATTTCAGCACTAAGAGTAGCCATAGTGAAACAGGCTTTGTATGGTTAGTACCAGGTAATTAACAACACTCTAGGAGTGTTAACAAAACATGCCACAAACCCTGGAGAAATCGTGAGATATGTTCTGCTCCATCTTTTAAAGATTCCTATAGGCCACAGATACCTTAATGCCCTCTATAAGAACTGAACTGTAGGCAGCAAAAATAATTTATCATTTTAGAGGTTAGACAATTTTAGCAATGAGCAGCTTTTTTGATTTACTTATGTATAGATTTGCAGAATGAACAGTTGTGATTGTTTTGTGTCTGAGCTGTGTGAGAAGCATAACAACATGTGATCAAAGAGAAAATGTTTTCCTAATGCTCAGCATGTCAGGACAGATAAGTGCAGATTTAGATTATGTTTTGCTGTCCGTTATTCAGTTTCATGATGTTTGTAGTAGTGCAGCATTAGACAGATCTGCCTGATATGAATGGCTAAATGATAGCCAATGGCCAGAATATTAGAAAGCAGTGTTTTTCATGTGGCTGCTCTGATAAGTAGACATAGCAAAATCTAGGCTTTCTGCTACAGTGTAGCCCAAATAACACTTAGAGGCCGTATCTAGGAGAGGGGTTAACACGGATGGAGAGTTGAGTTGAAAGTACTAGGTTAATCTTTTCAGAAATCCGTTCTGAAAAATGAAATATAAATATATTTATTCCTACTGAAAAGGTAGATACGTTTAAAAATATTTCTTGCTTATTACTGCTACTTTATTTTATTTTCTTAAAGAAAACAAAAATTATACCTCCGCTGTATCTACACTACAGAAGTTTTTAACATTTATTTATAGAGACTTACATTTGGAACTTCCAAGGCCAATGGTGCTACCATTGAATCCAGATGCAGGGACTTGGCCTTACTTTTGTAATTTTTCCTGTTATAAACCTAAAGCCCTATTTCAAAGTTCGGAATCTGGTTATAAAAAATGCTTCCAGAATACAATTTGGCATCTAAGATACTAGTCAAGAAACACTTATTGCTAGTTTGATTTCAATGTGGCTTTTTGAACTTACAGATGTGTCCTGAGAGTTTTATCCGTGCTTTCAGATATTGTAAAGATTTTAAATGCCTTTGACTAGCAAATGGAAATCATCACACTGTGTTTTGGAATGATAGAATCATTTTTAGCTTAAAAATGCCATAAAAACTCGAAGTGATCATGAGTCTTTTTCTAAATAGTAGTGTAGTTACTTCATAGCAGCCTTGTACTAAGGGTAAATTGCAGCCTCACAATGCTCCAGTGAACATGTTTTCACCTAAAGAAAAGGAGAATTATCCAGCTTCCTCATGCACAGCAGCTACACTGTGAACAGTTAATGAGATAAGCTGCTGATTCTAGTTACAGTGGAAATTGGCTTCTGTCTTTTTCGGCTCATTACAGATAAACTGAGCCAACGCCAGCAGGCTTCTCTTGTGTCAGCTTGTTTGAAGACTGCATGAAGAATAACTTCTCCGCACTTGGGCAATGTGAAAATTTTGTCAAAAGCTTTGCCCAAGATCTTTTATGGATTGTAGAACCTAAACAACCCAGGGGCATGGAACTGGCTCTTTGCCAAGGGCATGGAATTAGCCCTACAGGCAGTGAGGCCTGTTTTAATCAGAACCCTGCCTCTTTACAGTGGTAGTTAAGTAAGGTGGTGAAGCCCACTTGGCCTGCTGAATTGCTTCCTCTTGGCACACACTAAGTTGCACCTGGAGCAAAGAAGGAGCTTTCTGGTATCACTGCATTTTATAACCTCTAGCTACTGAAACAATAATATAAAAATGCTTTTAAGTCACCTTACTGAGTGTGGCTGACCAATAAACTCCTAAAATGAGAGAATGCTTCGAGAAGACGGGCAAGGACAATGCAACTGTGAAGTTCAGTGATGAATGCAAGACAAGACTGACCTCAAATGTTGCAAAGAAGCTGGCTTTATCTCAGCACAAAAGAGGGCTGAAGGGTGACCTTTGGTTTAGATAACCAGCTATCAACAGCTGAGTGTACTGAGATCCGAGTTCCTTAAAAGAACATGAATGACTTCCTGAGTTAGGCAGGCCAGCATGGGAGGAGTGAATATATAGCTCAGCCCAACAGAGAATATAAAAACTAGACAACTAGTGAAAGAATTTTGAAGAGAGGAGTGGGCATGACCTGTGGTCCCAATGAGTTTTAACAGTGAAGTAAAACTACTCCACATCTTGTGACTATCAAGTATAGAAGTCAGTTATGAAGAGCTCTCACTGCCAAACAGGCTCGTTGTATTTTAAGATTTTCGTAACAACTGCTTCTTTCTAATGAGTTTCTTCTTTAAGGAAGATCTAATAAAGAATTGATGGATTTTGACCTGATATCAAAGTTTCTTGCTTGGAGCAGGGGTACCTAGCAGCAGTGCTCTCCAATTTGTGTGACTGAAAAATGTTCCATGCTGCCTCCCAGGGATCAAATAGTCTCTAGCATATTAAAATATATTAAAAGAAGTTACATGTGTTATGGTTTCTCTGTAGTGGAAAATAATTTGGCCGAGGTTTTAAAGTCATATTTAGATATTCAAATAAAAGTTAAATCCATTTTTTTAAGGTTAATTTCCACTTTGAACTAAGAAAATC
Organism: Oreocharis arfaki; assembly: GCA_013398015.1. Lineage (NCBI taxonomy): Eukaryota > Metazoa > Chordata > Aves > Passeriformes > Paramythiidae > Oreocharis > Oreocharis arfaki. Next base: position 225,702 of record VZRR01007170.1, on the reverse strand, counting down.
TTTGGACCAGCCTTTTTTGAAAACCAGATACACCACATTCGGATTGGAAGCTTCATACCATCAATGTCTGGATTTTCTTTCATAAGTGATATTTTAGGTGTTTGGTTGTCTTTGATTCTAACAGAAAGGCAATTTCTGTGATGTAGATACTAAATAATCTGCTCCAAGTTGGAAAACAAACTGAAGCTGTCTGAATGAGGTTGTTTTGTGAATTAACGAACACATTATTGTTCCTTTTTCTGTTCCGAGTTTTTCACAGAATCACAGGACATTCTGAATTGGAAGGGACCTGCAAGGATCATCAAGTCTAACTCTCAAGTGAATGGCCCATGTGGGGGTTGAACCCGCAACCTCGGCATTAGTAGCACCATGCTCTAAACTACTGAGCCAATTAACACATTCCTGTTCTGAAATCTTGACAATTTTCTCACGGAGGTTCTGAAAGCTGGGGAACAATTCTGGCTAACCAGCAAGAGATCTGTTGTTCACAAATAGCTTTTATAGAAGTAATTTAGATACCTCTGTAGTTTAATGAAGCACAGGATGAAAACTAATAATGTAGTTATTATGAACAATTGAAAAAAAACCCTATTAAAATTTTCAAATATCTTTATAAAGTTTCTGGTATTTCCATTTTACAGATGTCCAATGCCCAAGGTACATGCCAGTGGCAGTACAAAGAATTGGACATCGCCTCTTGCATGCCAGCTTAGTTGAACCTCCATTAGACTGTCTTGAAGTCATCTTAATACAGCAGGTATTTTTAAACAGTACAATGAAGACAAGGAAATGCTGTAAGAAGGTAGTGTAGTACAGGGATACTGAAACTAAGAATCTTACTAAAACATGACAAAAATTCCAAGTGTGTAGAATTTTTTCTGTCAAAACACTGGGTTAAGCAGTTTGGTGAGAGAGACAGTGAAGAGTCAAACAGAATAATATTTAAGAAGAATAAACAGATTATAAAACCTGAATACATCCTATTAGGATTTTAATTCATCAAATTGGGAAGAGAGCATAGAAATAGAGAGAAAGATGTGTACAGGGTCAGGACACCAATCGTCCATATGATTTTGCATGGTAGCATGAAAGCAGCATTCTAACTGACTGGAGATTTTTTGAGGTAATATTGCTTCCATGGAACATGTTGATTTGCTGAAACTGCAGGAATGAAGACATACTTGATGGATTAAAATTACCCTCCCTGGCTCCTTAGTAGAGTCTCTCCTTCAAGCTACAGGGTCATCAGCAGACCACCTGGAGGGATATTTATGAGCCAAGAAGATGGAAGCCTTGAGAGGCCTGATCTGCCCAGCCTTCTTGGCTTTTTGCAGCTTACTTAATAATATGTCAGGTTTTCTGATTCTGGGGCTTCTGAGCGCAATTAAGGCTCCAAAACTCTTCAGGCCTATGGCAGTCCACCTGCAATATAAAGCCTTTGGCTACTATAAGTTGGTACTGGAAAAGTTATGAAAAAAATCAGTATTTTTTCTTGGACTTGTAAATCCATTTCCTTGCCATGTCAAATACCATTTTTTCATTCAAGAGATATGGTTCAGAACTGAAAAGTCAGACTGTGATGTTTAGAACACTTAAAATATTTTTGTGATATAGAAAGGATCAGTCATTCCCTACTTCCTGGTCCTCATCCTATGAGGGAGCTAGCTGCACCCATTACTACTGCAGCTGACAGTCCTGAGAACAAAAGCCAAAATCAAAACCAAAGACAAATAAAATATTTTAGTTTGAATAGTCTTCATTGTGGATTCTTTAATCTTAAAATTTCTTTCCATCAACACTGCATTTTAGAAGTCAAACCTGATTAGCATCATGGTTTGCTCTTACTTACTACTCAGAGTGTAAGAAGCTTGAGTGTCTTCACAATTTTTTTTTTAAACTCTTACAGATTTCTGAATGTTTGCTGGTGAAATCTTGTCGCCATTAAAGTCAACAAAAATTCAATTATGGCTTCGATACATCCAGGATCACCTCACTTTAATAGGGGTTGGTGGTTGTTATAGCAGAATAAATCCAAACTTCTGGTTTTGTCATGTTTTTCATCTTTAAAAACAAAAGGAATACAGTTCAGATATAATTGGCATCATTAAGCTTGTCAGCAAACCCATGTTTGTGGAATATCTGTTCAATGATCTTCTTGTGGATTTCTTCTATTGCTTAATGCTGCAGTGTTCTCATATGTATAATGTACTCAATGATTAAATTCAGCATTTGATACAGGTATGTATAATGTGAGTGATCAGATGGATCCAGTTCAGTCTGCCTCTTTTATCTTTTCCTCTCTAGTTAGGTATAGATTCATGTTAACTGAGGGGAAACTGGGCAATGGGGAAGTATAGGGGATGGAAGGAAGCTGCATTCAAACACATGCAGATTAAAAAGACTAATGACAGGGGTGCAGCTGTCATTTTTTAACACATAATGATCTTTTTCAAGGGGATGGCAGCATAGGAGAGGTGAAGAGTCCATAGATTTAATGGAAACCAAATATAAACCGAGTATCATGAATTGTGAATTTTAAAGATATCACTGGATATTGAACATTGCTGAAACATAAGGAATAACTGAATCAGCTTTTGACGTACATCAGGTAGTTACTTTCTCATGGTTTTCTGTTGAATGATAACACACTGGTATTTTGCATTCTCTCTTCCATGGTACCCACTTCTGACAGCACTTGGGCTGTGATACAGAATCTGTACATTTCTTTTCCAATCTAGACTCACCTTCCCTGTGATACTTACATGCAAGCACCCAGCTTTGATTGCTCTGCAATGCACTGCTGACAACAACCACTTCTGTTTCCTCTGCATACTTGGCACCATAAGGTGGTCGATCAAAGTCTTGTTCCTGTGTTGCAAGTACACTGGATCTGGGAACAGTGGGCCATGCAATGGTGCATTATATTGATAGGTTTCCAAGGGTCCCCCTTTCCGGTGCTCTGAGCCCTCGCTCCAGTGAAGCATCACCTGGGCATGTGTTTTGAAGCGGATGGGTCCCAAGTCTTGGCATAGTTACCCTCAATCTTAAAACTTCTTTGTGCCTAACCCTATAGGCAAAGTAGTGGGGTCCCATTGCAACTGGATACTAGTTGTGGCAAGAACATACATTATATGCATTTGATTCTCCATTTTGATTTTAAAAAATGAGCCATCTCTGCCATGTTTTAGATCATAGCTGGCCTTAAAAATTACAGAGAACTGCATGGAAAATAAAGCAAAACCTAATTATCTCAGGATATAAAGGAAAGGAATAAAGGAATGTAATTGAATAGTTGGGAGAACAGCTTAAAATCCAATTTCAGTAAGAAATATTTTCCATCCAAGTATCTAGAGGTAACACACCAGAAGTAAACTACTTTATAAAGCAACCAGCAATCTTAGTGATTTATCATGTCATTCCTTGATCATCAGACAGAGAATTAAATTATCTAGATGGGATGCAGAGGGCTATGGAATTACGCATTGCTTTCTTCCGAGGTATATGACTGCCATATGTTAGGACTTTCTTGAGAACTGTGTTGTAGTTAGGCCACTTTCTGGACTTTTTTAGTTTTCTTGTGAGGAAAAACTAATCTCACAAAGAGAAAGCAGTTCCCTAGCATACAGTCTGGATTTTCTTAGGTACACATTACTACTGTTCCCTGATATTGCTCTTCAGTATAACTTTTGCACCAACTTATAAGCAATAGTGTGACCCAGCATCACAAAATGTTCCCAGAACAAATTTATAGATAGCACTTACAGACATTTATAATTTAAATGTAGTGGGTCCATAAGAAAGCACATGTTAATAAGGATCTGGTTCTGTATCCTCTCAAGTCAGTGGCATAATTATCAGCCACTTAGGTAAGTCAGACTCGTAACTATGAACCTGCCAATTCTTTTTTTCAATAGAAATGCATTTCATATGAAGGAAATTAACTAAGCAATTTAGTTTTTCTGGAGACAGAAGGTAAAGCATATATCACAATAATGTTGGAAATAGACATCTAATATAACTAGCATTAAAGAACAAAGTGTGACTTGCCTTGCCTTCACTACCTTGTCCTGTTCTGTCCTGTCCTATCCTACAGAAACCTTCCCTTCTTCATGTGCAGACTTTGAATCTTACTCTGCTTTTCAGTTTGACCAGTGCTGCCAGCTACATATCTTTTCTATTTGACAGGGAGCACCACAGGGATTATCTGTAAAACTAGATGCTGTCAAAAGTAAAATGTGAAAATAAAAGGAAAATAAGAAAGAATCAAATTAATCAAATTCTTTTCTTCTCTGTCTTTTTGAGCACACGGTCATGACTTCTCTGCCAAGTGTTCTTCTATAAGAATTAGACTGAGATGAAAGTCCATAATGGGTGCAGCTGTATCAAACATTAAACCTTGTTTATTCCAGGATATAGTTTTTTAGAAGACTGAAAAATGGGTATTTTCTAAATATATTAATCTATTTTCCTAAGAATGTTAGAAACAGGCAGCATACAATGCTGTGTGTTTTTTAATGAGAAGCAGATTCTGGTGGCATCGCCTCTCTGGGATCTGGGTCTGTGGCAACAGGGGCTCCCCTGAGGCTTCTGGTCTTAGCCTGGTGTGCAAATTTTTATTGCACAAACGCTGACCTGGCTAGGTAGCTATTTTGAATAGGGGATCTGACAATCAAAGCAAATTGGTTACAGCCAAATTTTGCTGTGAAGGGTGTGTTCTTCTTTTTCCCCTTCTTCACTGAAAGTCACATACAGGATATGTTCATGAGCAGCCGGAGGCAGTTATGCATCGGTTTCGCCCATGCCCTGGGACAGCCAGATAGAACAACCTGGAATTAAAAGCCTGTGCACGTTAGCTCACGCCCAGCACTATGCTAACACAGTTGTTTTCCAAATTTATATAACCATGTTAAAGACTGGGCTGTCTGGGCACATGTACCCCAGGGAGGCAGGCTTGTGTCTTCATGACATAAATCATCTTTTTGCTGTGAGGGTCTCCTCCAACAAGATTAGTTTGCTAGACCAGAACACTCATCTTAACTTTGCTCTGTTTTATTGGCATTAGAGGCAGATTTATAAGTGTTGCTTTCCCCGTTGCTTTTACAATTTTTACTTATGCTTCTTTCTAAGCTGTGACACCAATTGCTTTGGGACAGTTTTCATCAAACAAAAGGGTACATTTCAAAGATAGTCTATAGCTTTTCAACCCATCAAGAATGAAAGGGACCATGGGCCCCACACAATAGAGCAGTTTGAGATACTTTGGCATGCTGATTGTACAAATGTTATCATTTAATTAAATGAAGTTAATGTTCATGTCCTGTAGAAGATACTGCACCATTTGAAATTATTCAAATACATACAAACTTGGAATTTTTCCACTCTTTGTTTGCAGTATATTACAGTAATCCTATCACTTGCCCTGAAGATTATTATATTTATAAAAACAAATAACTGCAGTGTAATTTGTAGAAGAATGATTACTTTATTATAATTTTGTTATAAACTTCTGAAATGAATAGATTTTCTATAATAGAAACTATGACACAACGTTTTCTATCTTTTCACAACTCAATAAAGCTCTTTCTGGACTAGCCAGAACCAGCATAGAACAAATAAGCCTAATAAAAATGCTGTTAGGTTTATTTGCATCATATGCTGTCACTTACAAATTTATTGATTCTGTGATTCCATTACAAGTATTGGATTGAAAAGTTCTTTTTTTCTTATACAACTGCTGAAATGGATGACTCAATATAAAATTTGTAAAGTGTCATTTCCAGGTAGTGATTGAAAAGAGACAGGATAAAAGCTAAATGTCAGTATTAATAAATTCTCTGTCTCGGAGAACGCAGCAATATTGTGTCAGAACTTGCAGTTCTGTCCCATTTTTTATATGTGGACTGTTTCTGCAGTTTCTGAAACTGTTTCAGCACCTGAAACCTGAAATGGTTCTCATGGGAGACAGAGCAAAGGGATGGGCAGTAAATAAAATATAAACATTTGATGAGAAACAAAATCATTACCAAATAGATGCTTTGTTATGTTATAGCAGTCAAGTTGAATCTTCCACCCATGTATAATCTCGACTATTTTTACACATGACAGTTTATAATAGCTGTTTAAATTTCCTATGGTTCTGCCTGGTTTAGACATTCATTCACAGAAAACAGTCAGCTGAGACTTTAATAACCGGAGGAAGATTTTTTTTCAGACCTCAGGATAAAATGTGTTTCTTCTGTTTCCATGCCATAAGCCAGGGAAGCTGATTAGCTTTGCTTTCATGACACACTTTCTCTTTTTTCTTCTTTATCTCTCTCTGTGTAAAAATATGTACATATATATGTATATGTTTTTGAATAAAAGTGTATATATTCCACATATTTTGTAAAATACATGATTTTCAACAAAACACACTAAAAATAAATCATGTGAACCAAGACTGAAAAACATGGAATATAAATATTTTCACAAAGTGTAGACTGAGTAGGAGTATGAAGACAATATCTCTCATGTATATTTTCCCTAGGGCAACTGTAACTACCAACTCTGCATTTTCTTTAAAATTACTTTCGCAACCCAGCAATATTTACTTAAATTTGATAACTTGTCAAATGAATCATCCCAGCATGATCTCTATCTCAAGTTGTTTCCCAGTATTCATAGTTGGAACTTGATTTTCATTTTGCACTCTTGATCTAATTAAAATTTTCTTATGTGTTTGTGAAACACATAGGCAGTTGTAGACACACAATTTAGGCACAAAAAATGCCCACAATGGCAGCACTGCTTGGAATTTAAAGGACTTGACAGCTATATTCCCAAAAATTATTTCCAGCAGATGGTAGCTTAATTTATGTCCTTGTCCTATTTTCTTTTATCTGTTATTTTGTACTTTTATCTGAATTAGAACATTTGCCATTTATCTGTCAGTTTATCTCCCTGTCTGTCTTGGTTCTGTTTTTATTTTGTTGTAGTAGAAGGATAGAAGGTATTAAATATCCCACATGAGAGTTGGAATGAACCCAAAATTCAGTAGTTTTTATTTCTAAACCATATGAAAGCATTGAAGAAGAGTCATTTCTTCTCTCCTGAATAAAGTAACACATATAGTAGGAAAGATTGTTTCAGAATGTTGAATGGGATATCTGTCATCAAAAGCTTTTGAGACTAATTCAACCAACCTATTTTTCTAAATAATGGTTTAAAGTGTATTTGGCTTAGATTTGTACTGTGGATTGGATGAAATTCTCTCCCCAGTACTTCTCTAGCTTTATTTTCCCCATTCTTTACTTCTGGAAGAGTGTCCCTTCTATTCTGTCTGAGAAAGGTTGAAGAGGATCAGAGGCCTGGAGCACCTCTTCTATAAAGACAGGCTGAGAGAGTTGGGTTGTTCAGCCTGGAGAAGAGAAGGCTCCAAGGTGACCTTACAGCAGCCTTCTAGTACCTAAAGGAGGCTCATAAGAAAGCTGCAGAGGGACTTTTCACAATGTCATGTAGTGATAGGACAAGGGCTTTAAAACAAAAGAGTAGAATTATAGTAGATATTAGAGAGAAATTCTTTTCTGTGAGAGTAGTGAGATCCTGGAACAGGTTGCCTAGAACAGCTGTAGATTCCCCAGCTCTGGAAATACTCAAGGGCAGGTTGGATGGGGCTCTGAGCAACCTGATGTGGTGAAAGGTGTCCTTTTTCTATTGCAGGGGGAGTTGGAAATGATGATCTTTAAGGCCTCTTCCAACCAAAACCATTCTATGATTCTATGATTTCTGTATCTGGTTATCTATTCAGAAAGAAGTGGGAAAAGGGTGTTTCTTCCACTTACATAAATTGGTTGTTCCTTATAACATACATTACCCACCAGTCTAAGGCACAATCCAAACAGGCAAATCTGGAAATAAAACAGTAAATGAAATATTCCTAGTCATTACTTTGTTCTTGAAAATATATGTGATCCAATCAGGCTAATTAAAACAAAATAAAACAACAAACAACTAAAAAAAAGTATCCTCCAATGGCTCACTGAGAAGTAGTACTAAGCAAACCAGCCTCCTCTTACCAGCCCTTCTTCCTACATCTCCTGCTGCTTAAAACACAATGCTTCACTTCCTCATGTAAATCCAGCAGCCACCCCCATATTACTTTCAGGTTAGTACCATAACCCCTAAGCACATTTTATTGCTCTCTAGCTGAGCAAGAGGTGGTGTGCCAAGTCAGTAGTTTAGGGATGTATGTTCCTGATTGGCCTAGCAGCCTCTACCTCTTTACTGTTCCTTCTCTTTTCCCTGAAGGGGAACACAGACAGGGAGCACTAATCTTCTTACTGTCTTATTTTTGTAGCAAATATAAGAACATACTATAGCTTGGATCATTCACCTGCATCTAACATATTCTTTAATAGCTTAAGAATTTAAGAGGTTACTGGATAAGGAGACAGGGGAAATAAAGGGAAAGACAGGGCACATCCAAATGGACATGCAGATGGGAATTATTTAGATCCCAGTTTCTCAGAGAACCAGGTGGAAATCAGTTAAGGTCATTTCCATTTAGTTGGATAAGAAAAGTTGCTGGAGATCATTTAGCATTTTTCAAGAGAAAAAGAAAGTATTTTCTTTTTTAATTTTTTCATTTGGAAAGATCATTCTTCTAATTTTACAATTGAAAAAGCAAGCATTCAGAATAAGTCATCCAGTCTCTTAATTTATTGTTACTGTTCAAAGGTTTCCTTGGTGTACATAAAATTTGTGGTCCTTTGTAGCAAGGCCAAGTATGAAAACAAAGGGAGAGAAAGTCCATGAGTAACCAAGCTTAAGCATAATTGAAAAAAATCTCTCTAAGGGCTTTAGTATTATATATAACATTTGCTCAGTAAAATAACCCAAACCAGAAAAGTTTCTGGATGTATTTCTTTCATGCAAAGTAACAGTCTATAAACACCAAACAAATAAGATTTAAAAAAAAAAAAAACAAACCAACCAACCCCAAACAAAACAACATCCAGTGTAGCTCTCCCTCCACCTACAGCTGTTTCTTTAGTGCTAAAGGTTTACCAGGTTCTGTTGAACCTGGTATCTGGTGATGCAGCTCTAGTTATGGTCTATAAGAATCCTCTAGCATTGGCACTGAAAAGCCATGTCAATCTCTTGGTTCAAAAGTTTGTCAGTGAGTGCCATTGCTAAAGCAGAACTTACTATTTTTAGAGGATCTCAGCCATGGGGAACTGCAGGATCTGTGCACAACATCATGCTATATTAAATATTACTGAAGTCCAGCTTCCTATTCAGTGGCTAAACTGGAAATATTGGAAATATTCAAAGTCTCAGGATAAGAATTATCTCTCCTTTTCCCATTCTCTGGAAACTAGTTTAAAATAGCTTTATTTATTGGTTAATGTAGGAAATCATTACAACTAAGTTCATGGCCACTTGATTTTACTAGAAACCTTTTGGGAATATTTGTATGTAGGAGCATTTAGGATCAAAATACAACATCCAGGTATTGAAAAATAGCCCATTAAAAGTGGGGCTTTTTGGTAGAATCCAATGATCGCATGATTTGCTATAACTTTGCCAAACTGTACAAAGTGGCACATGAGAGTCCTCAAATGGACAATTGCTTGTCTGCCTTATGAGAAATTCAGTGCTTTCTTGTCCGTGGTCTTCCTTTCAGCCATATTTTCTTTGTGGACCAATTTTGTTACTGCTACTTTTTTCTTCAACTGGAATTAAACTCAAATTGAATTTACATATTTTCAGGGCATTTCATAGGCTGCTATAGAATTTTAAAAACCATAGACATTAAATATAGCTTTTCTCCCCTCAAGGAAAGATGTTGCCAATCAATTCACATCTGACATTCTTGAAAACAGCTCAACAGATGACAGCAAGAATGTAGAGAACAAAGAGCTATTATATGGGCCATATTTCCTCTATGATTAGCTGTTCAGTATTTTATGTCTTTTCCAGCAGTGCTGGTTTATTGTTGATTCCACTATCCATGCTTTTATGCACAATTTTAATGAACTGTAGGACAGATAGAAACCACCTCACATTACTGAGTAATGTCATGCCTTTAACTAGAACAGAGATCATGACCTCCTGATCGAAACAGAAGAAAGAAAAGTATTCATCATTCAGATGTCTGTTAGGGGTTTGCCTCTGCCTCCTCAGACTAGCTGGACACCACAGTAAAGTTAAGACCAGTAGAGGGTACTAGTGTATGTACACAGAAGTCAGTAAACAGCAGCAAAGATGGCTGCATGAGAAATTTGGATTAAACCTGTAGAGAGTGCACTAATGTTAAAGCAGTAAGACTTAGTAAAATATTTTTGGCCAGCCTGCATTATTTTCTCAGCTACTGAAAAGTCCTTTCAGCATCAACAGGATATATTCTGATTTAAAGTTAGGTTGCTGTAACCTTTTTTTCAGAAGACCAACACTAATATCAGATAAAAGGTCTTAATTCCACTGCATCAGTATTTTTGAAATGGATTCTCAGAAAAAAAAGTAAGTCTTGGAAATACATATACCTTTAATATCTGTACAGTACCGTGGGGTTTTTTTCCTTTCTAAAATGAAGGATGTATCCACAAAAACACTGTCATGCAATCAGAAATATCGTCTTCAGGAATCGGTAGCCTAGATAAGAAGTCCGTTTAACACAGTTATATTACCTTTTCCAACTACATGGCATAGTTGATATCTGGACTGCGTACAGTCTCTCATATTCTTATCAGACACCTAAGCTTTGCTGATTTTTAGAATTGCTGAGCCATCATCCCTTACTGACAACAATGGGAGCTGTTATATAAATATTTATTTATATCTCCCCTTTGACCTCGTCCCCGGATCCTTGCCTGATAATCCCATGCACTGGAGCTTATTCAGCGTTCTACCTTCTGAGCACATTTGAACAGCTGCTATTCATTAGAAAAACAACAAAACCTAAAAAAATCAGAACCTCAAACTTCAATCTGAGACGGATATCATTCCTTCCTTTCTCTCCAAATGAATGGTTTCCTTAAAATATATGTATGTTTGGACCAGATCCAGGATTTGTAATAAGTTTCCTATGCACAGAGATATTATGGCCTTAAGATCTAATATCCTTTGCCCTACAGGGTGAGAAAAGGGAGCTTTATCCTGTTTGTACAAGAGTATACGTAGAATTCAGTCCATTTGCTGTAAGGGCTGGAATGAACTTAAAGTGTTTCCATGGAATAATGTACTTATTAAAAATTTCCTGTACATAATTTTGTGAAGTCTTTTGCATACAGTAACTTTGCTTTTCATCTTTGGAGCTCTGCATTGTTGGATGCAGAGGAGGTGATTGGTCCAGACACTATTTAGGCATAGGTTTAACCAATTTGTTTCTCTTTAAAACAAGAGAATTGTATTCTTTGCGAGTTCAGAAAACTATTAGTTCGTAGAAAAATAAAGTTAGTTATTTTAGTTCATAGAAAAATAAAGAAGGGGGAAAGGATGCATTTTAGAATTTTAAAACAATCTCAAACATCCAACTAATAATTGTAATATTAATATGAATTAAAACCATTTTGGTGGAAGACATTATTTTATTCTTACTGTTAATAGTCATGGTAGCTTTGCAACTGGAAGGTGAAAATCACTGATTCCTGATCAACTTTGAAAATCTCAATGGAGCTGTGATCAGGGCACAGTTCATTCACCAAACCACAATGTCTCATGCCACCTGAGGTTTCTTAGGGTACCTCACACACCCAGAAGGGCCCAGCATATATGACATAGGAGACATAAGAGACCTGTACCTTTTTGGAAATACACCTGGAGGCTGGGTGAAAAATACTTTACAGTATCTTGGATGCCTCTAGACTTCCCTGTTTAGGCATCTGAATAGGCTAACTAATTTATAAATTAATTAATATTTGTTAATGTTTTCATTAATTAGTTAATAATTAATGACTTAGTAGTTAATAATTAATGACTTAGTAGTAGATAATATTTTAATTAATTTATAAATTACTAATATTCATCAAGGCCTTCCAAGTTTGCTATGTCTAAATTTGAATGACAAAACCAAACATAATTTGAAGACTAATGCCAGAGAGGTGGTTTCCAATAATCTAAGTCATAGTATATTTAACACTGACAATTCAGAGCAGTAAGACCAAATGAATCAAAGGGCCAAACTCTGTCCTGGTTTTGTCAGCATGCGTTGCAAAGCTTTGAGAGATCCCTACACTAGGTCCAGTCTTAAAATATTTCAATGGCATACTAAAACCTGGGAAATCTTTCTGCAATAACAGTTCTTGAGAAGAAGTAGAGATTTTTTATTGAAGATAAGAAAGAAAAGAGGGATAGGAAAAGTGTATGAAAAAAGGTAATGAGACATATTTGAAATGGATTATAACAAATGGCAAGCAGCCATTTATTGGCTTCTTTTTACATCTTGGAAAAAGTATAGCAAAGGCAAGCCAGTTCCTATAATTTTTTAGCTCTGCCAGAGAGCATTTTTTCCATGCTTCTCAAGCTTTCCCTTTTCTATTTGCAACTGCTTACCATCTGGGAATTTGTGGTTGTGAACAGTTAAAACTTTATATTTAAAAACACACATGTATTTCACTTGAAATTAAGATTTTTGGTAAAGTGACTGGATTCCACTTTTGGGTGGAATGTGGTGAGATAAATATGTGCAATGCTTGGGGCTGGAGTGCTGGCTCTGCACTTGGAGAGAAAGTTGGGAGTTTCGTCCAACTCCAGAGTTTTGATTTTATAGCCAGTGATTAAGTTATAACTAATATAATTTTTTAAAAAAATCTTTTAACACCTCCGTAACTTTTTTCTTTTTTTCATTAATTTTAATTTCATGCTTTTACAGTGTGTCTTATGGGATTAGTGACAGGATACTGACTATATTTCCTCAAAAGCTATTGGTTAGCATATCACTATGATACTTGAAAAGTAGAGGCACTGCTGATTTGCTCTAAAGAGTTGACATGGGTAGAGGTAACACTGGCAAATTTCTATGATACTTAGCCTTATGCTTAGGTTTTATGGTAACGCAGAATTCCGGGATCAGAACTAGACTTGTAGTTTGAAAGCTAGATAACTGATAAATATCTTGGAGACATTTACTGAATGCTCTAGTTGCAGCAGTGTCTTATCTTTAAACATATTGTTAGTCACTATTTCAAATCCTAGACCTCTTTCATCAATTTAGATCAGAGAAACAGGTAGTTTTTGAGGACTATCTTCTGTCTTTGTACCACTTCATTTTCATTCCAGTACCTCAACTAGAATAAAGTGGATCTCTCTTCTGGCGGATTTAGCAAAGCAGACTGATAGAGCAGGGGAATGAACCCACCTTCAGGTCATTGGTCTGGAATAATATTCAGGAAGTGTCTGAGCACTCTTCTGGATTTAAATGCCTCTGTTTGTCTTCTGCTCCTCGTTCTTTCTCTTATTGATCTTGTTGTCAAGACGGTTTTGGGCCTTTTTTTTTAACTGTACTTTTGGCATGCATTCAGGTCTGCCTGCCTATCTCTTCTTTTCCACTGTCTGTTTCACTAATCTCCATTGCTGGCTCATCTTCAAACATTTTCTGTCTTTCCTTCTGCTTTTGTGTTGCTGTACACCTTTGTAAAAAAATCTCATTACCATGTAGAATTACAGAACTCTAATTTACTCTGCCATTCTTCAGTCAAGCATTTCTTCTTGGCAAGATGATATCTGAGGTCCTTCATGCTTCACTGCCTTTAGACTCCATTGTAGAGAATATCTTATGCTCTCCTCTGTTTCTACAAAGAACACGGATTTATCATTTAAAGAAATTTTCAAGATCTGGGGAGATCTGCCCACTTTTTAAAATTTTCTTACCATCACGCTGTTGTACGTTTCCTGCTAATGACACTGAAGCTTTAGTCTTTTTTAAATGTCACTTTTTCTTCAGTTTTAGCAACATTTTTTCACCTCTTTCCCTCCAGCTTTCTCTCTTCATTATTCTTTCTCTTTCTCAGCTGTTACAACCCCTCCCACTTTTTAATCTTCACCATCCTTGCAAATACAAATACAAGAATTACATCTTCCTCTTTCAATTTCATTCTTTCCACTCCTGATTTATCTATTAGCAATATTTAAGGTTTTTCACCCTCAACTGCCCACTGACTAGAAACTTTGGGATATTTTCATACTCCTTAAATTATGCTTATATTGGAGTTTAGTCATGAAAGTGTCAGGTGGTGACTAATACTGCTTGCTTTGAAGAATAGTCCAAGCTGCAATGGGACAAGGTATTAGCTGCTTTAAATTCCCCTTCCAGATTCTGTTTGCTTTTCATCTCACGATTCCAGGAAGTGAAAACACAGGACAGGGGTTTGACTTTGGTGTCTTCTTGCTCTGTCACTCTCTCTCTTTTTCCCTCTCTTCCTTTCTCTGCGTTCCTTGAATGTTGACCAAGATCCAGTGGGATATTTGGAGAGCAGCTAACAGCACTTGCTTAAAAACAAGCCAGGAGTTACATTCTCAAATACTCTGAGGCCAGCAAAGACCTAAGGTTCAGGTCACCTGCCTCGCGGGCAAATAAAATCACAGTATCATAGCATTAGAGACACGCCGGTTGCAAGGGACTCCTGTAGGACATCAAGTGCAATCTCTCATGTGGAACACGAGAAATGCCAGCAGCAGAAAAGTCAGCCATGTTCTTGTCTGGTGGAGTCTCCAAGATCTCTGAGAATGACATTTTCTTCATATATGTGTGAATGATCTTGATAGATTTTTGCTGGACCGTGCTCTGTTTCTTTGCACCCCTCCTGAACTGTGGAGAGCCCAAACTTTGGCAGGTTATGCTGAGCATAGCCCCACTTGCACTGTATAAAGGACAATCATAAGTTCCCAGGTTATTCTGGCCTTGACTTTCCAATGTTTCAGTTTTCCTTATTTATGGTGAGAGTTCACTGTTGTCCCATTTTCAACCTTGCATTCATTAAAACCTCTATGTATTTTCCACCAGGGTCTGGACTGACATATGTGATCTTTCTGCCCAAGGTACAGAACTTGCTGCTTCTTATGTTGAACTTCATGGGGTTTCAACTGGCCCAGGCCTCAAGGTTGTCAATATTCTTGGACTGAAGCTCTGTGTTTGGCACAACAGCTACTCCTCGTTGTTAAGCACCACATAGAGGTTTCCTGAAGGTGCACTGAGCCAGTGTAACAACAAGCTTCCTTCCCAGCCCCTTCCTTGGCCCTCATGCTGTCAGACACCTCACCTCAAAAAACAAATTCACTATCTGAAGGCAAAGCAGCTGGGGGGGCATCTGATCCTTACTTCAACTATTTTTTCCTTTTGAGTAGTTCTAGGTGTATCCCCACGGATCATTTAGCTTGTGCTTTGAAGAAGAGATATATTAGAGCCTCAGTCACATTCTGAAGTAGAATTTAAATTCCACCCAGATTTAGACATTTCAAATTATATGCCTGAGCTAGTGTCTGTAGGTAATCTTTATAGCCCAGAGTGACAGGCTTCTGTAAGGCATAATAATCCTAGACAGTATCACTTTTCTGCTGTTTTGTGTCTTGTTTCTATGCTTTTTTCCTTTTACTTATGAGAAGCATTTAGCTTATGTACTAATAATGGAGATTGAGGTAGAATTACAGCAAGAATAAAGATGTTCAGTAAGAAATTTACGATATAGCAGATTTTAGTATTCTTATCTTATTTTTAGATTTTCCTAATTGGTCTGCTGGCAAGTCAGCTGCTAGATTGGGAAGGCACGGGGCTAGTAAAACTGATCTAAATATAGTTGTGACTGCATCATAATACTTTGAAATAATATGCAAAATAAAAAAATGGGAAACCAAATAAGAATTCATTAACTAGAAGAAAATATTCAGCTGTTAGCTATTGCCTTTAACATTGAACATATGACCTTAAACCAAAAATGAAAGTATTGGAAAATTGTATGGATGTTCTTTACAAACCTAGCAATCAACACAATGAAGAAAGGACATAAAACCTTGAGACAGAAGACAAAAACAAGATAAGGTCATCATATTCTCCATGCAATGTTTTCTACAGAAACCACCACTTTGTAATTCCCATCTTTTATTGGTGTTTTAAGTGCAGTTATGTCCATAAAAAACTGGAACAATGCCTAAAAGTGAACCATGACCTAAAAGTGGTTGAGGCAATAGCTAATTCTGTAGCAGCCCTGAGACTCAGATCAATAGTGGAGAAATATCTGGCTTCCCAAATCTTCTGGGAGACATATGCCCGTCAGTAGTGATTGCACACAGAGGAGAAAAACTTGTCTGACCTAATTTTCCACCCCACACACCTGTTGCAATAGAAATCCTACTTTACATGTCAAGATTTCTGAAAGAGTTGTATGCCAGCATCCTGCTTTCTTTATCCCACAACAAATTATCCCCTGGCTGAATTTTCGCTTTATTCTATTTGCCAAAATATACCAAAAGCTAGTTTTGTAATGTTTCAGTAAAATCCCCTTGGAATAATATGAAATTGTTGAGAGTTTCTGAATCAAAGGTTATGATTTAGCCAATTAAAAGGATGGAAGCTATTTAGGAAGTTTGGATCCAGGTCTGGGTTTAAACCCTGGACACCCTTAAAACTGAAATAACGCTGGCAAGACAGTGACCTCCTTTCAGTCGGCTCTGAATTAACTTCAGAGTAGGGAGCAGGGTTGCAAAGAAGGGAAGGGTCTACTTCGGATCTTTAGCCAGTCTTTAGCCAGCAGCTGAAAGCACCCAGGCTCAACCCACAGGCAGATGTAAATTAGTGTAAGTACTTATGGAAATATAAGTTAAGAAAGAAACATAACATTCAGTCTGTATTTCTTGGGTGAGGAACCAGGAAATCCTACAGCTCAGTCAACTTTGCCAGGGAGAAACCAAATTATTTATGGATGTGGCTTCTTCAAAATTCACTAAAGATCCATATGTGTTACTGCGACATTGGAAAGAGGCGTCCCAGTAACTTTGTGTGGGTGCAGAAAGCTATTCCAAAAGGAGAAGGTGCTCACATGGCAGTGCTGTCCTTACCTTCCTTCCTGCATGGAGAGTATGTTGAGGCCAATAAAGGGGCATGGGGAAGACATATGGGAATGAGAGACAGAAGAATGGGAGTGGGGTGTGTGGGATGTGTTTTCTTGCCCCTATGCCAGAACACGTTCCCCAGGCTGCCTCTGCCTTGTGAGTAGGTTGGTTTGGCTACTGTAAAGGTTAGGAGAAGAAAGGAGGTTGTCTTCTCTGCTGTGCCAGCTACCAGATCAGCCCTGGTCAGGAGCCAGCTCCAATCCGTACATCCTGGCACGCCCAGAGGAAGAAGATACTGCAGCTTTCCACTCTTTTCTCATTTCTTTTGCTCACTTCACCTTTGAAATAGGGAACTTTCAAGCTTTCTTACCTTCATCAAGAAATTTCTTACCCAGATGATTGTTAGCTCTAATGACTGTTGTCTTTGTATTTGCAGTCACCAGATATGAAACATGTTTTGATCTGTTTTCTCATTATGAAAATGCTTTCATTTATGATGCCCAGAAGGGTGACAGCTGATTAACTTCAGGTTTGTAGATGGAATTAGGTTTTTCTTTTTGAGAATGATTACCAAGACCAGTAAAATAGAAGAGAGATTCTTTCAAGAGTCTATTCTCAAATATTGTGTGTCACATTTTCAAAAATGCCTAGAATGTTTTCTTGCCTTTTCGTATACTTGACACTTGAAAAACTATTTTTCCAGAATTATTATGATTTACAATGTGGAAGTATTTTTGCCCCTTTGATATTTGCCATTATATTTTTTCTTTAAAAAGTTCATTTCTCTTTCTCAAGTTCATATTTGAGGACCAGAATGCACAGCTGTGTTTGTCATTAATTCCAACCAGACAAGAATTTATTGAAACTCTATCAGAATAAATTACCAAAAGATAATTTCATTGGGTTAGGCAGCACAAAAAAGACATTTTTATTTGCCTTATGATCTGGACAAGTAGTCTGTGCAATGGGTGGGGAACTGGCTGAAGGGCAGTATATAGAGGGTGGCAGAAAATAGTTCCATTTCAAACTGTCAGCAGGTCTCAAGTGGGAACTCCCAGTGATCAGTATTGGGTCCAATGTCTTCATAAGTGATCTGGAAGATGGGATCAAATGTACCCTGACAAAGTTTGCCAAGGATGCCAAGTGGGAAAGTTGACACTTGGGAAGGGAGAGCCTTCCCGCAGAAGGACCTGGATAGGCTGGAGGAATGGGCTAACAAGAACCTTATGAAGTTCAACAAGGACAAGGTCAATGTTTTGCACCTGGGAAAAAATAATCCATGAGTACAGCACAGGCTGGGGTCTACCCAGCTGGGAAGAAGGTCTGTGGAAAGGCTCTTAGTGGAAAACAAGCTCCATATGAGTGAAGAACATGCTGCTGCAGCAAAGCAAGCCAACAGGATGCTGGGTTAGATCAACAGGGGCTTTACCAGCAGAGATCCAGGAGCCATTATTCCACTGTACTCAGCACTTGTATGGGCCACACTTGGAATACTGAGTTCAGTTTTGGCCCCTGCTATACGAAGGAGATGTGGACAGGTTAGAGAGGGTCCAGAGAAGGGCCACAGAGATGATCAAAGGATTGAAAAGCCTGCCATGTGAGGAAAGGCTGAGAGAACTGGGTTTGTTCAGCCCTGAGAAAAGAAGGCTTAGGGAGACCTTATCACCATTAGTATTTAACACGTAGCTGTAAAGAAGATAGAGGCTTTCTTTTATATGGAAAGGATCGAAGATAATGGCAACAATTTACTCCTGGGCATATTCTGATTCAACAGAAAAGGAAAATTTTTTGCAAAGAGAACAATCAGCCACTGGAATAATCTCCCAAATGAAGTAGCGGACTCTCCAACACTGCACACTTAAGATTCAGCTGGACAGCGTGCTGAGCCTTCTTGTCAGGATCATACTTTTGCCAACAAAGTTTGCACCAGATGATCCTTAAGGTCCCTTCTAACCTGGTATTCTATGATTCAGGGTTCTATGATTCTTCTGTAAACTGTCAAGTATTTGGAGTTTGAACCTGGGCAGAGTTTGGTTAAAATGTCAAACCCATTATTTCTGAAACTTCTATGTCAGGTATGGTCCATAGCAGCAACCACAAAATATCTTCTAATTAAAAGATTGGAGAACTCAAAAAGACTCTCCAACACTTTTAAGGAACATAGAAAAATAAATGATAGTTTAACTTTTGTTTTCAAACAAATCCCCAGCCTCTAGCAAGACAAATTAATTTTATAATTCTACTGCAATAATTACCACTCTTCTCTTTCATTGCTTCCTTTGGACTGACAATTCAATCCCAAAACTTGGGGTGGTTTTGTACTTGCAAAACCAAAACATAATGCCTGAGGTTTTGCAAAGGCAAAATGCTTCCTGGCTCATTCCATCTCATCTGAATTTGATGAAACACAGTCATTTAGGTGCATCAAAAGAATGTAGTTTACACCCAGTGTAAACTAACAACAATTACTTACAGTATTAGAAGATCTTCCTGGGGTCCTTCTAACCTGTATAATTCCATGAATCTAGAGAGGAGCGAAATTTTACTCAGTATCATAAAGTCAGAATATCAATAATATTGCAAGAAAACAGAGGCATAGAAACAGCCTTGTACTGTGTAGCAGCTGTCCTTCATATTTGAACTGCTTAAGTATAAGAAAAAACTAAGGATGACAGAAAAGGAAACAAAAAAGATGAGTCAATTCCCAAATCACCACAGAGATGTATCAGACAACTCATACATTGGCAACATATTGCTCTTTATAGATTAAGTCTTTTAAATATATTTTATAGACATGTCGACTTTTAATAACATGCTTACATTAATAGTTCACTATCAGTTACCTGTTGTCATGCTTTTTTTTACCCTGACAGCACTTCTACAGATCTAAAAATCATGTTTCACTTTTAAAATCCTAGGCCTGAAAAGACATTAAACATGTCCTTGGTGTTGAGCAGTGTAGTTTGTTCCCATTAGTTCGATGTATGGCCTTTTTGATAAGATTCGTTCATGCAGTTAGACTGGGATAAGAAGATCCTCTGCAAATGGAAAAGAAGTGGTTCTTAGTATTTTTGTGTGCACCATTCTATTAAAATATGCTGGTTACAGCTGTATTTAGGGCTGATTATTAAACACATACAATCACTGCTAATAGCTTCATATTTGTTTGGTGTTCCCTCAGCACTGTTCTGCCTCCTTTCACCTAGTATTTAATAGAGTGTCAAGTAATTGTAAAAATAAAAACTAAAAAATGTACATGGAAATCAGTTTGAAATTACTTGGGTAGGAAGAACATTGGCAGCCACTATGAATTGGTTCTTTGGTTTTTCTGAGCCAGAAATTCCAAAGACTATTTTCTATAATCTTTGGGATTAAAAATAAATTTTCTGAACACAATTTGTGCACAGGAGATTTACTTAGTTGTAAAAATCTTTCTTTGATTTCCAATACAATCTGCCATTTAGCGCATTCCCAGTGAATACAAGTGCCTTGCTTTGTTTTCAGACACAATCTCTGTGGTTCAGCCATAACACCAGGCCAGGTTATGTTCTCAGGTTTGTCAGGGTCAGATATACTCTATCTCATTAATGCCATCATTTTGCTACGTATAAAGAAACTAGATTTTGATAACTAGTTGCAGGAGGAAATCCTAGTTAATTAAATTAAAACTTGTAGTTTAAGAACGCATCTGTCACTCTGGTGGGCTTCCAAAATACCCAAGGGCATCAATGGTTTTACAGTATCTCTAGAATTCACACTCTCTCTTTCATGCTGTTGCCACACATTCATTTCTATGAAGCAAGTCAGAAAATCCCCAAAGGGGCTGAGCTAGCTGTTGGTAGCTCTATAAGGCAATCAGAGATACTATATCAGTAGAATTCCAAGAGAGCCATATCTCATATTTTACCTGTACTGTAAAGACAACAGGAAGGACAAAAAGATCACTTTTGTTTGAAATTAAAGCCTTTGTTCCTGCTCTCAGATGTAGTTTGATATTACTGTGTGTTTTGTTCTACTTCAAAGAGCTGTATTTTGGATATGTTTTTGGTTCCCCATTGCTTTCAGGGTTGAAATGTTAGGATGTATTTCCTGTGAAGGACAAAACTCTTGGGCTAAGTAAGAGCTGGGTGCAGTATTGAAGCTACATCTGTGGACAGCATTTCAGGCAATATGAACAATGCCTCACATGCTGAGATACAGAGTGGAAAACATAAGCATGATTATGAATAGTTCAGTAAGAATCTGAACAACATTTGTAAGAGTTTTTGCCTGATCAGAGAAGTGTTGAACAAAACATCTACCCAAAAAAATTTGTGTGATGTAGTTTCAGGCTCTCTTACAAAAAAAACAGCTACTTTTTAGTACTAGGAGAACATCGGTTTGAGAAGAATTAAAACCCAGATTGGACAATAGGAAGAAAAAGTTGTCCATCTCAAAAGTAAGTTAAAAAATCTTCCATGTAAGGGAACCTTCATTCTGCCTGCAAATAATAAAAACTTTCCAGGCAAATCTTTCAAAAACAAAACCACCAAAACAAGTGTTTTTTTCTTCACTGTGAATTTTACAAGGGTGACAATGCCCTGCATTCCCTTCCCATATGAATACAAGAAAAAATGGAACAAGGACATAATTATTCTGACTTCCCCTGACATTTCTGTGGTCTTAAAATTTTATTTATAAAATCCAGACTTCATTTTTACCTCCACTAAACTTGGAGGTCCAATCAGAAGGTTGGAATAAGCTTCATTTCAAATTACATCCTCTGCTATTATCTGTAATAATTGTACTGTAGAAAGTAATAGAAATTTTGCTATAGGGCAAACCTTTTTTCAGTGAGCAAAGTAAGTATTATGTTTGATACCAACAGTCTTTTTTTTTTTTTTACACTATGCGAGTTTTTTGTCATTTTCTATGAGAAAATATTACAGAATCATTTTAAAAATATCTAGTCCAGTCTCTGTGTAGTGCTACTGGCCAGCTGAAATTCAGCTTGCAAGAAGAGTGTGGGGAAAACTAGAAAGAACCATATTTCCTTCATGCACTTCATTGCTTCTTTTCTTCGGCCTTAAAAAAATAGCTTAATTATATGCAGTTTAATTCATCCACTTGTCTTATTCCAAATCAGATCTGCATTAATTTAGCTAGTGTTAAAAAGCAGAAGGGAAATACTTGTAGAGGGAAGTACAGGTCCTGTTTGAATGATCTGTGCTGGTGGGTATCACTGTGTGCTGCTGTGTTAGAACCAGTTTCCTCCTTTGGCCTCTTCATATGCCATCTATGCTGTCTTGTCATACATAATAGGATTGCCCTGCCTTTGAAATTGTCTCGCCTTTGAAATTGCCTCTGTCTGAAGGGAGATTCTGGTCTAGATCTACCTGTATGCTTTGACTGGTTTTGATGGTTTCACATGCATAAAATGGTCACAGACAAGTCTTTACTTGGTTAAATGAGTAACTTTATGGCAGGTTTGCTATCCTGATGTAGTTCAAGCTGTGTAGAACAGTGAATTTAGTCCAGTGAGTCCTAAACAAACTCAGAACACAGAGTTGTATACAGCTAACAGACAAAATGCAGGATACACCGCACTAAACCTTACAAAGTAAACTGAAGAATAATTCACGCAGTACTGTGCAATTCAGTCCTCATTTCTTGTCAGCAGCAATTCTGATGGTCTCTTTACTGGAAATAGATGTTGCGTCAAGACAAATTGGACTCCTAGTGAGTAAGAATTAAGTCAGTGGTTGCCAGTTAGGTAAAATGAAATTTTTCCAGTCTGATGCTTTTCACTGATTCAGAAAATGGTTTTCAGGCATAATCTGGACATGACATGCTCCAGGAAGTATTCATTGCCAACCGAAACTACAAGCATAGGGCATATTTTTTCATAGAGTAACAATAATGATCTTTTATAATATATTGCTGTTCATACAGATAGGTGGCAGAGTACTTCACAGGCAAGCTATATTATTTACTAGCAGAAGGAGGAATTTTGTGAAATACATTTCTAGGAGTATAGTAACTAATCCTGAAGAATCTTTATACCTCCAGCTTATGAGATTCTCTCTCTTCCCTGATTCTTCCATCATGCTGTCTCAGGGAACATGCAGGGTCTGTGTGTCACTCATGCAGAAGTTGACTTTTTTCAATCACAAATACCCATTATTAGTTTGTCCTGCATGAAAGACACATCACAAATCATAGGAAATTATTAACTTGTGTAAAATTTTGAGGCAGTTTTAGAAAAGGGACAAAGAATCAGGAAAATCTGGTATCCTAATTCCTCTGCCTCTCCACAACTTAATTTATGATGTTTCCCCATTACTGCTATGATGTGTGATTTACCACAACAGGTCTTTTTATATAGAGCTGAAGTAGTGCTTCCAAGCTGTCTGTCATCTGAATGTGTTTCAGAAATATCTTTTGGGGCAGCTGGGGTATTTGCCATTTCTACTTTGTAGGAAGTACCTTGCTCAGATGTAGTTCTTTTACAAGCAATGCATTGACAGAAGATTTACATGAAGGTCATTTACCTCCTGTTGAGAGCTAAGAGCTATTCTGTTAAAAATGTGCTGTGAATTTATGAAACAGGGCTTGCCGGTTAAAATTTATTAAGCATGACTTTGTCAGTCTCACCAATTACATATCTCTTTGCTAAGACACAGTCCAACAACTTATTTGTAATTGTGTAATCTTCCCATGTTAAAAAATAACAATAAAAACAATTCAATTAACACTGTGACAATTTTAAAACCTGAAATTTCAGTGTAGTAGTTACCAATAGTAACCAGTTATCAGGTTTCAGATCAGGTATCTGGAAATGTACAGCATGCAAACGTTTCCAGAGAAAGCAAGCTAGCTGCAATAAAACCAAAACAAAATCAGCAACAGGATGTGAAAACGTTCATTGGATGGAAGATATTGGCATTGGAAACATATTTTTAAATATGTCAAAACATTTTCATAATGGCACACACCAGTGCATGCTTTTCAATGATTTCTTTTTCTTTATGACAGCAGTGATCTGAAGTAATAAAAAATATTAAATACGTGGCAAAAGAAACAGACAAATGTTTCATTTGTTATTTTCCACCTGAAACTATATTCCACACTTGTAACTTTGTCCCTGGAAGCTGCTTTGAGTGTTATGGTTTAAGATAGTGTTGTACACATAGAAATGGTCTTAATGTGTACATTTTAGGCCACAAACTATCGCAGCCAGATGTCACAGAGAACCTACAGCCAGAAAGAAGCTGAATCCCTAAGAAAAGGGGTTAAAATACTGAGTTACTCAAGCAGGACATGCACTGCCACAGGATTGCCATTGGCCCTGTGTCAATATAAGAAGATTTTTAACCTTACACAGACCCAGTTTAAGCCTAGAGAAGACCCTAAAGTTTCCAGCTGTGAACTGAGCCAGAAGGAGCAGAGGAGGATGTGCTGGAGGGTTTAAAGATCATGCCTATTATCATGATTTAAAGATCATGCCTATTATCATGATGTGCTGCAACAGAAAGAAATGAGCAAACAACACCTCAAATTGCAGGACAGTGTCAGGTAGGTGTCAGCTCTTCTTGTGTGAATAGAACCATTGTTTTTCTATAGATTCATACTTCTGGGTAAGTCTAAGCTGACAGCAAAAGAGAGGAATATGTTTTAAGGAGATGTATTTCTAGCTCCTGTGCAAGTAGAATTACAATGTTTTGGAAAATAACTGATGGGAGATGAAATTATAATTTGCTCATTACTCACAAAAGGCTGTCTATATATTGCCTACATAACTATACATACAACAATTGCAGACACTGTCCCTTGTTCTCATGTCACTTCTTGCTCTCTCTGAGTGGGTAAGGAGCTAAACATCTATTCTATCTGCAGTTTGGGTAAAGTTGTGCAGAAATTGCAATGCCTACAGCTGGAGATCATCTGTTAGTGCCCCTCAGCTAAAGTGGTAGTGAGAGCTTGTCTTTGTTCTGTTCCACTGCAGCAAAAAACAAGCTCATTTAAACCACAGGTGGCTGAAAAAAAAAAAATTGCCTATAGCCCAAGAGGCAGTGGAAGAAAAGTACTAGCACTGGTTTTGGAGGCAAGGCTATGGCACATACCCACATATGATTGAATTTTCCATGTTTTCCTTGGCACTGGAGAAAAGGAGTGCTTTGTTCCTGACTGCACCTTACTTTGGCCACATCAGTGGGGAGTGCAATGGACTCTATACTGCAAAATATGCTTAGATCTGTGTGGCTGAATTACAGGATCTGCAATGAACAGAAGAAACAATTAAAAACAAATAACATAGGCAAACATAAATATTCCTAAACAAAAGGCCAGTCTCCTTTCATTGAGTTCATTTACTCAGTGAAGGGAGAGGAAGTTTGAAATGCAGAGTCAGGCTTTGACGGTTCAAATCTCAGTGGATCTGAGCCAGTTCATGCCAGCAGGTAATTTGTCCCCTGAGAAATGAGGTGCCAAGTTCAGATGTGACAGAGATTATGTTGCTTTCACAGCCTTAGGCTTTTAAAAGTTTTTATTATAGAATCATAGAATCACAGAATATGCTGAGTTGCAAGAGACCCATTAAGAACATTGAGTCCAACTCCTGGCCCTGCACAGGACACTCCAAGAATCACAACATGTGCATGAGAGCATGGCCCGAATGCTTTCTTGAACTGACGCAAGCTTGGTGCTGTGACTACTATTTCCAAATTTTTCCTAATAGCAATTGAGAAAATTCTACTACTCATTTATTTTGTCATTATGGACTTCAATAATACAACCAAAATTTTCTGTCATACTATGGCTACTTTCTGCAACTATTTTTGGCATTTCTGGATTTTCCCCAAAACATACTATTTTGTTTTCAAATGCAAGTGTTTTTGAAAGAAACAGAACAGAATTCTTTAAGGGTATAATTTTGTTGTATTTAGGTTTTTTCCATCTTAAACAAATATTAGAAAGTACCTATACGAACATTACAACTATGGTTACCAACATATGGAAGCTTAGAGCTCTGGAAAGATTACAGACAGTTAATGAAATAAAAAAAAAAAAACCCAAGATTTATAAAGTGCAGATTTTTAGAGGCAACAAAGAACACAAAAGTGCATAACAGTCATTTTGACTTGATATTAAAATCCTGTATGTGGTTGCTATTTATGAAAAAATCTACTGAGCCAATAAAAGCAACTCTATGTCATTGACATCCAGGTAAATTGCCAGAGAAATTCAGGGCTCATCAGGAAACTGTGTGCTACAAAATATTTTACGAGAAATGTGAAGCGTATCCTGTTGATGGATCTTTTTTTAGTGCAGAAAAGTAGTACTAAATAAAAGCAGACTTCAGGAGAGATCTTTTTGACATTGCAATGTAACAATGGAGAGAAAAATCTGACTTCGAAAAGCTTTTAAAGGTTCCACCTTCCAAAAATCCCTTTAGGTAATACAGCATTTATGGTCTTTATTCTCCTTCATGCCATAGAAACAAGCTGTAAACATGTATAATACTTCATTACATACTTCAGAAGGCTAAGAAAGTAAATTTCTTCAATTACTAGCATCCATCAGTTGGAAAGAAAGAGACTATCAAAATTATCTCTTGCCACAAGAGTTATTCCCACTCCTTTCCGTACTCAATATACCTTTTCAATAATTTGCAGGCCTTTCTCTCCTTAAAACTAAAACATGACAAACATTGCTCTAGATGAAACTGGTAGAAAGGGCTCTGCTGCTTTCATTGTCCATCTCTTCATGCAATTAGTTTAAAAATAATGCACTGTTTTTCAATAGCCCATACTGGAAGTCACTTTTAGTTTTCCTGGCTTTACCATTCCCTAAATTTCTTCATCCCACTGAGGATATATGCTTTTTTTTTGATTATAGCCTTCTTCTTCTCATCGCAGAATTACATCTCCACAGATTACATCCCATGTATTTATCTTCTGCCTGTGTTTCTGCTCTGTTTGTACACCTTTGTATTGTTCCTCTGCATATGCCAGTTAGGGTAAACTGCTATCACCTGCATGCTGATTTCTTCCTTTTGGGGATCAGAAACGAAGGAGATAAACAGGAACAGATGTATCATCCTCAGACACCTCTCTGTTTCTGTGTGCCGCTGTTAATCATTGGTCAATGTTTATGATCATTTAGCCAGATTTCGAACCACATTATTTTGTTTGTAGCCAAGCCAAATTAAACTGAATGGGTATTTCTAGAAGGTTTTCATGAGACAAAGTATTATGTAATGCAAGTCTCTGGAAGGTCTATAAGCAAAAATTCAAGAACTCTTGTTCTTCAGGTGGTCTTTGGACAAAAGGAAATCTCAGTATTGTGCTTATCAACTTTTTCAAATTTTCACTATCAGACATCTGAGAGAAACATTTTCGAAGGTCATTTCTGTTTTTCACAGTTTTTCAAGAGAATTAAAATGACACAAGTATGGAGATCAGCAGAATAAAGAAAAGGATTCTAGATGAATGGCCATTTTTAAGCATACAGCTTTGAGATAGTCTGTTCATTACTGAAAATAAGCAAAAAAATCCAACAATGTTGATACTGGTCACAAGCAAACAGAAAAAAATTACAGGATGATCTGTGGCAACTGGAAATATGCCAAAGCACAGTGGCTGAGTGGTGCTGCTGAGCTGCTTACTTTTCTCTGGACGAAGGTGTGAGGAAAAGAAATATTTTCTGTAATTGGAAGTGAGAGAAGCTAAGCAATTGGGTCATTTGGGTCATTTGAATAATAGGGAGAAAAAAAAAAGAGAGAAAATGAGGCTACCAGCTGGGTGTGGTTTTGGGGGTTGAATCAGAAAACTGTTAGATGCCTATTTCTTCTAGGAAGGGAAATAGAAGAAAATATATCTCTCCTTTTACAAGATGGAAAAGAGAATGAAGAATGACTCAGGAAATGAGAAGCTGAAAATTTCTGAGTAGTCCAGCATGCAGAAGAGAAAAACAGAAAAATATCTTTTCAGAAAGGATTACAACCAAGAGATAGAGCAGGATTCCCCCAAGTATCATAGGTCAATGTTTTTCCACTGCTTTCCTCACTATGCTGATTGTCTAAGTCCATGTTTGTCAATTAGTTTAATTTAAATAAGTCTTAAAATCTGATTAGGCAATTGTCAGGAACAGTTCAGCTGAGATATATAGCTTATATAGATATATAGATATATGTATACACACATGCA
This sequence comes from Oreocharis arfaki, assembly GCA_013398015.1. Classification (NCBI taxonomy): domain Eukaryota; kingdom Metazoa; phylum Chordata; class Aves; order Passeriformes; family Paramythiidae; genus Oreocharis; species Oreocharis arfaki. The sequence continues at coordinate 197,494 of VZRR01007170.1, read as the reverse complement.
TATATATATATGTTGTAGAATAAAATAATTACAAATAAAAAGAAGACTTAGTAGACAAAGGCTTTTAATATATTGAGTTTAAAGAAATAGTTTAAATTGTCATATTGTGATTTTCCAAGTGTAAAAATAAGGGTCTTCATTCATGCCTGTGCGTATACATGGAATAAAAGAAGTTTCATGAAAAGGGCTTGACCTAGGACATTAATCCTCATAATTTCAAAATTATAGACCACACAGAAAACACAAAAAAATAGCAGGAAACATTTGTAAAGCTCTATTAACAAACTGAGACCCATTGTGTTCCCCAGACAGTGATCTGATAGTGAAAAGATTTCTGTGAGATTTGAAAACAAAATGAAAACTGGCAAGGATATCAATCTGAATCCCTTTCAGGCAACTTACCTCTTCTGGTAGGCTCATAAAAGTTAGAGAACAATGAGAAACTTGCTATTTGTGATAAACAAAAGAGAAAAGGCCAACCTGATGCTGTAGGAGTGACTTCCCTTTCTAGAATCTACACCTCATGTTAGGATGACTTCAGGCACAGGTTGTATTACTCCAGCTGCTGCATTTTACTCCATCAACTCCTGCCAGTTAACAAAAGTTATATAGAAGTTTACTTAAATGTAACCTTTGAAGTTACACTATAGATTGATGTGCTAAACAGAAGCACTTAAGAGAACTAATTTTATCTGGCAATTTTTCTGCCAACATCCTTGTAGTTTGAACATTTGGGAAAAGTTTTTGCTCTTTGATGAAAGGAAAATGATGCATTTGTTTTGGGATGACAGCTCAAGGCTCAGTTATTACATATAAATCTGAGCAATATTTTGGCCTCTGATATTTTAAGCAAAATTATCTTGGCTTGAAGTGGATGTTGACCTTATGAGGGATCAAGTCAGCCTTCCTGTTGTTACTTGCAATGAGCACATATTTTCTCTGTCTCTTCATACTCAGGATTTATCTGACTACCACTGTAATGAGTGGGGGCTGTTGGGGGTCAAGGTTGTGATTCTAAGCCTACAAAAAGTAAAATTTACTTGGAGACCCTTGACCATGTTATTAATTTTTCTTCCTGGTGTCTAGGAAAGAGTAATCTCATGGGAATTGTTTATTTGAAAAGTGATAAACTTGTTGGCAATATTCAAACTACATAGTTTCATTGGTTAGTGAGAGTTATAGATACTTACAATTGTAGTTTACTTCTGCTAAGTACATAAATTAAGAGAAGTTATGTTGAAATAAGAGATGAGAAAAGGTATATAGGAGCAGTCTGACCTCCAGTGCAAGGCCTATGGGTCATTTGGACTCTTGAGGGAGAGGTGGCGGGAAGGCTGCAGCCCTGGTGGAAATTCCTCATTGCAAAATGTTGTAACACACCACAGTACATGTAAAACTACTGGGGCAAAAGTGAATCATAACTTTGTAAACCTGAATGTTCCAGAGAGCAGTGCTAACAGTATGGTGTGTGCCAACAACAAGAGATTGGAAAAAACCCCTTCATTTCTTCTTCAGGGGGGTAGAATATTTTCCACAGTCTCCTAGATGGCCCTAGTTTAGCTTAGAAGTGTGGTCAAAATTTGTAGCATCTTTCAGTTCTAATAAAAAGCAGCTGTTTTTTTCTTCTGCCATTAAATAGTGATACTAAGTTGTAAACAACCTCTTGCAGATACTGCAGAATATAGACTAGTAGACATAATTTAGACTTCTGATTAATGAGACATATTCTCTGTATCTTTGTGATGGCCATAGTCATACTTTGCAGAACACAGGCTACCTCAGTTTTTCCTCTGGCAGAAATCTAGAACAGAAACCTACTAAAGCATGCCACAGCTCCACACAGTACAAAATTCTCATTTCGTCTCCACAGAAAACAAGAAAGAGTACCTTGAATGGCTGAATACCAAACTTGTATGAAATTTTTCCTGGTTCTTATATCTAAAAGTACCTATGTGGAATTGATGGATGACTGAATTCAGCAGCACTATTCTTATTGCAAGCATTTCTCACCAGAGAAGCTGCAAAAGAAATCCATATTCAAGACACAAAACGCCAGAAGTTTCCACAACACTGAGTTTTTTCCCAGGGACTGGGAACTGGCTCAGGGTGCAATAATCCTCCTGAAATCCATAAATCCCAGGTCATTTGTTAAAGAATTGTGTCTCCTAGCCTTGCTAGGGAAGGGGGAAAAGCCCTGTGTGGTTAAGCAATCTGAGTGAAAGTATAGAAAGCCAGCTAGCACTTACTCCTAATAAAGAAAATCAGTCGGTGATGCAAAAGAATCTTTTTATTTTCTGTGGAAAGACTTTCTGTGACCTTTAAACAATTTTTGAAACAAAATTTTTACTGAACATGTCATTACACTAACTTATAAGCAATGTAAAACCTTTGCTTAAAACAAAACTTCATTGGGAAACATTAGAAAAAGCAATAAAATATCATGTAAAAATTATTTGAAAAACAAAACATTTCAAAAGCACCCATTACTTAATCTCAGTTGCTTTCTGTGTTTGCTTTTAGAACCAGCAGTTTCCAGTAAGCAATCTATTTTGGGGGAGAGAAAGCCCTCTCACGAAGTTTGTGGGCAGAGGCAGCTGTTTGCCTCATTGTCACAACTCAGCAATGAAGTGTGTGGTGGAGCCCTGCCATCTCTCTCAAGCCTCATGAATGAACAAACACTAACGTGGCTTTGGCACCTCTACAGGATGTATCCCTTCTTGTTCTCTCCTTCAAAATACAGACATCTGTAAAAATTCATGGCCTGCTTGTTTCTGAGATGTACAGGGAATTTAGTGAAAAGTACACAGAATCATGCCATTAGAAGAGAGAATAAAGAACAAAACTGGATTATACGAAGAAAGTTGAAACATTTCCCAGCCACTCTCCCCCAGTTATCTCAATGGGCAGAATAAAAAAATTTTTTTCTGGTTTTTTTCTTGTTTGTTAGGGGTGTTTTTCTATCTTTCTGTGGATGTTTGCCAGCAGGCCATTTTTCTTCTGACCTCTGTTTCAGTCAAGTGTCTCTTTCCAGTCTCTTCAAGATTTAAAATGTCTTTTTATCCTCTATGCTGAGTAATCCACTCAATTATATAGCAAGTCAGACCGTGTAGTTTCTTCTCTTAGTTCAGCTTTTGCATTTCTAACTCCCTTGAAGTTATTTACAGCACGTTTTACCTTTGCCATTTTCCTTATTTTTTCTGCTTAGTTTCTTTGAAAGGTTCTTTTCACTTCATCCTATCTCAAGAAGTCAATCATAATCAAACTATAGAGTGAACTGCAGTCTACTTCATCATGAAGTCTCTTTAAGCAGCACCCTTTTCTATTGTTCTTCAGTCCCAGGTAGCTGTGTCATTGCAGGCCTCATAAGGGTGGTGTTACAGTGCTGGTCAGGCCTACATCACATAACAAACATTACTCATGGTTAGCTCTTGTGCCTAACTTTTAATATGTGAAGCACTACAGAATTCGGTGTGAAAGTTTCACAGGTAAACCATGCTCTAACCACAGAGGTATTGAGCATACTATCATCAATTTTCCACGGGAAAGTTTGTTTTACTCCAGTTTCTCCTGGGACTCATTTTCTTCTGCTTTTGCTGATACCTGTCACAAGACTGATTTCACTTTGTTTTTTTTTCTAACATACCTCCCCTTAAGCCTTCAGCTTTCCTGGTTCTTAACTTTCCTGCTGACAGCCATCACTCCTGCTATTTTCAGGGTTATAATTATTACCTGCCTGTCAGCATGTGAAAGTACTCAAGTCTTAGCAAGTTATGAGGTTCTCCATCACATATCAATCAAGGAAGTTATGTTTACTGCAAAATGTCAATGGAAAGAGTACTGAGCCAAAGACAGGGGTCTCTGAATGACTTAAATTTAAGAACTGTTTTTCTAAAAAATATCCTTTTTCAACCACTTCACCCCATGGGGAAAAAGGAATCCACACTTTGCTGTTTGCTTTGCTTTACATAGTAGAACTACTGGGTATATACATTTTTTGTATCTCACAACAAACAATTCAGAATTTGTTTGAAGAAGGACAGGGACTGGCAAGGGATGGACTGTTGCAGCCACAGGTTTTGAGAGAAAGAGGCTACAACCTTCTGAAAGCATCTCTGGCTGAGAGCTCTACGGCGAGGCCACTGCACACACACACACACACACTCAGACACCCCGGATAGTTTCATCAATAAGTTGATGGCACAGATTCAGGATTAGTCTCTGGGAGGGATTTATTCCAGCCACATGCGTGGTGCGGGTCCAGAGAGGCAGATGAGGATAAGACGAAAAGAGGACGAGCAAGAGAGTGAAAGAGGAAGTGTTCAGGTTTTTTATATGGGGTCTGTAGGGGTGGGGAGAAAACATCAGGGACCAATAGTCTGAGGGCACAGGGGTGGTGCACAGGTAGGGCTAGGGAAGGGGGAGCAGAACAAGGCATCCTGGGAGAGACCTTTCGGTCTCCCTAGCCCAGGGAGTGTGGCCAGGGCACATCCAGGGGCTGCTGGGGTTAGAGGCTCACCGGCTCTCACAATGGACTGAGATTCTTGACTTGTATTGCTGGCATTGACAAAGGGAAGAGTTCATGTTACGTTATGAAAATGCACTGCAAGTGTGTGTTTCTTGCTATTCTGACACTCACTGGGAAGAAAAACAGGGAAAAAAATGTAGATTGAGTAGAAGGAAGCATAGACATAATGCCAAATGAATAGGGGACAAACTAGGACACTGTTGTAAATACAGATTATTTCACTGATACTTGTTGGATTTGCTCCCTCAATTTTTCTAAAGCCATTAAAGGAGTACTTTCAACATGTATATCTCCAGACAATTGGTTCAGCAGGCTTAGATGTGTTTTGTTTTTTTTTTTCCTTGTGGAAACTGTGGTATCAGTTGTTGACAAAACTGTGCTGTTTCTTCTTCTAAAAATTAAGAACAGTTGGACACTGATGCTAGCTCTTTTGGCACTTGAAACACTACAAAATTTGGAGCGAAATTTTCACAGCTATACTATGCCTATACCACAGTATGAGTTCAGCTTCCAGCAGGGCCTTATGGCTTCAATTTGATTTCTCTTTGGTGGATCTTTTAGCAAACTTCACTGTTGTCTCAGTCTAGATTTTAGTGAACCTGTATCTGCGTCATTCACTGCCATTAATCCTAGGACTGCCTATAAACTGAATTTAAATTACTAACTCTTACGCTTCTATAGAAGCTATTTACTTTCGCCTATATGTTACATTACAGTTCATTTTTGCTCCTATGTTACGAAGGAAATCCCTCAGGCAGAAGTTTTGGGACTGGATGAGATGTGGAATTTAACCATGCATTTTAAAATGATGAGTTCTCATTGTTGTCTGTGTGAAGGAAAAAATGATCCTTCTTCAATGATACCTGTGTATTTCTGAAAAAAAATAGTGTTTTTATCTTTGAAGTGCCAAGTCAGTCTGGCATGAAGTCTTATACTTTTCTTGGGTTAAGACAATTAAAGAGGTGGATGCTCTAAAATGAGTTACCTCTCCGTAGTTTCAACCAATCCCTTCCCACCAATAAGGAAAAAACCAATACAAGCAGAAATAAGTGAAAAAATAACAGTTTACTAACAAGCAAAAAAATGACAGGAAATAATAGTGAATAATAACTAGATGCAAAATTCCTGAATCTCACCAGCTCCTTGAGAACAAAGAGACACCCAGAATGATGGGGTAACCCCCTCCGCTTTTCAATAGGGTGGCTGCCATGGGCAACCTCGTGTAGGGAGATAAAGGGGAGATGGCATCAGCCTTCCCTGTTCCCCAATTCTCTCCCTGGCAGCAGCATTGAGAAAGGCAGCTGACACACTCTGGCAGCAGCTGGAACTCTGTCAGGGGCTACAACTCATGGAGGGACTTTGCCTTCCTTGTGGCAGGAGATGGCAAGGCAGGCAGGGCAAGGCACAGCATCTGAGCTGGGGTGACTTGTGGTCTTCTCAGCCAGGCACTGCTGGAGAGCAGGAGCAATTTGGTCTGGAATGGGGCTGCTCCGATCCTTCCTGGCACTGTGCTGTGACTGTGGGCAATCACCCCTGGAATTTGACCCAAGGCAGTCCAAGACTGCAGGGCTCACCTTCTCTGAAGCAGGAAAAAAAGGAGCGAGAGAGAACCCGTAAGGGAAGCTTCTGCACATGCTGTCTGAGCTCTATGGAAAACCCCCCAAGAGATAAGCGAGGCCAGAGACACGAGAGCAAACCAAAGGCAAGAGAGAGACTCTGCCCAAGTCAGAGGCCATGAGGCCAGAGCGTGTTCTGCTTCCGTGAGCCAACTTTAAATCCCCTGGCAGCCCCCAGCCTGTTTCAGGATACGCCAATGGGTCTTCAAGAGACAGTAACAATTTGGGCACAGGCAGATGTGGAATACAACAACACTTTGGGTTACCTAGGACAATCCTACAGCATCCTGTGTTTTAGGAAAGAGCATAAATGTCTCACAGGAGAGAAGAATTGTGTGTGTCTTTCTAGAGCTGCCTATATTTATATGATATATCATACATGTACACAGGCACACATGCGTGCAAAAGCAAAGTAAAAACGAATGCAGTTGTTCTGGTTAATGATTTAGAGGTCAAATCCAAACCAGATGGATAGTTTTTTTTGTGAATAATTTATATGTTCTTTTAAAAGATAAACTGTAGAACTGCTTCACAAAACAGTAGCTGCCTTGCAGTTTCTATTGAGTTGTAAATATTGCTGTTGTTTCTCACGTGAATGTACTATTTAATGTTATGGCCTTTCTGTGAATTAGATTTCACAGTTTGAAACACAGCTATTTCAGAATAATAAAATAAAGAACTAACAGAATCAAGACTGGGAGATTTCTAGATTATATTTTGGGCACATTTTGCTTTATAGTTATTTTTATTTAATGATTATTTTCATGTGGTTTAAACTGTAACCTTTGACCAGTCTCAAATATTTGATAGGAGAAGCTAGCAAAGAAAAATAATCCCCGCAACTACTTTAAGAAGGGCATTATCAAATTGAAAGGAAAAATTTTTCATGGTGCTTATAAGAAATGATCTGATGTTTAAGCTACCAATATTGCTCAAAAGCAGAGAAGGAAATGATGTAAAAATGTTCAGAACAATACAGAGATGTACGTTTTTCTTAGAGAAGACCATGAGGAATATTAAAACTGATTATTAGGCCTTTATTAGCACGTTGCTTAGGTCCAAGCTGGAGTCTCAGGCACAAGGGTGATATATGCCGCATATGTCAATACCTGTTATTAATCACTGCTGTATAGCTTTGGCCAACTTGGACTCTGCTGAACAGTGATAAGGGACCTGTATGCAAAGGGACCTTTCCTGCTGTGCTGTCTTAATGCACCTGCAGGCTTCAATCCTGCAATGCAACTTTTGCACCTGCACTACCTGGCTGGCTGGTTTCACAAATCTCAAATTCGAGCACTATTGGACTGGCTTCAGTTTAAAGCTATTGAATGTATGGTCTTTCTCAAGAAATCTGGATGTCTGCACAGTATCAATATTTTTTGTATACAGACATTAAAGTGGACTCCAGAATATCTCTTTTTCTGGTTTTAACACCTAAACTGCACTTAGAACTGCATTCCTAATCATCTTTTAATGGAGTGAATTTGTTTTTTTCTGGTATATCACTAATGTATAAGTATGACACTTGCATTTATTAGCTCAGCATATTGAGTTTAGAAAATGTGCTCAGTATTTTCCAGATTAAGCCTAGTAACCATAAAAAAGTTAATTCTGAGCTGGTTCTGAGTCAAAAATATATGTTTTAAAAATTATTTACAGAGAAAATTGCAATTCCTTTCATGAAAAATAATGGGACCTTTTGAGAAAAAGATTAACAAATAGTTGGAGTCCTATCTCTTAACATTTATCCTCTAACAAGCATGTCAGAATAAGTTACTTTTCTTCCAAATCCTTGTCTAAATCTTTCTGCAAATGGGTTAGAACAACAGCTCAAATTTCTTCGCTTAGTATTATATTTTCTTTATTAAATATTTCCTGTTCAAAAATTTTGCCTAATTTTCTTTGGTGCAGGCAATTTCTATAATGTACATGTGCTGCCTTCCTTCTCTAAGACAGATTTAAATAACCTTGTTAAAATTCTGCATTTGAAACCCATCAACAATTTCTCATTTTTAGGAGACAGTCTCTTAATCATTTTCATTTTTTTTTTTTAAAGAAAACTGACCTCATTTTTTGAACCATTTGGGAAAAAAATGAGAGCTAAAATTCTTCATTCCTTTCCTCCTGTTTAATGTTGTCTGTTTTGGTTTTCTTTTTGGCTCTATGCTTTATCCCAGTCATTCTACAGGGAAAGTAAAAATTGTAGAAATTTTGATTAAAATAAACTCATGGAATTTCCCTTTTCCCTAGACCTTTTCTGTGGAATTTATAGTAGGGAAGAATGATCCAGTCTTTTCACCAGCTGGCTTTGTTGGGTGTGGGGAAGGGAAGGTCACATCTGGAGGAGCACAGTAATTTTAAATCTCTAGAGCTCAAACACCATGGAAAGATTTTCACTCGATGAGGTTAAACATGCTTAAAGGGCAAAACTCTCAGCTGCTGGCAGAAATTGCTGCTCTGTAGTGATGAAACAACTATTGTTGTGTGATGAACAATAGACTAGATGTGAACAACAACTAGATGTGTGATGAAACAACTATTGTCTGCTTTCTATGCATCCGACTACTCACATTTTCTGCATGTGGCTCATAATCATTTTATCATGAATTTCTTGAGTGATAGGTCAAGAAAGGCTGTCCAGGTTCTGATTTTTGGCTTTGGGCCTATTCCAGTAGCTTTCATCTTGCAGTTCATTTTTTGAAACTAATTTGCAAGTAGCTTTCACAAAGAAGATGTATCACAGGCATTTTTCTTGGCTGTACTGAGATAATATCAAAATGCAAAACAATAAGCCTGGGTTTTATGCTGTCTAGATACATTATGTTTATAATTATTATGGCTTATTCATGGCCAATTAGGATTTTAATATGAACACATAGCATCTCCCCAGATTGGATTTGGAATAGAATGCCAAGTACTGGTCTAGACTTGGAAATTTTACTGGCTCACTTCAGTCTGTTAGTTAAGTGATATATTTTGCTGATGGAGCTATGCTGGAAGGAGGCCTAGGAGTTCTACCAGGAAAAGGTCCTTTTGCCAGTATAGCTTTTATCCTTTTTCTAAAGCAAAAGCAAAACCTACGGCCAAAAAAAAAATCTTTTCTTAATTTTTTTTTTTTTTTTAGGTTTTGGCTGCTGTATCTACACTAATAGTGTTTGTTTCCACTCCCTGGGGCATCACAGTCCTGTGTGCTGGTGAAGGCAGACGGTAGACTTGTCTGTAATCTTGTCTGACCTTATTCCCACAAATTACAGTGCGCGTTGTCACACCTGTTTTAAAAGCCATCTGGGAATGATGACTCTCCAAGAACCTGGTAATTGTATATGGAATGGTTTTACTACAAGGAAAAAGAAGTTTACAATTTAGATCCAAGCCCACAAGAAGTGTCTTATTTAGTTGCAGCTGAGTAGACTGTCCCTTGCTTTTTGCTAAGATGTTACACAGGAGCAGCCCAGCAATTCAGTCTCACTGAACCTCACCTCTATTTTTTCTGCTAAGCCCTTTCAGCCCCTCCCACCCACTCATTTCAAATTTCATTTGATTCAGTTAGAGTTGATTTTACCATTGCTTTAAAGTGTCTAGACAATCCATGCTCATATAAACACTCCAGTGCTTCACACCACTGCCTGTATTGTCTTACCTTTGTTCAAGTTTTGGCAAACAAATGCTACCCCAGAGATTTGCTGGGTCAGATTTCATCATTTCGTCTGGTTAGGGCCTAAGCCAAGCAATCTGTACCCATGATAGCAGCTGTTATCCTGCTCGGGTCAAGTAAGGTATGATTTCCTATTTTCCTTAAGCTAAAAAATGTGTGTTGAATCAAGACTGGAGAGACAGGTGAGCACAGGGTCTGCACAAGGGTCTGTAAGACACCTAGAGCTGTAATCTTAGCTCAGTATCGGTTTAATTATGTGATAAATACAGCACACTATTACCTTTTGCATGCATCAAACTAGAATTTTATGCGTAAGGTACCTAGTAAATAAGTACTCCTTTTAAAAAAAACCTTGGTATTTCCTACTTTAATTCAATTTCAATTCTGAATGGAATTCATCCCTTATTTCTTATTCTTGTCAATGTTTGTTTTCTTTGCGGGGAGGGAAGGGGAGATTTAGAGAGTAGAATGTAGTGATGCCATTTCTGAAAATAAGGATAGATGACTTTGCTTTCTGAAAGATTGCCAACAACAACTAGATCAGAGATAGTTCACCCTCTTCTTCTTGAAAGTGATTTATGAGACAGTATATAATGAGTTCAGATGGCCCTGAAGAAGAGCAAACCCACAGTGAAGCAAAATAAGCAGAAACAATAGGGAATTCTTAGGAAATCATTTAAGACAGAGAAGCTAAAAGCCATGGTGAAAGAAAGGAGCCTTTAGAATAATATTATTGACTAATTCAGCTCTATTATTTCTCATATACCACTTCATAATTTCGTTTGCCCAGTATCAAATGGGTACCAAATACTGTGTACTAACAATGCTGTACCAAATACTGCATTCATATCTGTACTAGCATAGTTTTAGTTTCCCATATTTGAGCCCCAAACGGTACATAAATTTGTTGTGCTATTTATGATTGTAGTAAAAAAAATTCTATTATTTTTATGTTATAAAAATAGATATCTTATTTCTGTTTTGATTCCATATATCTAATTTCCAAGGTTTTCATTTTTTAGTTTCCCCAGTTTGTATTTGGGAATACAAAATTTTGTATTTTCTAATTTTCATGATGAAATAATGATTTTTGTTCTCCTTTAAATAATTGCTTGCTGCTTCTAATAATACAAAGAAAAAAGTAATATCATACAAGACAAAGGCCAAGATTATAATTTTCCTTCAAATATTTCTAAAATGGAAAGCTTACTCTTCAATCCACCTTTGAACTGGTACTTCTCTGAAGACTCTCTCTCAAGCATCTACCACAATAAAAAAATTAATACCCTCCAGAAGTAAAATAATGAAAAAAAAATTGCTCTATTGTGTCATCTGTAATTTCTGAGTCAGCTCAAATTACATTCTACCAGTTTATAAAGGGAGAGAATGTGTAGACTCCTTTTTGCCAGTTGCCACTGACTCAGCTGCTGGATTTCTGAAGCACAAAGCTGACTTGAAGTAAAATATGGGTAGGAAAATGCTTTCTAAAGCTATTGTGAAAGAAAAAGTTCCTTTTTAGAAAGGCCAAGCCTTCATTTGCTTTTGTCTCAGATTAAATGATTTCCTTTCTTTCATTATATGCTTTAGTGGATCTAATTGTTTCTATTTTTACAGTATGGACTAATTAAGAAAAATAACCAAGCTTCCCCAAGTCCTTTCCTAGTTTTCAATGTATTTTGTTATGAAAACTTCCCAGGTCTATAACTGTCTCCTTCCTTTCATTAGCATTTTTCAAGACACTGAGGAGTTTCAAAGCTGCCATCCTAACTATTTACAATTTGACTCATATTCTGCTATCTTGTTTCTTATTACTTGACTACCTATTGAAATTTTTATTTGTCTTCCTAGTGATTATAGGATTTGATTTTTTACTACTTAGAGTTCACTGCTAATTTACAGAGACACCATTTTCAAGGGAGATCTTCTTTGAGACTCCTATATATGCATTTTTTTTTTCTTTAATAAGGTTTACTAAATCAAAGCAAAGACAATTGTGATGTAAATTGTCTGGGACCTCATACAATTTTTTGGTCATTCATTTTCTATTCGTACTATGGACATGTCTCAGCTTTAGTCACAGTGGTGTCCTACAGATCAGACCACTGGGATAATCATTCCAGTTTGCTCCCAACATCTGGCTAGCAGCAGAGGCAGATAGATACCATATTAAAGGGATGTCTGTGCTGCTCAGTGAAGTAGTGTATAGCTGTAATGGAACTTATTCCTTGATCAGAGGCCATATGGCTGTGTCATCTTGGCAGCCTGCCTGACTTACAGAGTTGTGCTGGGAGGCAGAGACCACAGATGACACAGGCAGAAATTGGTGCAGTCCTAGCCTCTGAGATGCAGAGGGGAAAGGCTGCACAGCATCATGATAGCCTGTCCCACACAGAAAAGGGCAGAAAAATGGGCATTTACCTGATTTGTAGTGACAGAAATGCAGTGAACTTCATGTGATGAGGTTGAGACAGTTTTGCTCTTAATAGGGTTTGCAGAGGAAGATGCATGGACTGACTCCACAGCCCATGTATAGCAAAGTCAGTGGTGAGAGCCCTAGACTCTGACAGTGATCAGGAATTTGGGATGCTGCTGTGGCTAGGTTAGTAGATGTTTGGCTGTCCTGTATCAGCATATGGTGCACCACACTGCTGATGAAAGGGCTGAATGGCTTTTAGTGTCCTCAAGCTTCATGGCATGGTCACGAGACTAAAGCTACCTCATTATTAGTGTGTCCATTGTGTAGATCTGCCATCAGTATGCTCTCCATCTTCTTGCAAACCGCCACCATTTTCTTCTTCCCACCCTGGCAAAGCTTTCATAAACAGTGAATGAACACCAACACAAAATCAGATGGAACACTACAGAGCCTATTAAGAGAAGTGGGGAAATACATCACTAAGGGTTCTAACCCTGAAAACACAGTTGCCCCCTTCTCTAATGCTGAGTGCAGCAGCACTGCAAAGGCTCAAAATGGTTTTGGTACGAAATACACTGTGAATTTCGTTTGCACACATAAGTCATCCTACACTGCGGTCATTCTTTGACCACAGTGGTAGTGTGGTGTCCCACAATATTGTGGGTGTCAGATGAGCACTGTCACCTTAGTGAGGCCCTGCAAATCAGGCCACCAAAGTAATTGCCCAGAATTACTAAGTACAGCTGGACAGAAGATGCCTATATAATGATACTTTGAATTTTTACAGCATTTTTTTATTTCTGCCTTCAGTTATTATAGTTCATATATTCTAATCCTCTTATTGACCAATATTTTTCTCATGCTGTTGATATTTCTCTTCTCTTAATTATTTGTGTCATCTTGGCAATGCTGAATTACCTTGGCTCGTAAACCTTTAGTCTCCAATATACCAGTTTCCTAGGACTTGTTTCTTCTTTTTTATATAAGGTTTGATAAAATCTGTCTGAGGCTAATTAAATCTTTTCAAAGGCTGACCTACTAAATCAAATGCTACTGATATCATCATTCTTGATATTTATACATAAATCACTTCTAAGTATTTTGTGTGTTTATGGGCAGCATATTGAGCTAATTTTTACTCTAGGAGATTATCCTTCCACTTGTCAGTAAGCAGATGAAACTTAATTTCAGATGGAAATTAATTTTAGCTGTAGTGATTACAGATTTACATCTGCTGACTATCTGATAAAACATATGTAAAAGACAGATTTTTTTCTCATGGGAAAAGGAAATTTCTTTCAGAGTTTGCTTCTAAAGATTATTCTTCTCAGTAGATAGACTGGCAAGTGGCAGGTCAATATATCTGCATAGTAGAAACCAACCTGAGAAAGGTAAAACAAGTGCCAAAGACCCAAGATTTGCCTAAAGGCTGAGTTTGGACATACCCTTGTTCAGTTGACATGATGCCACACAGAACATTATGGTTGTTTGGAATAGCTTCCTTCCTTTTTACTGTGCTCACCTCCATGTTGCATTACACATGAAGCAGTTGCAAATGTTTTCTATATCCTTTAAAAAGTTGTTCAAGAGAGAATTACAGCATTATGGGATGCACTTTCTGTAAAAGCCACAGTAGTTAGTCAACACCAGAGGATGTGCTGATCAGTCTGGCCCTGCTCAATCACAACTTCTACATACTGCAGAAGAGAAGAAATTTCCTCTGGTGCTCATAAAAAATATGCTAGGGAAAACAGTCTGGGTTATTCCTGTCTCAGGCAAAGGCAAACTGATTAGAGAGATTGCTTTTCCTCAGGCACCTGGCTGCACTTGGTGGATAATGTGAGAGGATTGGGAGGTCAAGTGCATGCCTCAAGGGGATTCGATTTTGAATGAAAATAGCCAATTAATTAAATTAAGTGAACTAAATGGACCTTGTTGGGAATGGCCTACAGACTAAGGGAATCATATGTATGTGTGTGTATATATACATATGTATATATATATCAAAAGACAGGAAAGGAGATGAGTTTAACTGGAATGTTTTTCCTACATTGGAAAATGTAGGACCTGAGCATTATATGAATGGTACTTGCCAACTGGGGTTAAAGCATAACACATGATGTGGTTTCTTTTCTTTTCTTTTCTTTTCTTTTCTTTTCTTTTCTTTTCTTTTCTTTTCTTTTCTTTTCTTTTCTCTTCTCTTCTCTTCTCTTCTCTTCTCTTCTCTTCTCTTCTCTTCTCTTCTCTTCTCTTCTCTTCTCTTCTCTTCTCTTCTCTTCTCTTCTCTTCTCTTCTCTTCTCTTCTCTTCTCTTCTCTTCTCTTCTCTTCTCTTCTCTTCTCTTCTCTTTCCTTCTCTTTTCTCTTCTTTTCTTTCCTTCTCTTTTCTCCACATAAAATAAACAGAGAAAGGATTGGCTCTCCATCCCATATTTCTTTTAGGCAAATCCCAAGAGACAAAAGGAGAAATCAACAGGAAATCAGGCCTCATTAATTCTGCTCTTCATAGAATTGCCTGGTTTTTAATCACATTTGCTTGGGGAGAAGAAATGGAAATAATGGGAGGAGGTCCTCACCCTTAATCTGTTTCCAAGACAATAATATTGAGACAGAACCATAATATTGAAGTTTTGGGCTGCATTTAAGTATTTCCAGGAGTTCTGAGTATGTGAGAACAAGATGTTATGAACTTTCCTGATTTGAATACTCCACTGGAACAGCTATATTAGTAATAAGCATAATAATTCTGCTTAGTTTAAAAACTTTGAAACTGAGAAAACCACTGAATGTTCATTGTGAAATGCACAGCTGATTGTATTTAAATAATATTATTACATGATAGGTGAAATTATATAAAATAGGACTGAAATTATTATCAAGGCATTTTACTACAATTAAATAGCATTTAAAATGGAGAGCATTTTATTACAGAGAAGGTTCTTCTAGAGCTGGTCTCTAGAGAATAATCACGTCAGGATGGAAATTACGTTCAAGAAGAAAAACACATGCACGTGTGTGGCTCTATAGGTGTGTATGTGAGTGAGATGAAGAATGAAAGTTAGCATATTGAGAATTTCTTCCCACTCTCTTGCATCACCATTAGAAATGTACTTCTTGCCTTTAATGTAGGAGTTATGGGATTAACTCACTGCTTTTCTGCTCCTACATTCCCAAAGAGAAATGCAACAGGTTTGGGGTTTTTTGTTGGTTTGTTTTGGGCTTTTTTAATAGTAAAAACAAATGGAACTGGATCTGAAGATTAAATTAACAAATCTCCCAATAAGAAATTGAAATTAATGACTAGAAAAGAGCTGAAATACAAAAATGTTAACTACTCTGAACCAGCTGAGATGAAACTGAGAAAACTCTCTCTGAGTTATTATCTCTGTAAAATAAACTAATAGGCCTTAAGAATCTGTGCATGTATGTAGTGTTTTTGAAAGCACAGACAGTAACTGGTACTAGCTTAAGTCCAGAAAAATGCAACTACGCACTGTGCAAACCTTCACACAGGTGTGCCTGTATTTTGGCCCATACCACCTCAGCAACCCCAGCTTTCTCATAAGCTCAAACTGCCAATAAAGCCCAGGTGGGTGTTCACTGAGATGTGAACAGTTCAGGTCAAAACGACCATATTCATTTTCAGTTGTGATCCAAGCAAAGATCTGGTAAACAGAAACTTTTCAGTACTGCTTTAACTAACAGTACATCACAAGATGTTGGGGTTATATGAGAGGAACCATTCAACATTAATTTTCTTGAACTATAATTTAAAAAAGGGAAAAAATAACTTTGATGTAGGTTTTAGGCCTTAAAAAAAAAAAATCAGTGTCAATACCCATTTGCTCTTGCTGGAGGCTACCCACAGTATTTGAAAAGTCTCAGCGCTACGCTGGGTTTTGGGGCTCTCAGGTGAAAATGATATTGTGCCATATTTCAGAAAAGGACTGCATATAGTGGGATGTTGCTTCAGAGAAATCCATATTACTGAAGTTGTGCAACTTTTCTTCTGTGTAATTGCACCTTAGATCACAGATGGTTTTAGACCAATTGCTGAACATGCTGTGTTCAGAATGTGATGGTCATATCCTGGACTCCTACATGTTTGCTCCTCACTATTCACTGTAATTTGAGTTTAAAGTATAAATTCAGACAGATGATTACACATTTTTTGCCAATCATTCACTGTGCTTCTCTGAAACAATAGGTTTTCTATTTGACTAATTAAAAAAATAAATTATTAACATCCTTGGTTTTCATCCAGGTCTAGGGAATGAAAAAGGGACCCTCAAGGTCAGTTCCACCATAACTAATTCTCATCTATATTGAAGAGGACTAAATCTGAGACAGTCACCAAGAAGTGAACATTTGTAGGGGGATTCATCTGCCTTTTTTTTTACATCATATTGAAGATGAGATAAATTAAGCTCTTACTCTTCAGTCAGATGAATTCCATTCCCAAGCTGGACACTGGCTGCCTACAAACAGGGTTTGGATCACAGGGTATCTAGGAAAAGGGTACGTGGTTTTGATGGTAGAACTGCTTAGGGAAGCAGCAAGTTGATCCTGAATATACTCTGGAGTTGATGTATCTTAATTTCCTGAGTTCTCCTGGACTTACGAAGCAGGGTACCTGTGTCTGTAAGCTTCAGTGCCTAATCCCTTCCTCCCTGTCTCTCCTCCCCTAAATGGAAACACCGACATTCTTTCGGCTCACTCCTTTTTGCTGAAAACATGGCTTGTGAGCAGGATCCTACAGTCATAAAAACAGTCACAGTGCTTGCCAAGGAAATGAAGATTGAAGCAAAATTTTGTCCTAAGTCAAATCGAGGCCCAAGCTTGCATCTCCCATGAGACTGGAGGCTATGTTAGAGGCCCCTTGGCAAAGCTGAGCTACTGGTTCAGACAAAAATGTAAGATTAGTAAGTGCAGAGGGAGTCTCTAAATGGGAGTTGCCAGAGCCCACTGAAGAGGGCATCTCAGCTGCAGCTGCACGCTTGGAGGCTAAGCAGCAGCTGTGAGACCAGCACTGGGAAAAGTCTCAACCACTTCACACTTTTTCTGCTTAGTGTCTGTGTGGTATTCCATCTTTATTTTGCTGTATTTAAGTTTGCTTTTTCCCTGCTACAATTGCTGGTAACAGGAGAAAATCAATTTTCTTTTTTTTTTCCCCAATATGGGAAACACTATCAGTGCTGCTGGGTTTTGAAAATCAAGTGTCAAACCCAAAATATGCAGTGAGCTAGAATGCTGGCTTCTCTCATACCAATGAGTTTTTATGCAAAGATATGGACACCGGTTGGTAGAACGATTTACTGTTTCACAAAAACTTGGAACAGTCTGTTTCATACTTAATGAAAAATGACACCCATGTACTGAAATGAAAATGAACACTGAAAGCTTTCCGATGGACATGCAATCAAACAGCAGGTAGCAGAGAACTAGAAGTGTTGTCCTTGCAAAGTAAATTCAATTCAGATGAAATTAATATTTCCTCTGGAATTCAAAATATTTAAAGGTGTAAAAGTTTCTTTGCAGGTTTGAAACCTGGTACTTGCCATTACTGACATTCACAGCATTGTATTAAAATTGTGAGGTTTTTTTCTGGATGGATGGTTAGCCTTTTATCTAAAAGCAGAATATATATATATATATTCTTCTGAATTATGGTCCAGGAGAACTTATGCTTCAAATAAGGGATATGTTGGAACTGGAACAGGAAATCCCATTCTATTATCTTCAGTCTCCTGCAGATTTTTGAAATATTAGAAACCTGACCCCAACCTAGAACAGACCCTCCAAGGCTCTGCATGGGGAATGAAGCTGGAAGGAAGTTCCCATGAGTGTTAAACTTCCTTCAATGTCCAGCTGAACAAAGAGCAGAAGAAACCACACATACAGTTGTTTCCTAACTGATGTTGATATTGTTAGCTGTACACATACTGGCAGAGGAATAACACCTATATTACAACATATAAGATTTGCTTTAATTTATAGTGACAGTGCATTGGAAACCATGCTAAGTTGTTGCATATCTCAGCATTGACTAGGCATACCTATAATAGTATATATTCAGCTAGTTAGATTGAAGCCTGAAAGGAGGCTTTAAAATTAGTTTTTCTATGGCAATCAAGGTGCTATAAAATATAAACTTACATGTGCAACACTGCTCTGCTTCCCACATCACACTCAGAAAATGACACTTGGATATTGCTGACAAGACATATCTGTCAAATAGAGAAGCTCCAGATAGATGAGCTTTGTTTGTCTTTCCCACTTGGAATGAGGTAGTGATGTGAGCAGACAGAGGGGTGACCTGGTTAGAAGGGGAAAATTACCAAAGAGAAGACACCTGCTGAAGTGCCAACAGAGAAAATGCCTGCCAGACTAGGAGCTGAGATCCTGGGAATTAAACCCATGAACCAGAAGCATCCTTGAGTATTGCAGCTGCCAACTTTGAAGTGCATCTGGGTATCTAGAAAGTGATGACATCCTAAGATATCATCCATAAGTGAGACAACAACAAACTGTCATTGCAACTTATCATCCAAAAAGATTTAAAATAGTCTGGGAAAAAGGGAAAACATCCTAAGAATGTAAAATTTCGTAAGTGCCATGGGCTGTTCTAACCACAAGAAAAGAAAAAATGCCTGGAAAAGTAAAAATTGTTCTGAAGTAACAGAAAACATCCAATTCTCTATTGGCCAACTCTAGTGAAAAATAAAAATCAACAGCCCTGATTGGCTGATCAAACTGGTGGTGTCCTACATTCTCTTACATCTCTATCATATATAAATGACTTAATTATTATTTAAAATGGAGCTTCTCTCATTGAGAACTTCCTATGCTGCATGTACTTTCCCAAACTCTCCACACAAACTTCCTGTGAGATCTTGATGTCCCACCAGGGACAGCTCTGGCTGACCCTAGACTTCATTTCATGGACCACCTTTGAATTGAGGCTTTGTCTGTAACCGTGTTGGACCCCTCAGACTCAATTCTGTGATCATTTCAATCTGTCCTCCCATTTCTGGGATGGTTAGCCCATCCGCTCTGGGATCTGTTTGATCTTCCCTCTAGGATCCTTTGGTCCTTTTTGAAGTCTGTCTAATGCAATTAAAACCAATATTATTATGATCTTGCATATGTATGCATACACATAATTTATCATAAATATATCTGTGGTTATATTATTAATGTTTGCTTCACTCATCGTAAGATGCCTCTTAGGCTACGACATGAACTGTTTTTCACAGACAGCGAAACGTTAATTCTATTATCTTCTATAGTATATATAAATAATAGTATCACTATTACAACAAAGAATAGAAATATAGTTATGAAACACTCAACTTCATACTACAATTAATATATTTAATGCAAGTTTAACAGGAGAACTGAAGATGAAATGGTGGTATTTTCCTACTACTAACTCAACTCTCTTTTCTAATATTTAGTAAAGATTAGTGATTATGTCAATTCAGTGAATCTTAAAGCCAGCAGAGAGAATATTATCTGAATCATGTAAGTATCAGCTAATCCCTCTGAAAAAAATGCCATCATATAATACAAAATGTTTAATTGTTTCTATCCGTGTGACCACATACTTTAATTTTTTATTAACTCCTAGCAGACCAGATGCAGAAAAGCATGAGATCAGTAGAGATTTCTGGTAGGGGATTTTTAATTTTTTAATTTTATTTTATTCTGAATATTGAAACCATTTCTTTCCCAAAAGGTGAGAATTTTAAGGCTATTTACACATCTAAACTATCAAATAAAAAAGGGCTTAGACAGCTAAGTATTTTCTGCAATCCGATTATTCCCTTCAATTGTAATGTTAATTTCTTTCTTCCGTTTCTCTTTCATAGGAAAACTAGTTAATTATTATTTTGGAGAGAGAGGAAGTCAAGATCAAGCAAATTATGGCTAAACAATATGAAACAAGTTATCCTGGTCACTTAATAGCAATTGTAATGTAATGGAATGTTTACTCTCTCATTCAGAGCAGATTACACAACATCATGTGTAACTAATAGTTATAAATTGCCTTTGAGTCTAAGAAAAATTGGAGAGTGTCATTACTTTTCAGTTTGTAATAAAATACTAATTTTGGTTCATTTACAGTTGTTTTGGGGAAGAAAAATTACTACCGTCTTAAGGCCACATTCCTCACTTCCCCCACACTTGGCACTAATGTTGCTGACATTTTAGCAACAATGAGTGTTTGGCAACATATCTTCAGAAGGATCAAACAATATCTTACAACCAGAGAAGTTCTCATGACAGATGTCTAACTGAAAGCCTTGTCCTGGCTGACAACATATCCATTTATTGTCTGGTTAAATCTAGGCTAATCTACTTCAATCTAAATATTCAAAATGAGAACTTTTGGAGGTCCATTGGGATTTTAAGTGATGAATGCTTCTCTGCAATGTTATGTTTTGCAAGAAATCTCTCCCCAGGTCTTCATATCGTTTCTACTGCTAGAATGAAATGTTTCTTTTTGAAACGGAGGGTAATTTCCTAAGTCTTTGTGTCACTTTTGGCTCCTCAGCTGAATGAACAGATAGATATTGCTGTACAACTTACTGTATCATCAATGATACAAATTACATTGTTGTAAATATTCATAGAATATTTGCCACATAGATTAAGAGTGCAACATAACTTTTCCTCAAATAGTGTGCTAGTAGCATTTATACTGGGGAAAAAAAATGCTGTACTGAGAGGTTTCCCGCAGTTCTGACTTATAAAAATAATTAACCCCCCCCCACAAACCTCTACTTTCTGAATCGGAATGGAGTTGTAAATTTAATAAATTCTGAGGAGAAGAATATAGGGAAACTTAATAGGAATCTGTCTGAAGACATCCCGTGTCCCAGGAGCCATGTTGCAGGAACTAAATTCTATGTCAGGAACGCTGAAAGCCCTGAGATGCCCTTTTCTGGCCTTTTAGTACTGTGCATGAGATCTGGTGGTCCCAGCAGGCCCCAGTAACTAACCAGAGGACCTGGAAGGAATTCAGGCAGAGAACAGATGCAGATGAGGTACTTAGATATTTACATAGAAATTAATCACCATTCTCCTTGTCATAGTGAATATTCAAACATTTTCTGCGAATAGAAGATGATCAGCAAGCAAAGCAGGACTTATCCCAGAATACTTCCACTTTACTGAATCATGTAGTCCTTGTAAATTTTCAACTGCGTACAATATTCTAGATCCAAATACTAATAGCCTAGTTCTAAATAGCACTTATCAGATTCATTCCTATCAACAGAGTTGTGGAGAGAAAGAAAATAAAAGGCAGAGGGGTACATCCCCTGCTCCATGAGTTTAGGCACTTTCCACAAAGCTCTGTTTGGCTGAATGTATTCAGAAAACTTAATGAAAATTTATGGATATTTTTGAGCTGCCTAAATCCACACTTTTAGTGAATAAAATATAATGTAAGTTCCAGCTCATTCACCACAAACATCTGACTCTTCAATATTTCTCTAAATAGATACAAGGAGTATCCAGCAGGGAGGAGAAAAACAAAGAAGGGAATTGGTGGGAAATCAGAAAGAAGATCAAAGTTGGTTTTATATCTTGTTTTTTGTACAAAAGCTGTGCCATGAATAGGAAATTGAAACCAAGTGATTCAATAGCACTCATTTCAGAGTTTGTTGTGTACACTTATCTAAAAACTTTAGCAGCATTGTGGAGTCATTCTGGGCAACACCACTTCCACTGTTTTCCAGGATTTCATTATAACTATAGGCATTTGTATAGTGGATTAGAGGATAATACACTAGGAGATCAAGGAGAAAGATAAAGAAATACACTTTTGAGGCATTTGTAATACACAAAGAGATTAGGTGTCTTAGTGTTGGTCAAAGTCTGGATAGCATTTTCTCATAACCTGTTGGAAGCTCTGTTTTGTTATTTTGCTGGAGTCACAGACTTACCACTTTACCCAGTATTTCTGTTCATATCAAAGAATCTTGGCAGATCACAAACTCAGACTAGGTGGCACCCAGTGGTTAAAAAGAGCAGGAGTATGTATCTTACCTTACAATAAAAAAAATTATAGAAGCAGATGCCAGTATTTAAAGTGCACGACATGGTCTGAGTAGAGCTCCTTGAGATGAGGAATGCCACATCTGAACCAGTGCCACCATACTTCTTTAACCAAGTTTCCTGTCTGGGAAGAAATTAAGAAAACCTCAGGTTCAGTTTCTCTTGATCAGGGCTCTTTAATAGTCAAAAAATTCAAAACACCAAGGAAAAATGTTTTTCATATATACACTTTGCTCTTGAATCTCCATAAAATACTCCCAGATCTTTCTGTTAAAAAAGTGAAAGGAGTCAGTAACAACAAAATTAGTTATCTGATGGTTCAATTTAAACTGGGCATATTTCTGGAAAGAAATTAAGATTACAAGCTAGGTAAAATATTGGTTTCTTTAATCAAGAAGGAAAAAATGAACAGGCAGAAAACAGAGCATATACTGTGAGTGCCAGAAGCCAGCGCTGTGAGAACTATTGGAAGATGGTTGAGCATGATGTGCTGATGAGTCAGGGCAAAGATCTAAATCAATTTCAAGCTTATGCAGAAGATGCCACAAAGGTTGATTTACTACACAGAGGTTACAAGCACATCTCTGCTACCAGTGAGGCGGAAGCATGGAGAGAAATACAGCAGCAGCCAAAGGAGCAGAACTGTCTTCAGTGGAAAGAAGATATGGGAGAAAACTAGGAAAAGAGAGGAAGAGAATCAGGAGGTAGAAATTATTAGCAGCTCAACAGCTATTGCAGCTCTCAACTTGAGCTCCCTTATACAAAGAATGGCACAAGTGCTTACGTCTTGAAGAAACACTGTCATTTCACTTTCATTCATGCCATTTAATCTGTCTGCAGGCATTTTTACATTCAAATCACTTCATTCATCCTTCTACAAATAGTGCTTGTTTGGGAGTTTATTTATCCTACAGCATTACCTCGAAAAAAAAGGTTTTTAAGACATGCTCTCTTAGGTAAACCTCCCTTTAAGGGAGGATTACAGACAATTCCTGGTTGTAATGAATTACATGCTTGTGCAAAGGACAGCTGTTTCTAGGAGTATCCAGTAGATTTTTTAAAGGTTTAGTCCCTCATGTGTTCCAAGGGACAGAAAACAGTTTGCCATGCTGCTCTACCAAAATGCAAAATTGTGATATATCGTAGCTTAACCTGAATAAGACCATCCCTGTATGTTCGTAAGTAGAAGAGAGCAAAATCAGCAGTTGAAGGACTGTTTGGCCATGATAAAGGACAAAGATGATCTTGACAGCAGGCAGGACACAGAAAGTAAGTTTTAGAGAGGAGAGACTGGGTTGTGTAACTGTTTGGATATGAGTGTGATCTAAGTATCTGATCTTTGCTATTGTCAGTGGTGATCTAGAGCTCAATGCGGTTGCCCTTCAGTTTCAACTTCATAAAGAAATATCAAGGTTTTTTCGTAAACCAGGGACATTTTAGGCTACCATCTCACCTCATGACAATATGAACTTTCCCAAGAATCGGGCTGCATGGATGTTGTTGATGAGTTTATGTACTCTACAATGGGCTTCTCAGAGTACAGAACACTTTACTAAGGACAGAAAAATCTCAGAATTTCCAGAATACCTTTGGAGCCTGATGAATAGATGTGTGTAGGAGTAATATGTAACTGAACTGCAGATGTATGCTCTGATTTCTCTTTCACGTACAATATTGCCTTAAGTGAATAAATTGTTAATTTGTATCAAAACAGAGAACTAAAACCTTATGGACACTGGCCAACATGAAAGTAATATTTCTTTATTATGATATTACTTTCCAAGGAAGACACTTCCACATGATTCTAAGATGTTAAGAAATAGCTGGAAGGGAGACCAGAGGACAGTCATTTCACATAGCACATATCTTACGCCAAACCAGAGCAATTCTTGTTGCCTAATAACTCACTGTGAGCTATATTTAGTTGAAAACAAACATTAAAAAGGCAGAGGAGAGAGTTATGCTAGCCCTGAGATATTATCAAGACCTAATTTGCTATTAAGAACAAATGTGGTTACAAACTTCACCTGCATTAATAAAATAAGACACATGCAGCCTTAATATAGTCTGTGGGTTCAGTTAGAAACAGTGGGTTATGTCTCAGAGACACAATTCTCATACAACAAGTTTGTATTTTGCTTATATATTTTGACAGATGTTTGTAATTTCTAAGCTATATGCCTTGGATAGCTGTCCAAATCATTGTATTTTTCATGGTTCTTTGCTGAGAGCCTAAAACAACAATCTGCGTCTTTCCGTCCACTACTGTGGAACTCGTAGTGTGCTTGTCTGTCATTCCCTGATGGAGAAGAATGGAGAAAATGCAGCAGAGTAAGGTTCTGTGTCATCCTGTGTCAAGACAATATCTGCACTTCCTCTGAGCATACAGCCCTAGACAGAGGTGTTTGAAAACAGCAGTTCTTTGGGTTTGTAGCCCTGAGCTGGGATGACATCTCTCCCCTGCTTTCCAGTGTGGACACAGGACAAAAGGACTGCCATCTGAAGGGCAAGTATCCATGGCCAGACTATTCCTACCTGGACAGAACACGAAGTGTGGCATAATTAACATCTTATCAAAGAATATGTGGGAATCACGGCACCCTGCTTCCATGCTCTCAGGCTCCGAGTGCAGCCCATGGCCCTGATATCCTTCCCAGCTCCTTGGGCACAGGCTGCCCCTGCTCCAGCCAGTGCTGCTGCAGCCTGGTTGGGGAACTTGTGCTCACACCACTGGGAAAGACCTGGGGCAGAGAGGGAGGGGAATTTCACCTGGGCAACTTCACAGCTCCTATTTTCTTGGGAACTGCATCTGTGACCAGATCCTCAGCCTCGGTCCTTGCCTGAGCTACACCACAGACTGTGCCCAACCTTGCACCTGCCGTCCATCACCGACTGCCCTCACTGGGCTTCACACCTGCCTGACTCATCACTGTGGTCTTGCCAGGCGTTTGCAGGGCTCTGGGCTGGGCATGGTCACAATCCCTATCCCTTCCCTGCCCCCCTGCTGGGTGCTCCTGGATGGACCATGGGAGAGCACAATGCCAATCTTTTGGCCACCCTGAGCTCCAGACTCCCTCTCATGGGAGCCATCCACTGCAGCATCCTGACATGTTCAGAGATGAATGGTCAGATCACAGAGAGATACCAGGGTTAATTTCTCTCTTCTGTCTTTCAAGCACATCGTTCCACACTCGCAAAATCAGAAAGAAATGTGAGCTTGCTAAGGCTAGATAGAGAATCCCAGAAGGAAAAAATGTTTAAAATAAATTAATTGGGAATTCACCAGGGAGAAGAAAATTGAGTTTATTCCCCTGCTCTGAAGAACACTTGAGCTCCTGGTGTTAAGCAGTTAATGGACAAGGGAATAGACCTGGGAGCCCCAAGAAGGGACTCCTGCCTTGTGTGTGGTTTCCCAGGCTCCCCGGAGGACTGTGTAGAGTGTGGCAGTGGGGACATTGTGGAAGTCTGTATCTCCTCAGGTCAAGGAAAACCTTATATCTTTTCTGTTATACTGAAGAAACTTCTAGAATTCATTGATTATGATAAAGAAAGAGAGGAAAGGATCCATGAACCCCAGAGAAGACCAGAGCTAAAGGAATCCTCTTTGTCTATGGATTTCCTCTTCACCAGACGCAGGTGGGAATGCTGTGTTTGGGTAAATCTTCCTACAGCATTGAAATTTATCCAAAACCCACTGTGAGACCAAATTCTTTCTACATATTCTTGTCCTGTACAGAGCCTGCGTATCTGGTAACATGATTTTCTCTTCCTATTTAGTATCTAGGTATTGTAATCCTTACTGCTGCAGCCAGTATCTAAGCCTCATTTTGGTTTCATACCCTTATTATGTGTTAATAACAGTGTTTGAACGAGAACATTTTAGGCTACCATCTCACCTCATGGCAATATGAACTTTCCCAAGAATCAGTCTGCCTGGATGTTCTCAATGAGTCAGAAATCCTAAATATGGTATCTTTATCCTATCTTACTCACATGAGGATGAGGATTCTAAGATGAGCACTTGTAGTTCTTACTTCAATAATGAGTAATGTTTCCCTGCTCAGGGAGGTGCCCGATGCCTGGGGCTGGGGCTCCCTCGTGCCGCAGTTCCTGGCTGAGGGTGGGATGGCCCTGAGTCCTGCTCTGCTGTCCTGGGGGTTCCCACAGCCCTCAGGGAGATCTCAGCCCCCATAGAGCCCTGGCAGGCATATGCCTAATGTGATGTCAAACATCTGTGACGGTTTCTTACCCACAAAATATTTAAAAAAAAAAATATTATACTGGAGTCAAGATTATAATTAATTCTGTTCAAACCTGAGACAGACAGATCCCTTTTACTCCTTAAAAGAAACCATACCCTGTATGTAGAGACAGTTGAGAAATTTCCTGGTTGTCTGAAATTTCCCTACACTAGGTTGCTGCTCTTTTTAGAACTGCAGTTGGTTATTGGAGTGGATCGCACTTTACAGCTCAAAATTAAGGAGAACCAAGATAAATGTGTGCATTAGGCCATTACATCCCTCTCTTTTCAGTTCCCAGGCTGTGATGACCCCCATATAAGGAAATTAATCAAATTTTCAATATTGCAGAGAATGCCAATGCAAAGCATAAGCGGGGAAATGACCTGTGAGATTACCTAGTCTGCCTCCTTGCCACTGCAACATCATTACTGTGAACATGTTTTATTCATACTATCTCCAGACTCAGACAATATCCTATATCCTGATTTCCTAGTATTTTAAACAATGGGAGTTTTGCCCCTCTGGGTAATAATTGAGCTTAAGTTGCCTTCATTATAAGTTTTTAACTATTAAACTAAATTTTATTTTACCCACACTACTATTAAATTGAAAAAGGCTATTTTGCATGAGAAATAATACCTTAAACGAACAATGAAGGTGCTTGGGTTTTATTTCTGCAAATTTGGGAAAAACTCTGAAGAGAAAAAAACTGAAGAATTCAACATGAATAAGAGCTTAGGCTGGATTTTATAATCGATCTGGTTCATCAGAAATTCAGTATGTGACCACAGTGTACCATTTTTCAGATATGTTTTTTGAAAACATTTAATTCGATGTTCAGAAACTGCAGCATGTTTTGGTGCTCAAAGAAGTTAAATCTGTGTGTTTGCAGAGGTGTCCATGAGATAAAGCTGAGTCTGGATAACCTCTACTCTTCAAATGCATTAGAAGAAGAGAAAATTTAATTTAAATTTTTGCATGGAGGTTACTAACATGTCTATTAGAAAAAAATGTTTTTTACTTGTAAGCTGAGCAAATGTAATATGGTATCACTGAAATGCAATAAAAAACCACAATGCATTTTATAGTCACATTTTAGAGCAAAACCACATGTTAAGTATGTACATGAGAGTCTGCAACAGTTCCTGGGCTGAAAGTGTTTATTAGGTACCACTGGCTTGATTCTGCTTTCCTTGCATCTTGTGTAGTCATTTACACCTGTGCAATGATGCATTCCACTTCACATTATGTGCTTTTTTATGAGGTTTTGTCAGCACAAAGGGGTCATAAAGTCAGTCAATATAATCATTGAAGAATACTTTTAGACTCTGCATGGTGTGCAATCAACTTATAGGTCTTTTATCACTCCTCTTCATAAGCCTGTAAATACAAACCATAAATCTATAATTACAGAAAAGGGCGGTTGACTACAGCATTGAAATATGTGAGGCAAGTGAAAACTAGACCCACTGAATGGAGCAACAGGTCTAGTACAGATCTTCTGATTGCATTTTCATGCTTCTTCCCTGTCCTGAAAGATGCCAAGATTCTTTTTGGTTTGGGAAAGATAAAGTGGTAGGAGAGGCTGCAGATAGTTTTTACTCCTAAAGACTAGCTGAGCCAGATCATTCCCAAATGGAAGAACTTAATACATAACCTCCATATCAATCCAGTAATGTCTTATCCCTTTAAAGCCTCTGGCTCAGTTTTCCTTCAAACTAATTCCAGAGCTTTTATCTGTTCGCCTCTCTTGCCATCTTTAGAGATTCTATGTTGTTTTTTTTTTTATTTTTTATGGAGTCTTAGGGTAATTTGCAATCCCAGAGGTGTGAAAAAGAAACACATTTAATTCCTCCCCTTTAATACTTTTTATGGCATCAAAATTTGCTGAGAAAAGTTTTGTTTTAATTTTCATATTTATATGGAAGAGACCATCAAAGATACCTGGTAGCCAATGACAGAGACAACAGAGACAAAAACGGGGTTCTTATCTGCAAGGAACAGATGATGGGTCTGGCTTTCACAACTGCACCTTGCTTCTGAACTCCCTAATGTTTCACTAATGACTGATTTAAATTCAAGAATTTCTGTTATAGCTGGACTGAGCATCTCATTTGACTTTGGTAAATGAAACTTTAACATTAAAACATAGCAAGGGAGTATACTTGGACTCAAGTGAGTAAGACAGCCATTTTTAGGCCCCTATTCCTTCTGTAAGCCAGCTGTTGCTGGAAAAGACTTCACACAGCTGCTCCTGAATTTTTTTCCTTTTGCATATGGACCAGAAGACTCATACTTAACAGTGGAAAGAAGGAACAAACCCAAGATTTTTGCAACAGTAAGTTCTGCAAGCAGGAGTAACTAATTTGAACTAGATGGTAAAACATTTTTTTTTGTGATGAAAGCTTTGAGGAGTTGAAAATATCCTCATTGTTGACATTTCAATGAGACCAAGGATGTGTGAGATATGAGCTTGAAAATCCTTTGAAGTCCTTCTCAGAATAGCAAATTGCTCAGGGAAAAAGACAAGCATCTGAGATGCAGGAGGTCCACTTTGGCATTCTTGAATTCAAAGCAGAGACAGAAGCATCAGCTGTATGTATGTCATAGGGTATCTTGACCACCACATTTTAGTTTAGCCTCTCCACAGGCCATAATATCATTCTACCAGTAGGAAGATTGAGCATTATAAGAAATATTGGGAAGCATTATAAGAAAGAGAAAGAATGTGGCAATTATGTCAAATAAAAAAACATATGGGAGGTCCATACTGATTTAATTTCTGCTTTATAACCAAAGCAAATGGAAAAGGAATACTGATATGACAAATGAGTGAAAGCTGTTGGTATAATGTCAAATTTCTAAGTAATGTAAACAAGAGCTAGCCTGTGGTCACAGAAGAATGTCGAGCAGCAATACATCATAGAATTCCACCATGATAGGTCTCAGCCCTGCCTGTGCAGCCTTCCCATCAATGCTGTAAAAAACTGAGACAAATCAGCCTCCTATTTAAGGGCTTACAGACAAGAAAATGGAGCTCCAGCTTTAGAAGGAAACAAAGGAGCAGATCCTCCCTCACCCATGCTGATATCAAATATGCAATCTGCCCTAGAGACTCACGTGATGGCCAGCGCTGGTTCTGGCAAGATTTTGGCAAATGTGCCTTCACTATAGCAACTCACGGGTGGTCAATCTCTACTTCTCTCACGAGATCCACTCTGTTGACAAGCAGTAGATCAAGGAGAGCATCTTTCTGAGTCAGCTCCCTTAGATTTGTTCCATAAAGTTGTCATTGAGGTTTTGAGGAATCTTCTGGCCCTGGTTGTGTAGGTATACCTTTGCAAAAGAGCAATTCTCTCAGCTGCTTTATTTTTAACATCATTTTAACATTTTTCTTGTGTCAAACACTTTCTTACTGCCTAAACACAATTCCATCAAATTTTTTGGCCTTTTGGAGTCTGTGAGATTGTTGAATCAATGTAACTGCAACTTCTTCAGCTGTAGAATCACTCTTGAAGATGTAGAGTCCCAGGTGCTCCTGAAAACCAGTCAAACATTTGCATCTTTTGCAATGGGATGTAGGCCAATTAGAGTTTGAAACGGTCACTGATGATAGCCAGGAGTTTGTTCTTTGTATTGCAGCCACACATGGTATATTCCCAGTCCACGTGGGTTTTCATAGCGCTTTCTGATTTCCCTGCTTTTCATTGCTCTGTATTGAAGTCATTGGTGCCATTTGTATGTGCAGCTGATAAACAGAAACACAAATTGTACTTTTCCTATCATGTTAACTACTGAGATGATTAGGGATATTTTTCATTTGATTTCATTCTAGGTGCTTTTTAACAGGGAAGTAATCTAATATCAGCATGGCACATGTTTTCTTTCCTTTTTATCTAGATGGAACAGCATGGTTTACCAATAATGAAATTCCGAAACCGTGCGCTTTTCTGCATCTGCCTTTTTGCTTCTCCTTTTCTCTTTAAAGCACACTGATGACCCCCTTGGTTTTAAGTGCTTGTAGTGCGGTTCACATACAGTCTGTTCTTTCTGTGCAGAGAGAAGTTAAATCCAGAAATTTTCTTAACACCTTAAGTGTTTATCTAATGTAGCTGAACCGGACTGACTAATGGACTGACAAATTCAAAGAATAAACAATAACAAGGAAAAAAGAACTATGTATTGATACATCCAGACACTGATCATACACGATTTACTGCCATACAGAAAATGACCCAAATAAAAAAAAATAAATTCAGACTCTGATGGAGAGCTCAGATAGTCAAATGTGCCTGTTTTTTATGTCTTTTCACAAGAAGAAAGCCTCATTATTTTTAAAATATGTTTCCAGGCTGGCTTGCCAAATACTATGCTTTCTCAACACAAAAGAAGATGGAACAATGTATAAAGTACTAAAAAATAGCCTAATTCTCTTTGATTTTCAATTTTTTTACAGTTTCCCACAGTCATTTTCGAAGGATTAGTGTTGTGCTATGGCACAATATTCTATATGAAATATTTCTGTTCCAAGTAGAAAGCAAAACTTTGCCTGACTGATCACAGCCACCTGCCTACCTACTCATAGCACTCACACACACTGGGTTTCACAGTTTCTAGATGTCGTTGGGTGTCTTGCAGAATTTGATGCAAAATTTTTGAATTTTTTGGGAATAATGAAAATCAAAATGATACCTTGTGAATAACGAGGATGAGAAATTATTAGGAAAAAAACATGTGTATTTTATGTTAGAAAAAAATTGTCAAATTATTTGGATCATTGAAAATCATCGCAGGTAAAAGGTGAGACTTCGATATAACTATTGTTATCCTCTAAGATTTATGCATTTGAAAGTGGACCACGTTCATGGAAACAATCATTGTTTCATAGAGAACTAGCAAGAAGCTTGGTCATTTAGCAAAGGATGACCACAACAAATGGGACTGTTTCATGATGCATGTAACATTGAAATATCCTGTCTGTGTTAACTTACAGAAAAATAAAAAATGAGAAGCCTGCATTCTACATTATTTTTCTGCTGTTTTCTGATTAAGCTGATTCATGTCATTATCAGCTCTCCAAAGTGACATTATGCATTGAGTATTTTCTGCTGGCTTGTGCTGTGGAAAATAAACACTAGAAATTAAAAGAAACTTTGAAGCTTCTAATAGCATTTCATTTTGCAGTTGCAGAACACATGGTTTTCGTTCGTGCTGTACATGCTCAATGACTGCTGACAGGTTATTCACTTCTTGATATTCTACTGCATTTTGATGATGTGAAAGGTCTTGCAGTCTTTGAAGCTTAAAGGCATATTATCAGCCACGCTCTTACTACACTCAGAATAGACTGAAATCCGCTATTTTTACAGAAATAAAAGAGGACATTGTAGGCATCCCGACTGGCATGAAAAATCAAGATGCTGAGAAGAAAATAGTCTTACTAACTCTGCATGGATTGCAAGTTCTTTGAGTGTAATTATTTTCACTAATCAAATAAAGATCCCTCTAAATAGTTTCTGAAACTGAGAAAGGGAAAAATGTTGAATTTTACCACTTAGAATTCAGACATAAAGAAAAATATTTACCACACTTTAAATAAGTTCATATAAACTGACTGTGAACTGTCATCTTAAACACAAAAGATTTCATTCTTCTGTGTGTGTAGTCTCACAGTAAAAGATTTGCTTAAAAAATGTACTCAGAACTTAGTACAATAGAGATTTGAATAGAAAGAATATGAATGGTTTAAAATATGTACCTAGAGTCTGCTGAGAGACATCATGGGTGGCAACATTTTCAATTTTTGTCTCTGCAGACATGATAGGGACCAGTTTGTGATGGCATGACAGCAGAAAACATTGAAATATGTAGAATGTTTCTTCTCCTTGTGCATGCAGGCATGCATGCATTGTATTCTGACTGTCCCTACTCCTCCCATAAGATTGAGTTTTGAAGGAATAGTTCAAGATGCCCAGAGAAGGCAAAGAGACAGGTCTTTATATGCTTTCTAATTGGTGAGACAGTCCTCCTGCTATGCAGTACCTTTAAAATCTGTCCACACACTGACAGTCTTGTGAATCGAGGAAGAAAACTTCACTTGAACCTGATATGTCTTACAAAGAAAGCAAATATTTCTAAAGGAAGCAGGGATAAGTGAGGCAATGGTTTTTTGCATGCAGAAAAAAACCTTGTGGGACATATATGTTGTTAACAGATTTTTTTTGCTTCTGTGCTATTGTAACTTGTGATGAGCTTGCAATTGTTCTGGAAATGAGAACTCCAGGCAGATTTTTATTGCTGTGTTATCCATGCAGACCACAGTAATAGGAGTGACTACAGATTTGTGATGATGCTGACTGTCTCATACACTGTTAACCAGAGGTTAGGAACAGTAGTGAACTGTGGAACCCATCTACCAGGGCTTTGACTTCAATGTGCCCAAATATGAGATCATCAACACTGCTGAAAATTGAGCTAGTGGCTCAAGACAGGTATCTGACCATCTTGATGGAACTTTTCCCAGAAATGGGTTCGATAAATGGTGATTGGGATTTTGAGGTTGTTCACGAATCATGTAATACATGTCATTTGGCAAGCAATGAACTTTTCCCCTCCTTTAGTCACATTTATGTCTGTAATTCACTGAAGTTGTAGCCTTTGAGCATGAGTCAGAAGTTCAAGAATTATTTTCACGTCTATGTGTAAATCAGCACTGAATAAAAGGAAAAAGAAAAATTAAAACATTTCTGAAAGAGTAGCTACAAGGCAAATACTGAAAGTGAAGATGGACAAAATGCAGAAAATGCATTTTTTAAATATAAATTGGATAGAGGAATAAAATCACACTTTGATGAAATCTAATAATTAAGACAAGAGCTGTGGTAGAAGGCAATTTAGCACAAAAAGACATGCTAGGAAAATCATATACTTTTCCACAAATAGATAATAAGCACAATTGATTTATTTGATGTCTCTGCTGGTAAAAGTACACGCATCAGTTTAATAATGAAGTGGCAACTTGGTACAATCCCATTTCGGGATGCCATAAAAAAGTTCAAAGAAGTTGATGTTTAGTTATTTCCTCCGGATTTTCAAATTTTAAAAGAAGCGAACCATCACAACAGCAGCAGCAGCAGCAGCAAAAACAACAACAACAACCACCTTCTGTTATAAAAATGAGCTTATTAGACTTCATTCATTATTTTGGAAAATAATGGTGAATAATTATAAAGTAGTAAAAGCTGTGGTTTTAATAAAGTTATTCTGTCCACAAGCCTTGCAGTGATCACAACCTAATAGCCAGGTGAGTTCCACAAAGGTAAATTGCAACTGGCACAGGCAAAATGGAGTCATCTCGTGATGCTTTCAGTACTGTGTTTATGCTGGTGCACAGTTTAGTGCTAAGCTCACCCAAATCACAGGTTGACTGCTGGAGTAGAAGCTCATGAAATGCCAACAATACTCACACCAGCTACTTGAAAGACACATTATGTGACAGTAATACTCTTTGTGTGTTCAAGTCTGACTCACAGACAAAATGCTCAATCTATCAGTTTATCTTGCTTTCTCTCAGATCTGACTAATGCACAGCAGAATAATCATTATTCATAAAATTCTGTTAGCAAAATTTTAAAATCTTTAAAAAGTTACATATGTGCAACACATCAGTGGTTGTTAGCCTTGGTGTGCTCATAAAGATTCATATAACCATAACAAGGCTGATCTCAAAGATATGTCTACAACTGCAGAAATTAGAGCAATGTTTCAGCTGTGTTTTTATGCTATGTGCGTACTGCCCCAATTTTTTTCTTTTTTAGATCCTGATTTCATTTTCATGGAAACACACCCATATTTTAAGAAATTCAGTTCTAGTATTTTGGAATTATGTGGATTATACATACATATTATATGGAGGATGCTACAAGTATATAAGATCAGATGAGTGAAGTTTGCTACAAACTTTTCTAGTTTTCGTCTCCCTAAAGCAGATTTTCACTATTTGAACATTTGGAGAAAAACTAACGTCTTTATGTTCCAATATTTTGGATTCTTTTTTTCCAAAGTTCATGCTTGTATGTGTTTAGGAAAGAAGCCACCTTTTATATCATTTACCTAAATTTCTCTGCAGACAAAACAAAATTTTTAAAAAAAAGGTACATTTTGAAATATACAAAACACATTTTGAAAAAAATGCTTAGAATATACTCTTATTTTGTAAATTCAACATAGTGTTTCCAATAATTCAGTCAAAACAGAATTCTGACCACCATAGACCTAAAACAAACATTAAAAGTGTTTCTGAAAGTGTCTTAAGGAGAAATACTGTCAACTAAAAAGCATGTAATTGAGATTTAAAACATGGTGTCCCCAGAGTGAGTTGTTGAAAAATTTTAGTTTTGTTGGAATAACATTCTCAAGCAAAAAGTTATTTAGAGAAAAATTGTCCTGAAAAGTTGAGTAATGTCTATATATGCTTTAGGGCGACCAATACTTGACTATATATTTGATATTAGGGAGAAGTGTGAAAATTGCTGTGTGAAAATTAAGTGCTATGCATTTTAAAGATTAATGTAAAAAAGGCATTCAAAAAATACTCCTTCATAGATGAAAAACAAAATAAAACTACACCTCAGGTACATTATTTTGCTATCCCCTTAGGCCTAATGGTGTTTCTGGTGTGAAATACATACAGACATACTGTACTGTAATGCTGCAGCTGAGGCCTATCAAGAAGCTCTGAGATGACTGTACCTAGAATCTCCTGCTTTATTCTCCTATGTCTAGTACACTCTCAGTGTCCAGTAAACTGAGAGTTTTCATGTCTAGTACATGTCTAGTAAACTCACAGTGAGCTCTTTTGAAATACACACTCTTTCAAATGCATTCACCATAAAAATGGAGTTACCTTATATAATTCTCGGCCTAGCCTCTAATGTACTGAAAACAAAATATTTTATCTTGGCAGAATTAATGATTATCTAGGCACGGACCCAAGACTGCTCTTTGCTAGGGTTGGTTTTTCCTGTTTCCATTTTTAAACAATGTAAATTCAGTAGCTAGAATAATTGGGATGACTTACAGATGAGCACACAAATAATTTTTCTAATAGTAATAATAATGTTAATAACAACAACAATTAATCTTATGTTAAAAAACTTAGAGTAGCATGAGGATTTCTATGAAAGAAAGACAAAAGTAATGGTGAACCTGTAGGTCTGGACACAAAAGACAGCACATTTCAGTGTTTAACTTCCCAGCTCCAGCGGGGTGGGTGCACAGAAACTGAAAATACCAATTCAGATGCAATAATGAGTGCTGAAACCTATAGGCAAAATGTAACTAGGCCACTACTAGCAAACTGCAACTTCAAGTCTTGGACAGTCCACCAAATATTTCGGAATAGTCCAACTGGAATAACTGCTTGGATGACATCTTAGCAAAGGATATGGTAGAACAAGCTAGTTTTCTGAAGTGGCCCATACTCCATCTGGAACTCATTCTGCTCACACCAGGGACTTCCCAGGGTCTTATTCGTATTTCCATTAGAGATTCCCATCTGTCATGTTATTATCTTATTTTGAATGAGAGTTCTTTTAAGGTGCTTTTCATTGAGAAATTCATTGAGATTTCAAGAGGAAAACAACAAGCTAATGAGTGGTAGAGAAAGGAGTTTGTAAGGATGAAGAGAGGTGTAATACTGTTACCTTTCAACAGTGACCATTCTGCACCAAAATATTTAGAAGAACAGAACAGAGAATAAAGCTTTAAGGCCCTGCAGGGATCTGAAAGAAAGCCTCAGACACAACAATCAGAAACTGTGGTGGTTGCTCAGCTCCACCAGGAGCAAAACATCCAAACTGGTGACCAAAAGTGGTGGGGTGAGGCCCAGGTTTAAAATACTTTTCTAATTATGGTAAGCCTCCATTCTCCCTTTCCAACAAGTTTAAAACGTTCCCTTCTTGTTGGTTGTTGAACATTACGTCGTATTACTAAGTTAGAGTTATGCGTATTCATAAGTTTTATTACTATGTATTAAGCTCTGGAAAATTCTTGGCTGTTCGACACTTCATTGGTTTGTTGAATTGTCAATTTATTGTACCCTCCCTTCCTTATATCCCATTTGTTGTTGTACCCTTCACTTCTCCTCTGTCTTTCCCTGCCATTGGTTCCTCAAGTTTTGTCCACCTCTATCCTTTCCTGTATAAAACCCCCTGCTGCCTCTTAATTTTCGGCTTCTGTCCCTGCTCCCCTTCAGCGCGTGTCCCTGTTTTCCGAATAAACCGCCTGGAAAAGCACCCAGCAGCCCTTCTTCTGCTTCTGTGCCTCGGCCAGCTCACTGCTCGCCCCCTGTAGCTTGGGCCAGCTGCTGCTCTCGGAGCTGCAGGGCGTGCAGCGGGGGCTGGGGTTTGCTCCCTGGGGCTGCCAGCCTCTGAGGGCTGCGACCGGCCCCTGGCGCCGCCCGGTCCGGGCCACCCCGAGGGAGCATCAAGAAACCTTGATACCTTTGGCAAGTTGTGGCTTGTCTGTTCCAGCCAAACTGGAAGCGACAAGTGTGGTTACTAAACACTTCTTCTCTTCACAATGGCTGATGTTCTCTGCAGAAATCCTTTTGCCTGTGTAAAAAAAAACCCCATCACCACCAAGAGAAGATGGATCTGAACAATCTCCAGAAGTGGACTAACGTGAAACTCATGAGGTTCAACAAGGTCAAGTGCATGTGCACTCACAGCCCAGAAAGCCACGTCTGTCCTGGGCTGTCTCAAAAGAAATGTGGCCAGAAGGAGGTTGAGCGAGGTGAATCTTCCCTGCTACTCCACTTCCACCTCTGAGGTCCTCAGCATAGGAAAAAATGGACTTGTTGGAGGAGTGCCAGAGCAGGGCCATCAATAGGATCAAACGGGCTGGAGCACCTCTCCAGAGAGGTAGAGTTTTTGAGGCTGGAGAAGAGAAGGCTCTGGGGAGACCTGATCCCAGCTTTCAGTACCTAAAGGGAGCTTGTAAGAAAGATAGGAACAGACTTTTTTAGTACAACCTGTGGCAATAGGACAAGAGGTTGTGGTTTTAAACTGAAAGAGGATAGATATAGACTAAGTGAAGATTTTTTACAAGGAGGGTGGTGAAACACTGCCCTAGGTTGTCTAGGGAGGTGGATGTTCCATTCCTGAAAGCATTCAAGGTCAGGCTGGATTGGTGCTCTGAGCAACCTGATCTAGTCAAAGATGTCCCTGCTCAGTGTAGAGGGCTTGGATTAGAAGACTTTTAATGTTCCCTGCCAGTCCAAACTATTCAGTGATTTGAAATCTAGAAAACCAACTAATTGGTAAATCAACAGCCATACATTAATTCATTTAAAACCTGAATATTAAATGTTATCTATTTCATATATTGCACATTGAAAGAAAAAGAAACATTTCAGATATTCAGAGCAATATGTAAAGAAATATGCTTTTTAACCAAATAGAGTTATTATTGTTTATCACCCTGCCATTCCAGCTTGTTTTTGACTATCTAATACACTCAATAATATTACAGAAGTTAGAAAGAATTATCTTAGAATTATATTTGGTGAATAATTACAAATCATGAATAATGAATATGAAAATGAAGGAAACTGCACACATTTCATCAAGAGAAAGAATTAAATACATTTAATATATTTTTTAATATATTCTTTACCTTCTTGTTACCATCAGATATGTGTGGAGAGCTGTAGGAATATCTACATATGACACGAAAATAAAAATGTATAAGCTGTTATCCTCAATGCTCTCTGTCATAAAATCAAGCTATTGACAGCAGTCATAAATGCAGTGTTTCATATCTTAAACCAGGCAGAAACAGAATTCATATGGTAACATTAAAAAATAAATAATTCAAATTTTCATTAAGGAAAAAAAAAACCACTTAAAAATTACAATAAAGGAATAGGTCAAATCTTAAAAACCTGAGTCATGGTGCTGCACACTGAAAATGTACCGGGTGAAAACATAGAAATCAGAAAATTCAATAAGCTTTTCAATTGTATATGAATCTGAAAATTATGAAAAAATCACTGCTGCAGTATGTGCCCCAGGGCTATTAGTCTCTTCACACACACCTGAAAAATTCTGTTGATGAATGTGTCCAATGCAAGATAAATTAAATTTCAAATTACGTATTTTTCCTGAAAAATTGAAATTATATTATTTAATATAGAAATTATGTATTTTTCTGCAAATAGGAGTACAAGATACGAGTCACAAAGTGCTAGCAGTGGGAGATGTTCAAGTATCAAAAGTGCATGTCTCATTTCAGAAAGATGTATTATTCATGTCTCATGTCTTTTTTGAGGATGCCACCATGATTCTATTCCACAAGATCAGTTTTTGGTTTTGCTTAAAATAGCTGCCAAATGAAAAAGTCCATCTTTCCCTATCCATTCTTACCCTCTTCATTTTCTCCTCTCCCAATCAAAAGAAGCAAGGAGCAGAAGGATGGAGTCTGTCAATATATCTCAATTTAACACAAGCCCCTTGGTCATACCAGATTCAATATGAGCACAACTTCCACATGACCACAGAAAATTAAACTAATCTGGATGGATTCACAGGAAGCTGTATTTTCCACCGAATAAAAGCTTTGGTGGCTTTTACTGAAATTTTCCATTTCAGACTGAAATCATTGAGGAAACACATGAACACCTGAAAAACAAAATGATTCTGAGTCTTCCAGCTGTGAGTTGCATTAGGGCTTTTTGCAATTACCCATATTCTAGTTGCCAATTTCAAATCACCTGGTTATTACATTTTTTCTCAAAATAAGGATCAAGTTCTTTTAAGATTTAGAGAATGTTGCGGTGATGGAGAGACCACCCTGTCGGGGCTATTCCTGTTGCACTGTGCTTTCTGCATTGAAATTTTCATCCATTTTCATCTGCACTGGAAATTTCTGTGTTGCGTCTTCACTGCGTAACTACTCAGCCGCCGTCAGAATTCCATGAGCTTTCACTGGGGTACATAGGAAGAGGTAAGCTGAGCTGGGGAGACTGGGACTGTTGGAGGGAAAAAGTCAGAATAGAGGGATAGGAGGGTAGAAGAGTTCCAGGCTGACTTGGCTTGAGGAGAATAAACCTGGAATCAGAAGGCAAAAATGGAAGGGTGTACAGAATATGCTAAACAGAAAGGGAATTAAGGTTTCAAAACAACAAATGTTTTTCTAACAACAAATGTTTTTCTTTTTGATCACCAGTTATGATTGCAAATTCAGATTAATAATCCTGAACTGAGCATAAGTAATTTTAAATGTAACACTAGAGGGATGCTGTTTCATTCTGCCCTTTAATTTGGAATGCTTATAAGAGACATTATTTTCTTTTAATCTTGTAAAAGAAAGGAAGGTTAAAAGCAGGGACTGAAATAACACTCTTCATATTTTCCTGCCTGACATGAAAATAAAATATATCTTAGGAACAGGAGAAAATGCTGTCCAATGTCTGCAAGTTTTCTGCAATATGATTTCATTCTGTTATTGACTCACTGAATGTAACCACTGTCAGAATACTGAAAACTGGTGTGAGATTTTTATTAATAACACTGAAGACAATCTTTACCAGAAGATATATTCGGTACTTACGTCAGGAACAATTCCTCCAGATGGATATAAACAAAGTATTTGTAAAAAATGAAATTATACAGTATATGGTATCATTATAATGCATTTTTAATAGCATCCATAATTAACCTTCCTTCCTTCCTTCCTTCCTTCCTTCCTTCCTGCCTTCCTTCCTTCTCCCACAGATATATATCTACCTCTCTGTCTACTTCTTATACTCAAGAAGTCAGCCTGTATAATCCAGTTTCTCCTTTTGCTTTACAGGTTATGAAAGGATTTATTCACTGTGGTACAAGGGGAGCACAAGTCAAAGAAAGAAGGTAACAGCAAAAATAAGTTTGAAAAACAAACTGGAAATTGAACTGAAAAAATAAAGGAGGTTCTTTGATTTTATGAACTCTTGAGCTGCTGATAAAGGCAGATCTAAGAAAAGAAGATATGCTGCATCTAAGTGTGTTCTGTGGAGAAGGATGGGTGTATACACTTCAAAAGTGTGATCTGAGAAAGTCATTTAGCCTCATGTCAGCTCAGTTTTCCTAAATGTAAACTGATGAAGCTGGTGGAAAACAGTTTTGGAAGTCCTCTCTTGCTCAGGCACAAGCTGCTTACAGATGTGCTCATGCCAAAGGGATAAAGAAGTTACATAGTCCCACAATTTACCGTGTGGTATCTTTCTTTGTGTTTGTAAGACATTCTTCATGTAGACGGTTCTCTCTGTCTTAGTCCAACACATTGTCTGAGCAACCTGATTTGCCTCTGCTGCTCTGCAGAGGTTTGGATGGGATTTTGTCTACTAAAGATGAGTATATAGAAGAGTCTGTGTCAGAGATGAAGTCATTTCAATGGGTAAATTGACTCTGTTGCTGCATGCTGCTCTCTCAGCATGTTTTAAGGTGCTTGTATCAGTAAGATCAAAGATCATGGGAGAAAATGTGTCTAACATCTTGTGAAAGAAAAGAAAATAAAGATCTGAGGAAGCTTTTCTTTACCACCCAAACACAGATCCAAAGACAGGAGGAAACACTGAAACATTCATAAAAGCATCTCTTCTGTCCTACAATCCAAACATCTGGAACAGCTGCTTTGGCAATTCTCCATGCTGACATAGTTTCTTTCTTAGAAGTTACTCAAGATTCTCAAGTTTGTCTTGCAATACTTGAAATCACTAGGCACTGTAGATTTTCATCTGAAGTTCATAAAGTATGACTATATAGCTAGGCAAGCATTTATGAGTTATTTGATTAATAGATTTTGATTGCTCCTTATTTTTTATGTTTAATTATTGTAATATTCATTTTATGTTTAATCATCACTGTTCCACTCTCTGTCAGAATGAAAGAAGTTTGACTCTTGCTAAGATTTTGTCCTAAAGAATTACTTTCACTATGAATGCTGGAGCCCAATACAGGATTTCAGGTACTATAGTTAGTTTTTCTTCTGATCAATGTACAAATGGTTCTAAGCGTTTTAGTGCCCATATTCAAATTAAAACTTGCCAGAATCCAAAAAATTAGTTGCTAGAGTGAGATAGAACTTGAGGCCTGAGTCTTTACCTATGTTTTGTCTAGGGGGATTTTTTCTGAGAGATGGAAAATTGAGTTCGGAATGGATGAAGCAAAACCAGGAAATGATGATAACAAAGTTTCTTGCAGACATATTTAGCACATCCATTTTCTATTGCAACAGTTGCGTGTAGTAAGGATATCAGTCTTATTTAATAATTCAAGGATAACAGATGAAAATGTCCACTCTAAATGGATTTTTCTATTCTGCACCACTTCAGAAGAGTTGCCTGCAATAACAGAAGTTCAGGATTATTCGGAATTCAACTGCCTCTCCCAACCAGCCCTGAGCAGGAATGGAGCTCTTCAGCTTGCCCTAAGCACATCTTAAGTTTAATTCATGGAACGTAAATACTTAACTAATTTTCAGGTACAATTCCAGGACTAAGCAGTTAAAACATTAGTCATGAAACTGCATAACTCTTAGGACATAAAGTTGTTTTTCTTTGGTTTTAGTCCTTCTCTGCTGCAAGACAGGAAGATGGGCTTTTCTGCATTAGATTAAACTTTGAGAAGATGCCTACTGTGCTGAAAAGGCACAGTCGGAAGTGAAAGCATCTGCAATGACGTGATAGTGTACAGATGGTGGATGAGAGATGTAGATTCTGCTACATTATAAACATGAATTCCTCAGTGGGAAGTCCCACTGACAATATTAGTAGTTTTTACTTAGGATCAAGTACATCCTCCAAGTTCTGTCTAGTGTGAAAAGATTTATTTAAGAGAAGGTGAGAAGCTAGCTTTATTATTGCTTTTGTATGGCTCTTGCCTATATCACAGAGCCGTAGGCAAAAATATAACAGGAACTATGGAGCACCAACATGAAATTTCTGTTAAAAAATAGATCAAGATCACATAGACCCTTGTGTCAGAAGTAGTTTATGTTCCGTTTAAACAATACTTTATTTTTATACATCTAAGACACTTATTTAGATTTGATCATGTTGAAAATGCTGTTCTTTTAAGTTATATTAACAGAAAGACCATGCATGAATCAACTTCAAAATAAAGGCAAAGAAAAAGTCGAAGTAAGCAAACAACAGCTAAATAAAATAAAAAGTAAGCCAGTGTTGTAGCTGATGAACTAAGTAGTTCATGATCAGTAGCACATGATCAAACTGGAAAGCTCTGATGAAATAACTGTATCATAATTCTGTCATTTGCTAGATACAAACCCAAAGTAGATTATGCATCCTAATCACATTCTGATGAGGACTAGACTCCTTCAGTATAAACACATGACTTCATTTTCACTTTAAATCAGTGTCTTTTTGTTCTCCTTTCTGTTTATTCCTTTGGAGTTCTGAAGCATCAAATCATCTATCTGAGCAGTTTCCAACATGAATCCCAGAGCTGAGGAATGATTTATACCAGAACCTCATGTATCAGCAGTGCTGTACTTTTTCTCCAGAATTTTGTCATATCCTGTTTTGCATATCTTGAGTATAAATGTATTTTCCACAGGGGCAGGATACGGTTTGTTTTCATCCCCATCTGAAAGAGGCTCAAAAGCCAAATGAAGAAAAACAGACTCAAACTTCTTTCTCCACTGAGTTTGATAAATCATTCTAATATGCAGAAATCATAAGGAAAATTTGGGGTGGTTCTGAACTGGAGCACTACCACCTCCCTCTATGTGGAGAAAATAAATCTGAGCTTATAGAGTGCTTCTTTTTCTGCTTAAAAGCATTATTTGAAAATGCCTATTTGCATGTGATAGATGGAATTTCTTCTTACTGCTTTGGAAGGAATTACTCATCACACGTTTGTCTCTCATGAAAAAAAAGAAATTCAGTACCTCCCCTCACCTATAGGATAGACTGTATCTCCAAATTTAAATTCTAAATATTCCTTGAATTCTAAATATTCTTTAAATTCTAAATAATTTTA
Source organism: Oreocharis arfaki (assembly GCA_013398015.1). Taxonomy (NCBI): domain Eukaryota; kingdom Metazoa; phylum Chordata; class Aves; order Passeriformes; family Paramythiidae; genus Oreocharis; species Oreocharis arfaki. The sequence continues at coordinate 153,936 of VZRR01007170.1, read as the reverse complement.
AATTTAAATTTTATCTCAGATAAAAATTAAATTTTATTTCAGACATGTGTGGCAAATTGCAGACTGTGCAGAACCAAGTTACCCATTCCCAGATCCCAGAGGGTTTGCCTGCACAGCCTTGTCTTCTGCATCCGCTGGCACCTAGAGCGGGGCTCTCAGGAACACAGTGTCTTTCTGCAGAATTAGGTTCTGTATCAATGAAGCAGGAGAACACAGAGGCAGTGCACACCACTATCACCTCCTGACACATCGGTGCCAGCACGTGGTCAGACTCTGGACGGAGGAGTTGGGAACACAGCTCCTCACAGTACCAGCACGAGTTAGGTCTCTGCCTCCTGTTAACCACTCTTCCTAAACCTAAAAGGTGAAGTGGGACAGTCTAATTAATACCACTGCTCTAGATCTGACCTTGGTCCACTAGAACGAATCTCAGTTCTTTTTGTACCATAACCACACCACAGTGCTGGTTTTATAAGGGCTGACAGGGGCTCTGCAAAGCTCAGCAGATTTGTTTCAGTGCTGCTCTGCTTTTGGTATCCAGTGGCAATAAAGGCACATGAAAAAGACATTAGGCCTGACAGATAAGTCTAGATAGGTTGTGGCTAGGCAGCATGGACATAAAGCAGAGACTATCTGCAGCCCAAATACATTGCCCACAGAGAGCAGAGGTATTCAGGCTCCATGATCTTTCATTCACTTCAGATGACTGCCTAAATCCCAATTAGATTTCATGTCACTTCTGTGAATAAGGCCACAAGTCCTTTTCTCTCTCTCTCCCTCTATTCTGCCCATTAACTTGTACATGAGTGTCAGTGTCCCATGGTGCAGAGCAGGAAAGGCTGTTCTGTATCCTGGGACACTGGACAATTCAGGTACACACTTAGAAGATCTGCATATATTTAGGAGCAATCGCACAGTGTAAGGGTATGTAAAGATCTCAAAATCCCCCTCTCTGATCATAATCTGTATAAAAATTAAGGCAAAAAATTGCACAACTTTTTTTTTTTTATCTGCATATCGATACACAACTTTTAAAGAAACTTGGAAAGGGAGAAAAATTAAATTTGAGTCATTTATTAAATGTTGATTTCTTTTCTTCCCCATCTATGTCAACTGTCCACAGCTAAACTGTTATTGGCACAATAACCTGTTGTGACTTTTTCTTCTGCAGGCTTTCACAACACACTATGCAAGTTGCATGTCAGTTCCCAGTGTCCTACTTTAAATTTGAGATCATTCTCTTAGAGAGTTCAGCTGCCAGGATTAAATAAACTCAGTCAGTCCTGGCCTGGAACTGAAGTTTTTGCTCTCCTAATTACAGTTGGCATACAGCATCTTCTGGATTATCACTGGAACAGGTTGTGTAGAAAAGCTATGGTTGCCCCGTCTCCCTGGAAGTGTTCAAGGCCAGATTGGATGCGGCTCTAAGCAACTTTGTCTGGTGGAAGGTAACCCTGCCCATGGCAGGGCAGTTGGATTTAGAATGTCTTTAAACATTCCCTTCCAACCCAAACTATTTTATGATTATATGATGTTATGATTGTATGATCTAGTGTACTTTCAACAAAGATAATTTCTTTCTTTCTTTCGTATTTTTCATCACCGCTAGTGGAAGATGAGGGATTTGTGAGAGAAGATGAGGAAAAAATGGGGGAAGAATGACCTCAGCAAAGGATGGCAAGACTTGCTGTTTAATGGTTTACAGGCAGTATTATTTGGCCATATAAGGTTTTGAGGAATTGAAACATGAGTCAGTCTGCAGTAACCAAGTCAACATTGAAACAGTGGCTGAAAATTGACAGTGGTGGGGTTGCTTTGACACAACTATATGTCANAGGTTGTGTAGAAAAGCTGTGGTTGCCCCGTCTCCCTGGAAGTGTTCAAGGCCAGATTGGATGCGGCTCTAAGCAACTTTGTCTGGTGGAAGGTAACCCTGCCCATGGCAGGGCAGTTGGATTTAGAATGTCTTTAAACATGCCCTTCCAACCCAAACTATTTTATGATTATATGATGTTATGATTGTATGATCTAGTGTACTTTCAACAAAGATAATTTTGTTCTTTCTTTCGTATTTTTCATCACCGCTAGTGGAAGATGAGGGAGTTGTGAGAGAAGATGAGGAAAAAATGGGGGAAGAATGAAGAAAGAATGTTTTTTTTTCCTTGACTCCATGACCTCAGCAAAGGATGGCAAGACTTGCTGTTTAATGGTTTACAGGCAGTATTATTTGGCCATATAAGGTTTTGAGGAATTGAAACATGAGTCAGTCTGCAGTAACCAAGTCAACATTGAAACAGTGGCTGAAAATTGACAGTGGTGGGGTTGCTTTGACACAAATATATGTCACAATATACACGTACCAAGCTTTGTCTCAGCTGGCTGTGCAGATTTCAGGGTGATGAGTTTCAGGAAAAAGTCTTTAAAATGATGTCTAAAAACCTAAATACCTAGATTATCTATTAACTTGTAAAGACTAAAGAAGTGAATGGCAAAATTATTACACTGAACATCTGTTGCCTATGAATAATTACATAGGTAAAATCACACAATTTCTGAATGTATACAAACAGTAACCATGTTTTTTGCTTTTCTTGTTTTACCCCCCAAATAAACAATTTAAACAAAACTAAATGTTTTAATGCCTTATTTTTCTGTGAAATACTTGGTATTTTCATCATTAAACACAGTTCTATCCGTGATATTTATCGATTCCAAAGGATGCTATTAATTTTATCTTCAATAATGCACGCATCATGTTTAATGAACACAAACAGTTCTTTTTAGCTCTGAACCAATGGGAGCCGTAGAACCCTGAATTCATTCCGTGAATCTTCAGAAGATGCCATGGGTTTTTACTCTTTATATACTGAACATTTCACAAGATAAAAAATTTTGCCATAGGATTTAATCCAAAATGTCTTGCCATTAGTAGAAAAATATTCCTTGAAAGTATTTTCCCCATTTGAGACATTTCTTGTTGCACTGCGAAGATGAAGGAAGAAAAATAGAACACAAGTAAAAATGACTGTTTTAAGTCAAAATTATCTTTGACCATATTGCAATTTATGACTTTATCTTAGCATTTTTAAAGTTCAATTTCACTTTTCTTAGCTGGAGTAATGATTCATTTAATATAACAATATAACAATTCAAAAATGTTGTGTAAAGAATTTAATTTTGAAGAACAGTAAATACAGTTTTACTTGACCTGTGTAAAAAATAAGTCATATTTCAATATTCCTTATGAAGTGAATGAGGTAATTTCTTCATCACTTAGCAGTGATTTAAAAGTAAGTAGAAAATAACATGAAAAGAAAAAAAGAAACACAGCCCAGATCTTTGGCTAAACTTCTCAGCAATGCTAATCAAGATAAGGTCCTGAGCAACATCACATGATATCTGTGATGCTCCTTTTACTGAGGAATGTAGAATATCTGAGTGTCTACTTGGGGAAGGATTAAGAGGCCAACTTGTTGTTGGGCAGGGAGCTGCTAGAAAAGCATTAACTGCCCATGAAGAGTAAATCAAAAACAAATACATGGTATTCATTTCATGAAAAAAAATAGATACATTCAATGTCTTTTCACAACTGTTGAAAGCTTGTTTTTGTGCATTGTTCTTAGCAGTCTGCCTTTTTCCTTTATTTTTATTTGAATAAATATGTATCAAAGCATCCTATTTTTTTCTTTGCCCTTATTTACATATTCTTCTATGTTTTATTATGCAGTTTATATATTTTTCTTATGCAGTTTATATATATAAAGTTTATATGTACTTCATTGTTGCAGCCGGGGTTTGGTGGTAAAGAGGCTACAACCTTCTGAAAGCGTCTCTGGCTGAGAGCTGCATGGTGAGGCCACTGCACACACACAGACACACACACTCAGACACCCCGGACAGTCTCCTCAGTAAGTCGATGGCACAGATTCAGGATTAGTCTCTGCGAGGGATTTATTCCAGCCACGTGTGTGGTGGAGTCCAAAGGAGTAGATGAGTATGGGATGAACAGAGGATGAGCAAGAGAGTGAAAGAGGAAGTGTTCACGTTTTTCATATGGGGTCAGTAGGGGTGGGGAGAAAACATCAGGGACCAATAGTCTAAGGGCACAGGGGTGGTACACAGGTAGGGCTAGGGAAAGGGGAGCAGAACAAAGCATCTTGGTCCCTGACATCCTGGGAGACCTTTTGGTCTCCCTGGCCCAGGGAGTGTGGCCAGGACACATCCAGGGGTTGCTGCGGCTACAGGCTCACAGGCTGCCACACTTCATGTCTAGGACTGATTTTTACTTGATGTATGTGGTCAACTTCACAGGAAGAAAAAACCCCAAGCACTCAGTGTGCACTGGTTGGGCCTCCGCTGCAGGTAAGCTGGTTTTTAACAGGATTTGTTACAAGTTCAGCTCAGGGAATGTTAAGAGAAAAATCAGCACTAGTGATTTTCAGTATGAAGTTGATGAACATCACATGAATGTTCCAGTATTGATTCAGTCTGGTGCATGGGCAGACTGGGTCTGGTCAAGACCAAAGACAAATATGTACCATTCACCAATCTCAAAAATGTAAGGTAGTGTTAGGCCCAAAAAATATTAATATCTCTTCAGAACAAACATGATTGTTGATCTGTAGCCCTCTTGAGAAGTCTGGTCATTGCTGAGCTTCCAGAAATAGATGGGACTGATGAAAACCAAGAAGCTCATGTGGCCTTAGCATCAATGAGATCATATATCTGTGAAAGAAGCCTGGCCTGGGAATACGGCAATATGGCAGTCTTTTAGCAATCTTCAAAACAAATGTCAGAATCTGACTAAGAGATTGTATTTCTTTACTGCAGGACTCTGGTTAACAAGATTGTCTCAGAAAATAAATGGTGCAGCTGTTACTAAAAACTGTGTGGAGAAAAGATAAAAGTTTGACTGCCAATTGCTTGTCAATATCCTTTGGGCACATGACAAATCTACTTTATCAAGAGCAAAGCTTTGGTTTCTGTGTAGCTTTCACTGATTTAATAAAACCCCAGCGTGCAAGCTTAGTGAGAGATGTGTGAGCCCTTTCCCATATGGTTTCCAATGCTTCTGAGGTAGGTGGGAGCTGTGATGCCAGAATAGTTTGGGAGAACCCTGGAGAACCCTCTTCCACTTCATGTTAAGGCTGGTGTGCCTATCCCATTTCCAATGTACCATCTGGTAACCCCATAACTGATATTAGCAGTCAATTTCAGGCCACAGATTAAACTCTCCAGACTCCTATTTCATTGGGTTGAGACTGCCAAAAAGAAAAAATAAATTCACATACACAAAGACTTACAGGATGATGATAAGCCCCACTGAATTGGAATGATATGCTAGTTTTGTGATAGGCTTTGGAATACATTGCTGCTGTGAGGAAAAGCAATAATATGCATAAAATAGCATCTGGAAGGGAGAGGTGAGTGGGAATTACCTCCAAGTCTGCTTTGAAGAAACTGTGGATGGTGAATTCATCTCTCACTTCTATGAAGGCAAGCAAGCAAAATGTGTGCGGTCTTTAGATGAGCTCATTCTCCCCCACATTAAAGCTTTTGCACTGGTATTGTAGACTGGAACATTATGAAACTGAGCTTTATTTCACAGAAATTTTTCCACAAGGAAGTGACTACTCCTCAGCAGATCGCAAGACACTTCTATGCCACTCTGTGCCTGAGTGGCCTGAAAAGTTTCCATGGCAAATGTCATTAATGGTTCAAAAGGATGAATTCTGAGCCCTCAGACAGCACATGTGACATAACTTGGAATATACAGCTATGCCACAGTTAATTCAACTATCTGGATGCACTGACAATTTCTTTAATCATAAGGATGACAATCACTAAGTGTTGAAGACAAATGCCAGGAAGAAAATCACTCATAACTCACACGTGTAGATAGTATTGTTGCCACCAATTTAAATAGTGATAATTTGATGAAGTACTTGAATTGGATTCAAGTATCACTAATCCCATTTAGCAAGACCAGATGTTTGCTGAAAGAAATTACTGCAAACAGATCTCTATTTATAATGCAATCTTTTCCCAGCAAGTTCTAGAAAGTTTCAGTTGGTTTATTCCAGTTTCTAAGGAAACAAGGTCACTTGTCTTCAGTTGGCTTTGTTGAATTTTTTTCTCTCATTAGTGTTTCTCCTATTCAACCAAAATAAAGGTGATTGTTTTAAAGTTAGTGACAAAAGAGCTATGGCCATTAAATGTAACAACCCTTTTAATGCCACACCCCTTCAAAAAGTACTTGCATGTACCTTGAAGTTCTGTAGATCCAATATAGCACTTACTTTATTTTTTTTAGTTCCAGGACACATTTTGTGACCTGGTTACACTCCTCAGAGATCTTCTGAAAAAGACTGTCTTTTCTGTCTGTGTGTTGCCCTGGAAAGGAAACACAGCAGTTACACAACAGGGCAATTACTTAATCATTACTTTTCTGACACAGTACTATGATCATAAAACTGTACAAAAGTTGCACAAGTGGATGAATATTTTCCATTTCAGGCTTCAGTGTAATACCACAAATGCACAACACATTTTAGAGGCCCTGTCCGACAAGGAAAAAACCCCTTATTTTTCCATCACAGCTGAGTGAAAGCTATAATAATCAAGATGAGTAAATTGTATGACACTCATTAATATTTAGCATATGGTTGCCACTTGAATTTGTTGGCAAACATTGGATATCCAGTGAAATTAAGTATTAATGCTGTCTTAAAGCAGATATTTAAACATTAATTAAATGGTTAATTAAATGATTAAAAACCACTAAAATTAAATGGTTTTGTTGACCAATGTTGTTATCTTTATCTGCAATGGTAGCCAAGATGGATAAAATAGCAACATAGTGCCAAAATAAAGTCAGTAAACAGTATATTTTACCCCTTTATATGACTTTTGGTTTAGCTTGTGATTGCTTCCCAGAATATTAAGCTAATCTGGATATGTAATAACGATAAAAACCAAGAGTATATTCCCATTGAATAATGGTTTTCAGAGCAAAATAAAATAGATTTTGGCTGTGTGACCTATGTCATTTCACAAAACCTGATCATGCCACTGATTTTCCCATATGCTTATACAAGGGTTTATATCAGAGAGCTCTGACATCCTTGAGCAAATGGCATTTTATCATAATCACAGGACATTTTAGGGAATAATTAACTTGAATCCATTTTTCACTCTTCGTTTACTGCTAAATTTTATACAGTTTAACTTCTTAACATCTTTTCTGTCACTCTGTCCAGCAGACTCCACAGTATCTCTTATTGAAAAAATATTTTAAAAATACCCAAAGTTAACTGCCTTTCATTTTCCAACACTGGAGTGTCTTGACTGTTTCAGTTGTTGAACCTCCAAATATATAACAGGAACCTTTTTAGACAGAACAGCATTAATATTTACCCTGATTGCCCTGTGTTGGCTCAACACCTCAGTATTAAAATTTAATTCCTGACTATTTATTTGCATAAACCTATATATATGAACTGCAACTGCTTCAAAATCTTACATGTTTCCATGTATGATTCAAAAATTATTAGTGCCGTCATCTCTGTGAAGACACTCTGTGAACTCTACTAGCTCCATCCTGAGCAATGGAAAGATCTCTGAGTTTTCTCTGCTTCAGACTGCCTACACTTCCTCTGGTAAGACATGACAAGTAATAGACTTCCAACTCCTTCCAAGCGAATTGCATTTTATTAGCCTGGTAGAATATCCCACTGATTTTCTTGTATTTTTTTTGACTCATTTGGTGTTTTAGAAAGGAAATTGCCAGAATAATACTGGAACTGAACAAATATTTCCTTCTTTTAAAAATAAGCAGACTAACTTCACCTACACAGAGGCAAATCCCTCTATGTATGATAAAAAATGAGGTCTATTGGTATTAAGTGGAAAGGTAGCTCAAGCAATGAAATTTGATAATTTCTGTAATATCAGTAATAATTCTGGTGGATCTAGAACTTTACTGGCCTGTTAGTTGGCACTCCAGACTGATTTTATACTAAAACAGACATTACCCGTAACTCAGACAGACATAAGGAGCTGACAGAGTAGAAGTACTAGACTGAGTAGCACTAGCTAGATTGAGGTGTCTGTCGACTGAACTTTGATGGACGTGCTGAAATAAAGAGTTTTGTTCATTTATGTAAATGGCCAATATCTCACTTGAGATACTAAAAGAAGGCAAGTTTAAGCAAGGCTTCAAGTAGGAACAGCATTTTACAGCCTTCACCTCTTGGACTGATTGTTCCTCTGTATCCAATCACCTCAGTTTATCCACCCCCTGCCTGTGGGAGCATTAAGGGTTACATATATCCTTTAACTTCCTTCGTAACTGAAAAATATGTAATTACAAATAGCAACAGGAATAACCTGCCCACTCCTACTAATATCCCAAAAAACTTGTAAGTTTATTTCCTTTGCTGTTGTTCTCTATAGTCTATAGACACCAGCACAACCTCAGTGGATTTGAACAAAGCTCCCTCTTATACTGTAGGACATTTACAACTGGGATAAATCCCGAATACTTCAGAAGAAGCATGGACGAGTGTGCTGTGATATTTACTGTGTGAATCTTGTCCTTCTGGCTGGCAGTTATGTCTTTCTTTGGGCTGTAGGCATGATTAGACAGCTCTGACCAACATTTGCATCTGCCTTCTAGACAACGTAAAACATTTATGAAATTTTTTCTACTTCTGCTGCTTCTGAATTTAAATGTTGAAAACAGCAGTATTTCTCATTTCTCTCTGCACTGGTTTCCAAATTCTGACACCGACAACTGCTAACAAGAATTGTTCTTTATTCACCTTCTCTACTTTATATGTGATTTTACTAGGGTTCCACAGAGCCCTGTCCCCCACTTACCGATATCCCAGGCTTCAGGGTTATTTTAACCTCATTTTTATGTAGACATATTTCTTACCACTGATTACAGAGAGATCCCAGACATCTAGATTAGAAAATACAATTCACTTTTTTGACCACTGAAGAAAGATGAGATGAAAGCCACTCAGGCTTTCTATGCAGTTTTAATTTGCTGTGTTCTGCACTCTCACATTCCATCCACCTCTTTACTCTGTGTTTTGCTGCTTCTGCTGCTTTTGCTCTGGCTTGTAACTTTTTCTGCAGTTGTTAGCTATCTCACTGTTCTTGCAGAATTTCTAAATCTCAGACATCATTTGACTCTGCATGTTCCCATCTCTTGTGCACTTTGCTTTTGGTACTTTTTGCTGTTTGATCTGAGCATTTCTGCTTTATAGAATCTGTTTTCCAGCTGCCTGTCTCACTTGACCTGCCACGTGCACACACATCTTACTTTCTTGTACTTTCAGCCTCTCTTAGGTGATTTCTGCATATTAATGCAGATTGACATAAACTTTGCCTATGCTTAATCTGCAACCTCCAGAAGTCCTATCTGTAGTTTTGGTTCTTAAATTTCAATTACTATCTGATCTGTGATAATTAAATCTGGCAAAATGCCACAGTTAACATGGTTACCATTAATTTAAGGTTAGAGAGGAATTCTTCACTGAATTCTGCCTTGCTTCTGCAATTTCAAATTAAGTCTGGTCTTCCAGAGATTTTGTTTCTTTCTTGGGCATGCAATATGCCTTAAGGCACCTCACTTTTGGAGTTAAAGCTATCATTCTAGTTTTTAGTTTTATTATAATGAACATCAGTAACTTCAAGTCCAGTAAAATAGGTCATATAAAATATGATGTTTTGCTTCTGGATCTAGGCCTCTCTAATATTTCTTTGGATGTCTAGATGGTAGAAGTGAAAGACTTGTAAAATTTACAGACTTATACTCAAAGACAGTGTAGAATGACACAATAACCGTAAGACAGGATTAGGAATTGATTTTGACAGACTGGAAAAAGAGTCGGAAAAAATGGGGCACAATAAGAACAAAGACAAGACTTTACACTCACGAAGGAATAATCAACAGCAGAGACACAGCTGTAAAACAAACTTAGTTTTTCTTTGTAAAAGGATCTTGACATAAATATGAAGCTAACATGAGTCAACTGAATCATGCTGTTGTCGGAGAGGCGTAAAGCATGTTGAGATATATGAACAAAAAAAATTACAAGTAGTTCTTCATTGTTACAGCCTTAGCTAGAATAATGTGTTCAATTTTAGATAGAGCACATGAGGGGAAAAAATAGACTAATCTGGGAGTTTAAAAACTTGTTTTAGAGCAAGTCTTGTTTTGACTAAAGAGCAGAAAATTGAGGGAAGATGTCATAATAGTCCCCAAGAAAGTAAAAACTGTTTCACATTACTCTGTCAAGAAGTAAGGAAAAAATCTTTGTTCTAGATTCATGGAGAAAAGCAAGACGACATGAATTTCAGCTACAAAGAGATTTAGGTTAGCTGCTGGAAAAAAATTCCTAGATATAAGAAAAGATAAAAATAGTAACGTCTGCAAGGAAGTTATATTGCTTCAATTAACTGCTATCTTTATAAGCAAGTCAGACAAGTATATTTACAAGTTCTTCTGAGGGATAAGGGGGAAGTATTAGAATTACCATCCAACCTCTGCATATGTTTGGAAACCCTATTTTTTTACAGTGATGGGGTAAAAGTCAAGATCAAACAGCTGCTTTTTATAGCTCTCTTCAATGCAATTAAATATAGGTCTTCATGTGGATATTTTCTTTCTTGCCAGTATCTTTTTTTCAAGGGTCTGAAGCAATGCTGGAGAGCTTCAGTTCTCTGTGCTCCTTCTTACCTGAAAGTTGCTCTGTCTCTCTGCCTGACCAGATCAGCCTGACCAACTTTTTTGTACATAATTCAGAGATGAGGGCAGACTGCCCACCTTTTTCCTAGGTACTTTGGACTTAAGGTCTTACCAATTACTACCAGCCTGACACTGCCTTTTATCTGGTTTGTTACCATTCTGAACTGACAACCCAGAATTAAACCCTGAGGATTTAAAAGGGATGAGATTCACAGAACCAAATCCACAAAACAGGAGTGGGAAAAGTACTACCTCCACCTCTTGAGAAATGCTGTGCTGAAGATGGAACTAAAATCATATCCTTTTTCGGTGTTTGTGTGTGTGACTTGGGGACTGGGAGAGGCTATACTGCCTAATCAGGATACGAATATTTTTTAGGTGTAGACACCTATAAAACATTATTTGAAAAAGTCAGTGATATCTTTTCTATGATACTGATGTTAAAGCAATAGGAAATTACACCCTATACCCTTAAAAGCCCTTGGTGAGAGCACTTTTTTAGAAAGTGGCAAGCCAGAATTCAATGCCCTCTTTATCTAAATTAGTCAAAAATGCACGTTTTGTTTTTCCGGGAAAGAAGACCTAACTTTTTGGATCTAAGTCCAGACATCAGAAAACAGAAAAAAAATCTTTGTTTTATTCCAATGTCTATTCAATAAAAAAGAGAGTGTGAATAGTTCTGGGAACAGGGACAGAATACAGACATTAATTGGAAACAGAAGAAAAGCAATGAAATAGTACTGGAGTCAGGGATCGGGTCCCAAGACTTCCCTTTCTTCTCTGTGTGCTTGAACTGCCAGGCACTGCACAGGCACTGATCCCAGCATGGAATGGAGGGAGAGTGGGGACCTGTGTACTCAGACTGGGACAGTTCTGAGTAACTATAGCATTAGAAATACAGCCATAAGGGGATTTTTAGGTCAAGAAGAAAGATGCTTAATGATTTCAGGTGACTTCTATGCTAGGTAGCTGTGGATCATGTCTTTTCTTGCATTACTGTCTCAGCCTTTAGTGCCTAAAATTTAATTATCTGTGACTAAAGAAAAGTCCTGTCAAGAATTTGAATCCTCAGATAAGGGCACAATCACATTACATGTTGATTAGAATCTTCATTTCATCTCATCAAATCAGTGGGGTTTCACAACTGCAATGGAAACAATATTTTGCTTAGTTATGCAACTGATTTGGCATTCAGACTTCTCTTTGTCCATTCATAAGTAAAACTAGAATGATGATTCTTTTCCTAAAGTAAAATTGAAAGTATGAGGACTTTGCATTATTGTTGTTATGCAAATAATTACAGAAGCCAAATAGTAAATTAGTAAGAAGTAAGTTGCATTGATATGGAAGATTTTACCCTTAAAGACATTTGTTCACCAAATAAAATAAGAGTGGTAGTTCAGGCATCCAAAGTGTAGCCTGAAAACAGAAGTTCATACAGCATTCCTTTGTTTTTGTATCACTTTATATTCCCAATGCTCTTTTTGAGCAGTGGCTTCTACTGTCCCAGAACTTTGGAAAGTCAGCAAAGTTGTATCAACAACTGAAAAAAGCAATAACCCTTGAAATTTTAAATGTGAAACAAGGCTCGTGATATCTATCGGAGTGCTCCTTCTGTTGCAGTAAGCATTGCTATGCATATGAGGAAAAAAAATAGACTAATCCGGGAAAAAAGAAATTTGTTTTAGAGCAAGTCTTGTTTTGACTAAAGAACAGAAAATTGAGAGAAGATGTCATACTAGTCCCCAAGAAAGAGCTAGGGGATCTTGCACTTTATGTGCCAAAAATCTGCTACATGTAAAAAAAGAATAGGTGATTTTGGATATGCAGTATTCTATGAAAAGCTTTTTGCCATCCCAGGCACATTTACTCCCAGTTTTCAATCCTATTAGTGGAAATTTTAACAGTTATAGGTTTGAGGTTTTTTCCTCATCCTGTTTATCCCATAGGCACAATTAGGTATTTTCCAGCTGTGAACAGTCCTCTAATGTCCTGGAAATAGATCAGGTTCTGGCAAAAAAAAAGTAATCCCTAAGAGACTGAATTTTCATACACAGTGGGCATAGTCCAATAAATTTGTTGATTGTCTGTGCAACGAAGCTTGACAATGGCAGAGTTGTATTATGAAGAACATACCATGTGGAGTGTCAGAACCAGGACAACAAGCCTAAGATTACTGCAGTCCTTGCCAGTTATACACACGTGTGATATTTTTATACATGGACTGACTGAAGAATCTCAGGGTCTAGTTCTTTCCCCAGGCACTGCCTGCATTTTCTTGCTGCCCAACTGTCTAAGAGGGACCAAGGTTCTATTTGAGTAGTTTGCATTCATATATGCAGTTCTTAAATCATGCAACCGCCCGTCCCCTGCATAATGCTAATAATTGGTGCTGCTCAATACATTAATAGAAAATGCACCGTAACCCAGGGAAAATAAACACTGATTAGGTAAAACATACAGCATGTGAAATTCATTGGTCAAAAAATATCTCCAGATCAAAAATAACAATGGGAACATATTTTTATTTAATCTCTAACCAGTTTAGCTCAACAACCAAACTTACTTAATCAAGAAGGAAAGTCTCATGTCACGGTGTAGTATTAAAACTAACCTGGTATAAACAGTCTGATATAAATATATGTGATCCTTCAGCACTGATGAATGTACACAGCTTGACACAATTAACCCTGTCTGCCAGCTTAAATGCATAGGAATTACAGCTCACTCCCCAGGGGATAACAAGATCACGCCACCTTAAGAGCTTGTTATGAACATGGTGTTCAACAGCAGAATTCCTGTCGTGAGCTAACATACCAGCATAAAGCAGATGCTGTTAGCAATTGTCATCGCCACAACGCCCGTAACCTCTGCTGGTCACATACATTTGAAGGTGGCTTTTTCTAGAAAAGAGTCTAAAATCCAGAAAAAAACTGCAGATGAGCAGATAGGGAAAAGGGGAAGGGAAGGGAAAAGAGAAAAATTATAGAGAGGAAAAAGAAAAAAAAGAGAGGAGAAGATATTTGCTTTGTTACTTTCACTATTTTACCTTCATGCTTTTTACATTAGGATATTTAATCTTTTTTCTTTGTCTGTCTGATAGCTTCTTTCTGTGAGACCTCAAGACATTTGANTCACTGTAGGCTCCACATACAGCCTTGTACTTTTTGGTTTGCTGCTTTTTTTCTTTTTTTCTTTTTTTTTTCTTTTTTTTTTTGGTGCAGAAAGAGCCAAACCAATGTTGGCCTCCTGAATCAAGTAACATCACAGTACTTTTCCCCCCTGGGAGAGGTCCTGTTACCGGCTGCTCAGACATGGCAGTGGTACCTGATGGGTCCCAGCTGCCTACAGCAGCAGGGGCTTGGATGGTGCTCCGTTCACTGTGTGGGAGGTGAAGGTAACACATGCTGCTCTGACAGCAATTGAATAAACCTGGCCCGAAAGCTGGCTGCAGTGGTACGTAACTGATAAATCAAATTTTGATCTATGCTGGGATGAATGGAAAATGGGGGAAAAATGTTGAACTTTTTACCTCAGCAGAGGAGAGGAAGGAGCTGATCTACATCTCAGATTATTCTGCTCTACAAAATGTGAAGCAAAACAGTTACTTTGCAGGGCCTCATCCCTATCTGAAACTGAGAAGTGATGCTAAGAGAATATGTGAACATAGCAGAGATAAGACTGCATCTAACAGTGGGGTATCTTGTTAGCCCCCACCTGTATCACATAGAGCTTCACTCCACAGCTTTCTCCTGCTGTGAGCACTGCTGGTGTCTACTCGCATGGGTCTATAAACAACCTTAGCAGCTGATTTTTGATCCCCTGGGCTCATCAATGGAAAAATACCTGCAGAAAGAGACCCTGCAGACATGTCTGAGATGTGGCCACAAGTGAAGCAGGTGACTGAACTTCAGAAAGGTCAGTGAGTGTTTTTTTCCAGTCCAAAGTGCAAACTTAAATTTCTGAAACAATGTGGATTTTGATAACCAGCTTCTGAGTCCAGAGGACTAACGAGACAGATCGTCTCTCGTATCTGTAAATACGGAAATAAAAAATTATATTTTGTACCCTCCTTTTGTTTTGACATCTCAGAATAGCACAGCATCCTTTCCTAATAATACAGTAACCCCCCTCTTTCCAACCGAAATATCCAGAGGTGGAAACAACTGGCAGCTTCTCCCTTCCCTTCATTATTATAACTCATTCACTTCCTCTGGGAAACACGAAAGAGGAATGTTTTTCTGGGACTGTGTAAAAGGGAGTTCCAGCTTGCTGCACGTGGGTCAGAGGGTCACCTCACCCCTCAGGAACAGCAGAGAGAGGATGGGGGAAGTTGGTGTGCAGTGAAACACTGCACCAACAAGGTATTTAATGGGGTAAAGATGCAGGATTATTCACTGATCCTTACATCAAACCTGTGCAAGTTGTTGGAATCAGAAAGAGAAAAACTAGTAGAAACACATAATGGCAGTCCAGACGAGCTGAAGGAGGTAAAAGAAGACAGGTAAATTAAAGGGTCAGTCTGGGAAAAGGGAATGTAGCAGGGAAGTAAACGAGCTGAGCAGTTTCTGATAAGCAGGGGGGTAGAAAAAGAAAAAAAACCGTTCTGCTAAATAACAGAGGTTATGCATTCACGTGAAGAAAAAATAAAAATTCACTGGAGAATGATATCTGGAGGAAAGGTCTCAAAAACAAAGGCTGCAGGAAGCTGAGACAAAACAAGAGACAGAAGGTGGCATTGGAAAAGTTATTGAGTAAACTTTCTGGTATTTGCTTTTCCCACAACTATTCCCTCACATATATACCCTTTCCAATATGAAAGCAACATTTGATTCTTAGGAGAGTACAATCTTCAAATCCTGCTGAGCACTTTCAAGGACTTGATGCTTAATATCCAGAGGATCCTTTGAAAATCCAGGACACCATTTCTGATAGATGTACTATCCCATTGAAGAGCAGTGTTTACTCTATAATAAATCTCAAATGCTTTTGCTACCCCCCGTATGATTTATGTCTTGAACAGCATCTTATGCTAGAATTCGCCAGTCTGTAATTGTCCTGGGGTAATACACTTGGCAACAGTTTAATACTTCTTACTCTTAGGCTATCATCTTACACTGAGGTTCTGACTTTTGAGGCAGTGAAAAACATGCAGAAGCAATATTTGATCTCTATCCCTCTCATGAATCACCCCACTCTTCTTAGAGGCAGTCTGTTTTCATTATATTTGATCATTGAATTTTACCTGTGAGAGCACAGATCATGAATATGAGTATGCTACATTGTAGAGACCATCAGTGACTTAACAAAGCCTTAGTGACTAAAAGCTTCAGTAAAAGTTTAGAATTTTCATTCATTTAATGTATTAAATTTTTCTTTAATCAGGAGAAACATAATAAATATTAAGAAAAATTCACTACGCTCTTTGACCATCTCACACTGTCAAAGGAGTAGCAGTTGAAAACTGATACCCACTGCAAATATGAATCATAGCATAACAGCACATATAAGCCCCTAAATAAACTCTTCTTTGTCTCCAGGATTCTCCAGAAAGGCAAGGGCACTGAAGGCTGTTCTGTTCTGCAAAGCAGTTGGTTGAACAGAGAGATCAAGAAATAACCAGAAGAAAGGTAGCTTTCAGTTAAAGAAATATTTTTTAATAGAAAAAAAAAAAGGGAAGAAATTAAAAAACACAAGATTCAACCTCATTTTAATAGGAGTGTCATTATGACTCCAGTGAATGCCACAGGAAATTACTTGAGAAATATTAATGGATATAAATTGGAAAATTTTGTGGCTAAGATCTTGCCCTAAGTGTAAGAATTTTGAGAATGGAAAATCTGTGCAGGATATCCCAAAGGAAAAGGAAAAAGAAAAAAGATTTTACCTGGTGTCCAAATTCTAGTAGCTTATATTAGAAATTGCTAATACACCTATAAATTTCTCACATGAAACCCATAAAGAAATGTGAAGGTAATCAGAAATCTTAATGTATACAGGTAGTTTTTCTGGGTCCAATGGAATCACAGCGTCAATACATAAGGACTGAGTATCTGCCCAAGTATGCAACTGTGCTTATACATACATATATGTAGATATAATTATTCTAAGTGGCATACTGGTTAAAACAACTTCTTTCAAATCAGGATTTCAGGGTTCTGCTGTTTCTAACACTAACAGATGACTCAATCTTACAGGATGCTCTGTATTGTCAATTACCATTCAACTGGGATTAATGTGTGGGTAAGAGAAGGGGTGGGGGTTGAAATTATGTATATATAGCCTCTGCCAAAGAAAAAAGATAACTTTTTAAATGCTATTTTTGCTGTGATTCCTGCAGAAATTGTATCTATTATAAATAGTTAGCAGAGTGATGGAACTGGAGATTTTACTTGAAAATTGTAACGACCTCAAGTGAAGACCCAGCTCCAATGAAAGTATTTGCAATGCCTTGTAACTCCAATTTCAGCTTCAGCATAAATGATTCCTCGCTGAAATCATATGGCCTTCTCTCAAAATGCACCTATTTGAAAACACAAAGCAGACTACTTTTCTATTTTCATAACTTTAAAAACTAATGCTGAACACAGTTCATTTTATCCAGAAGTAATTTGCAGAGAAAGCACCCTTCTGGAGTTAGTTCGTCACTTAGTGCTTCCCAGTCTTCTGTCTCTTGTTGTGCACATGTGCACAGCTACGCCAATGGAAATAAAGGAGACAGAAAGGAAAATCCAATTATGTAATTACCTTTCTAAAAGACATTTCTTTAAAAATTTTGCAAAATTTTAAAATAAACTTCATGAAAAATGTAAAGGCAGTTATGTACAAGTGGAATGTGTATTAAGATTTTCCCCTGGGAAAGAAATCCAATTTCTTTGAGGTGTATGGTGGCCCCTAGTGGCCCCTGTCTTCAGACCAAAGTGTGACAGCTGTCATATTTTAAAACGTACTTGTTGGGATGGTTTATTTCAAACATATTATGTTAGTGCAAATGACATATTTATTAGCTTTGTTTTATTTGCAGCTGCATGTAAGTGACTGATGGTTTTTATCTTCTGGAAGGAAATCTGCCATAAATAAATCTATATATAGAGAGATATAGATAGAGTTATAGATAAATACATATATATTTATAAAGATACATACAAATCAAAGGTAGAGTTGAATCCAATTCTTTAATTTAAACATCCTTGTAAAATGATAAGAATATTATGTTTGTTTTCAAAAGGTTTTAGCTCTAAACATTTTCACTCTAAATAGGTTTTTGATATTTCTTCATCTGAGCTTATTGCAATGTAGGGAACAGTTGCATAGGAAAAATTGCTGGTGCTTCCAAGTCCAAAGTATAAATCCTCAAAATTTTTGTTTTGGTCTCATCTCATTCTAGAGGTGCATAAATCTTGGGGGAGCCTTAAATCTTTTAATATTATGCATTTTAAGGATCTTTACAACTCTGGTTTGAGGCAGCCCCAGAGTCACCTGTGTCCTGTGGTGCTGAGAAGCAGAAGAGTATCACACATTGAGTCAGGACATATAAATGTGATTTGGTTTTGCCTTCCTTCCCTGAAGGAAAAGTTTTCTTCCCAAAGCACACTTGCCAAAATGGCCTTCATGCAACACGCAGAGGGAACTAGGTTTTTGCGTACAATTTCTTCTTTTTGCTGCTTATTGCAGTTGGAAAGTCTTACCAAAAGTAAAGCCCTTGGTAATTGTGGGAAGTCAAAGATGCAGGTAGGAGAACATGGGCCACCTTTCCTCGTGCCTGAAGGATTTAGACTGTCCTCTCAGCTCCCATGAGTGACTCCCATGAGTGACTGAAGATTATTTTCTGTGAGAGGGTGGAGTATTCCTTGTATTTTCTGATGAATATGATAGTTTATGCAATTAACCTTGGATGACAGAAATGGTGTCAGGAAAAAACAAAGCAATGCTGACCCTCATAGCCCCTACAGCCCACTGCAGAGCCAGGACACAATGTGTCTTGCATTTCTGAAGCCCTATCAGCACCTTAAAACAGCTAGTTCAGAGTGCCTGAATCACAGCACCACTAGCATTTTTAGTGTTGTTGGAAAAGAAATGCTTCCCTAAAATTGGGATAAAATCTCACTTTTCTAAGGAGCATTTGCCATGGCCCATCTAAGGACAGTCTTTTATAATGGAGCCAGAATCTTGGGGAACCCATGGACATCAACACAGGAGACTGGCTGCTTCTTGGGAAGGGTTCATCTGGCCAGTTAGAGAGAATTTCTTATGGATAAGATGAATGCTACATCTGTGAGTGTTCAATTAATTTAGTTATTATTCAGTAATTTTCATCATGTGTGAACAAACAGTATTTGAACACCACAGGAGCAGACTACTGAGGCAGTTAATCTATGAAAATATTAATAAACTCACAAACCTATTGCATGGAGATGACACCTAGGTAGGATAAAAAGTATTTGATATGTATATATAGCTAAAGAAAACCAAGAAATTAATATGAAATAAAGATGCTAACTTTTCTCCTTCTGAGTGTATATTATTCTTTCTTTTTAAATTTGAGAACACTGAATCATACAATATTCTGCTTTACCTCTTCTTCCAGCTGAAGTGTATTTTATGTTGTTCTGTCTGAAAAAGCATTGCTGGACATGTTATAGCACATCTTCTCAGATGGAGATTTTTGTCTCAACAGCAGAGGCAAACAAAAAGCTCTCTTTCTCATCCCTTTTAATTCTCAGCACTGTAAACAGATGAATGCTCTCTTTTGATCTTGCTACCATATTGGCTGTACCACTCTGCCTCCAACACAGGTCCTTCACTGCTTTTTGCTCTCTGAACTAAAAAAAAAAAAAAATCATAAAATGCCTCTTAGAGCTATAAGGCACCACACATACAAGAAGAGATGGGGGCCAAGTCATAGGCAGGCTGTGGGCTCTCTGCTGCAGGAGCAGAGTGTTTAATAGTGCCCTCTGCAACATTGTGGTGGGTAGTGAACTCTTGCTGGGGAGTAACCATGAGGATTTAAGTTGTGCTTTGTCTAGAGTCAATGTTGCTCTGCAAAAAGCCACCTTCCTTTCCTCTCATCCTCTAGTGCTGAATCCTTCATGTGTCAAAGATCCTCATAAAAAACCCTAGATTACAGATCTGTAACAGATTTTGCAGACTGGATTACAATCTCTTCTGTTTTATGTGTTTGGTTTATGATGACTGACAAGCATTTTTTGGTTTAAAAGTTCTTGTGAGGTCCCCAAGAAGATAATAAGCAACATAACTGAACTGTATGATCATTATAATGCTGGGCACAAAAACAGTGAAACAAATTGAGTTGTCTGAACTATGGGAACATTTGTGTTCAAAATGGATCCTTTTGTGAGCAGTATTATTGTCAAATAACAATTTGGAAGTGCTTTTTAGGCTTTAAAAGACATTCTTTATTGCTTCCTGAAACCCAATGAAGACCAATTAATGCTTTGAAAATGATGTGATATGTCCTGAACTGACTGTTACAGTGCTTTATAATTAGGCATTTAATATATTCAGAAAATTTGCAATTTTTTAAAAATACTGGTGGTTTTGTAATTGTTTGTATCTAAAATTGGTTTGTATATGCTTTGGTATCTCTCAAAAAAGCTTTCTTAGTGAATATTTAGCAGGTAAAATCATCTTTGGTTATCTTGCTAGCTTCGATAACCATTACTTCAATTTCAGAGTTGCAGCATGGAAGTTACTAAAAATTTAATTTCATGGTAGAATCGTTTCCATGGCATTTAAAATATTATGAATAATTATGAAACAATAAGCAGGGAAATGAGATGTGTCTACGGGGAAACTCTCATCTGCAGAAAGACTGGAATGTCACTCTCGGTTCATGCTACATGGCAAATCATTTACTGTCTTTTTACTGAACTCTGATCTACTGGGAATTGACTATCTCATATATTTCTGAAAGCTGGTATTATCAGGAGACAGCTGCTAATGACAGTGGCATATAAATCCTAGAACACAAACAGAATTATCCCAGAAAATTTCATGCTCACTCTCAGGAATTTCCCCTTCCAGTTTTAATGTCTTTGTGCTCTGCATACATCCCAGATCTGCATTCATACTCTAAACCTTGTGGGTCCTTCATACTGAGACAGGCAGAGCTTTCTCTCTTCCTTCTTTTCTTTACTCTCAATCTTAATAATTTGGTTTTCTATGTATGGAGTCCTCTCATATTCATTTTGTGCCAAACACTCCTCAAAGTTGTTTTTTTTTTTAAGAAAGGGCCCTTCTGTTATGTACTGCTACCTTCCTTTTCCACATAGCTCTCCTACGGTATGTTTGACCTTGCTATATCCCTAAATACAGAAAGACAGGAAATTTAAAAATTTTACAAAGAAGGTCAACAATTCACATATTTTCCCACTATAAATAAACCAGATGATCTGACTTTTTAATGTAAAAAAACTTGTGTGTATGACCTCTAAAGTAAGACTTTAACTCATCAGGACCCTTGTAGATTTGGATCCTCTTAAGGGATTGGAGAGCTTGTTTAACTGGGATTCCTCAGCTGGGATCTCCAGTGCTGAGTAACTGAAGTTTTACCTTTAGAAACAAAAGATAAAACAAGTGGCAACTTGTTTGTGGCACCTTGGAACTTTGCCAGCCCTTGCCAAGGTGACAAAAATTAGCCCCTGGGAGGTGTGTGAGAGCTGCATCTTTCACAGTGGATTCACATCTGTTGGAGACTTTTACTTTGAGACATGAGTGCCCTGACTTCGTCTCTGGAAGCCCAGGGGTGGCCATGGTCATGTCCTGCCAGGCAGCTGCTGTGTTTGCTGCTGTTTGGAGGATTTGATCACCTGCAGAGCCCCACCCAGAGGCTGCCGTGTGCTGCCATATCTCTCCTGATATCCCCCACTCTCCTTTCCCACCTCCTACTTGCAGAAATGGGTGAACATTTCTTGAATTTTTTTTTTTTCAAAGAACTTGAGAAGTCTTTTTATATCTGCTCAGTTACAACACTTTCAAGGTGAACACTCTTCCTACCCGAGATTTATTTTATGCATGTATATAATCAATTATCTTTGTAAGTTAATACTGTCCTACAATCAGCCCTAGCATATGTCCATATTGGCTATCAGTTTCTCCATAAATACATCTTCTCAAGGAAACTCACTTTCAAACTCCTAAGCCCTAAACACTCTGCAGTGATCATCAATTGTCTGTTTCAACAGAGAAATTCTCCAGTTAGTCTGAAATATATGCCTTTTCTGTATATAAACATGTTTGAGATTAATTCCTGTACTCACTCACCCTTGTACCAAATGAACACGTACATTGTGTCACCCTGTACCACATAAGGAGGAAAGTCAGTAAATATGTAAAAATTTCAAAAAAGTATTGTTGCCACAGCCCCTGGTGTTGCTACCCTGAATTTTTTAGAGAAACAGTCTCAGGGAGGATATCCAAACTTTTTTAAGGAACACAAGAAGGCAGATTTTGGACATACCTTGAATAAAATTGACACCGCTTATTGCATTACAACTTTGTATCTTCCAAATAAAAGACTGAAATGGACAGTCAGGAAAAGCTCAGATTCAGAAACTTACTGGTAAAATAGGTTTATAGTACATGCTGAACCATATAACACAAAGCTGGTCCCTTACACTATTTAGGAAATGTGGAAAATGTTTCTGGCATCGTTGAATGGAAATTCAATAATTTTTAGTAAGCCTGCTCAGAAAAAATATCTTGGTCTGAAGTGTCTGGGTGTGTCTGGTTATACATGAATTTTGTATTTGCAAATGTCCAAATTTGAACGTCCAGTAACACAGACACAGAAGTCTTAGAACTGAAGACTTCTATGCAAATCTAGTTTCCACTCTTATTATGTTTAAAAATATAAAATTTAGTAAGTGTTTATCAAAAAGCTTTGGGTCTTGACCAGTTTACCCAGTTTCTGAGGGCAAAGGCATGACCAGGCTTTGTAACTTCCACAACCTGCCATTTCCTACTATTGCTCGTCCAACACCTTGGAATTACAAACTCAATTGTTTAAAAACCAGGTGGCGGGAAAGATAAACATAACTTTAAAAAATAGGTACAGGAAAGTTGTGATGGATTATATCTATTCAACAGGAGAACTTTTGGGCTATGAAAATGCTATTAAGCTTTCTATAACACTATTAATAAATAAAAGCACAAAACCTGTTTTCTTCCCTGCTTTCCGCCTTATGGTACTGTGACTTAAAATGAGCAAGCAGAAGGTGTCAGACACCACTGAATCATGATGGGAGCACAGTGAACTTCCTGCTGAGTGGGGCAATGACTATTCCAGGTGGGCATTAATATGGAATCAAATGAACATCAGTCCACCACGCTTATTTGAAATATCTCTCAAGGGATTCTCTATCAGCTATTGCTTTGTCAGTCCCCACAAGTCAGAGTGTGCAAGGAAAATCCCATGTAGCCCATTCTCTGCTGGGCATATCACCTTCATAATTACTGAAGTAATAACTAACATGGACTACTGTTACACATCATCAGCTTCACCAGTTCTGGCCAAGATCACGGTAGCTGCTGCCACAGACAAGCAACTTCAATGGCAAACAATCCTCGTGCCTTGCCATACTTCTCAGCTAAAGATCTCACTTCGTAAACAGTAAGCCCTCAAAAAAGACATTTTATGGAAAATACTTTTGCAGAGTTACCGATGTTGGGCTGGGAGGATTGTGCTGATGAAAATTCAAATTCAGCATCCTTAGAATTAAACTGGAATTTCAGAATTTACCATAAGGATAAACTCTGATTCATCATTATTTAATTTAATTTCAGTAAAATCCAATTTAGGCATAAGGCACTTTTGCTACATTTTTAGACAGGTATATACATATACATGTAGATGTAGTTATATATAATTTTTATATGTATATAAAAATTACAGTAAATCAACATCTTCCTCTGCTATGAAAAACGCACAGAGTTTGGGGTTCACATATGCTGAAAGAAAAAAAAAACATGTCTGTTTTACTACATGGCTTGGCTGCTCAAAATACATCTATGTTTAACCCTGTTAAAATGTGTTCATTATTATGCAACCAGAGCAACTGTATATTTCATTTACACATTATATTTTGGTAGTTAGTGTCGGGAAAACAGAAAAAAATATGTTAATTTCTTCTCAAAAAATGTTTCTGGCCTTCAGGGGTCATTTCTCATTCTATCCTTCAGCTCTTAGCAGTGTACAGTTTCCTAAAAACCAAAAATGAAAACAAAACCTCTCCCGAGATACTGGAGTCTGAAAGCTGTAAATGATTTTATGAGCCTTGTACATTGATATTCCACAGCTACTGCTATACAACACCTCCACAGAGTAATAATGATTTCTTTCTGTCACTCTGTGGGAGGATCACAAAGGAAAACAATGAAGATCACTTTTTTCTTTTCAAAAACAATGCAAAATATTTATGGAATAATTACTATCAAAAACGTATCTATTTAACATTTACTTCTCTCAAAGGTAATTTTATAATTCCTGTTAAGTCAATTTTTTATTGCACAGTCTGCTAAGGTGTAATGTGCCAAATATGTCAGATGGTCCTACAACAACACAGAAGATATTTGAAAACAGGAGCCAGTTCTGAAGAAGTGAAACCACTTTCTAAGTTTTCCTCTAGGTTAAATCCCACCCAAGCAGTTTCTAGGCCTAATCCTGAGCTTGTGCAAAGTGTGACTGCCTTTTCCTGACAAATACCCTATCTGTAAGGGAACTGGAGTTCTAAGATCTGTTTACAGGGCTTTTGTTAAATTTAACCCAGGTTCATCAAGATCACCACCGAATGACAGACTGCCATAAAAATGTGCTTTGTCCTTCTTGCAGAAGCCAGTCTCCAATAAATTTAGCATGCAGTCATGCAGCCAGATGTATCAGGAAAGAATAATAGGGAGTGTTGGAGAGAGCTCTGGGTGATACTGAGATCAGTCTGCTTCCTCCAGCTGCTCCTGCTTTACTATTATCTTATATCTTAACTGCCTAGCATCTCTCAGGACCTACTCCAGTGCTCCAAAACCTCACTAGGCTATTCATGTAATGTGCAGGGGCATGGATGTGATCTGAAATAATCATTGGGAGACAAAATGTAGCAGGGAAACTGAGATGCAGGTATGGCCAAGTGCTCGACGGTAGCACACACGGCTTGGAAACGGCTGTTCTCAGAGCCACTCCTTCCGCTTCCCATATGGACACACTCGAAAAAGCCAGCTGGAACAGCTTGAGATTTTATGCAAAAGATCATCTTACAAAATACTGAGCTGTCATACCTCTGCCAGCAGGGCAGACCTCTACTGGGTCACCCTGTTCCAAAACATCATCGCATATCAAACTTTTGAGAAAATTGCAGTTTGTAAGAAGCAAATGCCCTTTACTTTGTTCCGGAAAGACGCTGAATAAAAAATAATAAAACAATTAATTATAGTTCTCTTGCAGAGTCTGAGGAAAAACTAACTTAAAGCTCCTGAAATATAAAGTAAAAACAACAACCAAAAAGTTCATAAATAAAGCAAGACTTGTGTGTGTGTGCGTGTTTTGATCGAGTCAAGTAATCTATTTGTCCCTTTGAAACAATTAACCCTGCACTTAGAGCTTCATCAGGGAGAGGAAGGGACAAGGGCTGAACACAAATCAAGAGGATGAATGAGAGAGAAAACATAATGAACAACTGCTGCTGCAACATTCCTCAGTCCAGACACTGAATCCAAACCTGAAACTGGATTGGAAAATAAATCAGTAAGCCAACACATCATTAAAACAGAAGGAAGAGACTGTAAATTCATGCTGCTCATTAGGGGTTTACTGTAATTGCCTCGCATTCACAGTGGATAGAGTTTGAGCTGTGGAGGTAACACTGTTGGGTACAGATGGGGTTCTAGAACAATCAGCAGTGCAGAGGGTGTTTGCTGAACAATTCAGCAGGTTTGGGCATAGTCCTGAGACTGACAGAGTGCTGGAAAACACAGTGTGACTCCTGGCTTCTCATGTTCTCTTTTTCTTTTCTTCTTTTTCTTTATTTTGCAAGATATGGAAGAGTTTCTGAGTTTCTGTATTTCTCCTGTTTATTCCTCTGCTGCTTCTACTCAGAAATGTAGTAAAGGGACAGCTTTTTCCTGAAAAAATATTCTCTGCTCTGAGACATTTTAATTTTTTTTCTTTAAAAAGAAATAAAAAGGTTGTCTCTATAGTTTGTTGCAGGAAAAAAAAATCCCACTTTTAATTCTCTAATTTACCTCCTTTTCCCTCCCAAAGTGAAACCCAAAACCCACTTACAGTCCTAAAAACAAATCACCTTCTATTTTTTTCTTTAATTCAGCTCACATCATCACCTTACCTTAGAAATGGGCCTGAGTTGCAAATGTCAGTACAGACGTTAGATTTCTGGAAGTAGGCTTTCTTTCTGATTTTTTTTTTTTTTGGTTTAACCTTTTTTTCATGCAGATGTCAAATCCATATGGAAGTCTTTCCAGACGTTTCCCTTTAAATGCAAATCTGTCTAAGTCATTCAGCTCCTTGCTGTGTTTTAGATGTTAGTGTTGTCTTTGTTTGGTACAGGAGAAATCAAGAATCTTAACCTCAAATCTAAGCCCAGTAAAAAGGCAATAATATCACTTCTTCCACTTTTAGATCACCTTTTTGCATCTCTAGATTCAGACATGTGAATATAGGCTTTAAAAACCTGTTCTATTTTAGTATTTCACTTTTTAATAAAAATGAAAATCTCACCACAATTTACTAGAATAAGTAAGATTTTGTAGAGAAAAAAAAGGGAAAGAGTGGGAAAACTAATTATAATATTCTAAAAGACACATAAAAGCTAGTGACAGAGAATTATTATCTTTGTCATTTAGAATGTGTGGAGGACAATTGCTAGAAATACATGGTGCATCTAATAAGACTTTGGCCACAGAACTGGTGCTGCAATAGGGCAGTCAGTTTATGTCTTAGTATCCTTATCTTACTTCCCAGACAGTTCCCTGGAAGTGCAGCCTCACACAAAGAGCTGTTGAAACAGGCCAGGCTCACTAAGAAAAATGATCTGTGAGAATTCTCCATATTTTCAAAAGAGAGTTTCATGCAAGCACATGATTTTCTTGTATGAGCTGTGTATACAGATAGGGGTTCCCATAGTTTTAAGGCTCAACCCACTTGGCAAAACTTACAGCAACTGCCTAAATGTGTGTTGCTGTTTATCAATATTTAGTGAACCATTTAACATTAAAATATTCAGAACCCTAAAAAGACAGACCAGTTGTGATATCTTTTCCAGAGAGACAGTACATCAGTGAGCCTAAGTCTTCCAGGAAAAATTATAGTGTCCAGTTTAAGATAAAACCAGCTGCCTTCAGTTTTTCCAGAAGTTCCAGGGTGTTTTTAAACACCTTTTCAAGAGATAGTACATCCTCCACTTTCACTGCACTGACTGTATTTGTCAAGAAATGATGTACAATAGTCAGGCATTGACAGGATACAGGAAAAGAGACAAAAGATAGTCCACATAACAGTCAGAAGATGATGCCATATTAAAAAAGGTTAAGACTACGATTTGGCAATAAAATATTTATTTGTTCAAACATTAACACAAGCAAAAAACAAGTTGTTAGGAAACCAAAGTTTAGAAATATACAGACGTAGAAAGTTACTTTCCACATTCTTAATAAATTTTTTGTGTCCAAATATCTTTTTAATCAAATATGTCCTTAAAAGTTTTAAATGTGTCTTAAAGATTTTAGCTGATGTGTACATAACACTTCACATGGCTTTACCCAAAACAGATGAAAACAGATAAATTTTAGATTGATAAAATGTACAATAAAAGGTTCTAGGAAAAGAACAGGCTTTTTGCTTTTATATCCTCAGTTTTTAGGAAAGGAACACTAATGAAATCCAATTCTATGCAGCTCAGTTCCTGGGATGAATGCCAACCAATTGCTCTGTCTCTTATCTTCTCCTTTGACTTTTAGGGCTTTGAAATTACGCCTGTGAAGAATTAGTAAGAAACATAGCGATATCACTTGCATGCTTTAATTTAGCCTTCTATTTATTTTCTCTCCAAAGTGCTGCCTCCAAATCATACCTGTTTTCTCACACTGCTATGGTGGTCTTGAACTGGTAGCAAAAAACAATGTTAAGCTCTGTTCGCATTTTATTATTTTCTGCTTCCCTAATCATAGCAATAAGTTACACAAGAACTCCAACATCCACATAATTTATCTTTTCTCCCATGTACTTTCTGAGATATTGATCCTTCTAAAAACAATGAGGAAAGAAAACCCTCAGTTTAAAACTTGCAGAATCAGACAACCACTTCTATGTCCTGTAATAATAACATGAGTTCAAAAAACTTCTTTCTGCTGAAGAAATTCAGCACATAAACATCCTAAGAAACAGTCTGTAAAACAAGTTATTATGTTCATTGACCATCACTCTCAGCAAAAACAATTTTAAACAAAGGCAGTACCAAATAGCAAAACTATCATAAATCTGTCTAGCCACACCTTCTTTAGCTGGGATAAAAACCATCAGTTTCTGCCAAAGAGTAAAAACAACGGTACAATTTTACTTAATCCAATATCAGTAGAGGTGCTGTTGGTCCCTAACCACACACGTAGTAAGAATATCTGAAACTGCAATACAGCTTTGCAGAGAAAAGCACTGGTGTTGCTGAGCCCAACCAAACCTAGTTTGAATGAGTTTAACTGGGAGAACTTCAGTGTCTTCAGTGAAGTTCTGCGCGTTTGCAAGAGCAGAGAAATTGGTCATGGAATGTAGATCAACAACTCTTGTGAAAAATATTTTTAATAACTCATGAAGAATAATTTTTATATGACAACTAAGACAATTAGAAAATTAGGAGTCCGTTTCCACAAATAAGAGAGAATTACTGCATAATGACAGTTCAGAGATCATGCGTGGAAGCCATTATAGAAACTACCCAGGGAACCCTCTCAGAAAATCCACAAATGAAATGATCCTCAGAGGTAACTATTAAAATTGCTGGATTTTGAAGACTGTAAATGTTGTCATTCCTTGTGTTATTCTTTTGGAGGCCTTGTTTCCTCTCTTTAAAATTTCCCAAGTTTCAGTGAAGGGACATCAGAAGGTGAAGCAGCACATTCTACTAAAATACTGTTTTCTGGAAGGCTTCATATAAAACAGGCAAGAACTTATTGCTAGCAACAATATCCTAACAACAGACTCTGTTGTTCTTTCATTCTCGCAGCTTTCCCCTTTATGTAGCCATGTTCATCTGCCAATCGGCCATTCAAAGGGGAAAATCCATTAGAATATGATTTATAGTGCATCCACTGAGATCACATTCATTACTATTCTTGGGAGTTATTTCAGCAATATAAAGCAGGCATCATGCTGACTTACCCTACTCCATTATGCTTAGGGGTCTATTGCATTATTAAAGCAGCGGAATGTAGTAAAACCACACCTATTATAATGTTCATATAAAATATTCATCTCTGTTGGATAAAGGTTTTCATTTTTAATGCATTACATAACATTCCTAACTTTAGTGGCAGAGGCTACAACTCAGGTTGTTTGAATTTATTTATATTTTTTCAAATGGAAAGAGATTTTCTCTTTGGTTTCTGTAAAAACAAGCAAAACTATTGAGACGTCTACAGCTTCTGTGCTCAATAAAGAGTCAGAATGTTTGTTTAATAAAAACGGTAGTTTTCATTTATTAACTGGTATATTGAAAGTACAGTTTTCAGTTCTCAGGTATAGGGAGGTACCTTAGTTCTACTCTGGAGAAAGATATGGATATGCAGAATTTCCCAAGAGCCTGACTTCTGCAGGAAGGTAAATCCACATCTCCCAAGAGATCTCCAGAATCAGGGGACCAAGCCTATGCAGAATGCCAAGAGGTCATAGCCTCACTCCATTAAAATTCTCATAAAATGGGTGTCCTGGGGTTGGGAGACTTCAGTCACTCTTTATGACACTTTTTCCTTCTCTGATTTTTCTGACTATTTTTGATCTTTTGATTTAGATCGGGTACCTGATATATTTTAAGGACAGATCTCTTTTAAGAAAGCTAAAGGCTGGGGAAGGGAAGGGAAGGGAAGGGAAGGGAAGGGAATGTCATATATTTGATGAAAATAGAAATTTGTCTCTTCATCAGGGACAGAGCCCAGCTTTTCCGAACAGTGTGCAAGTACCTTAGAAACCCTTCCATCTCTGTGCTTGAAGCTGAGGGCACCTGGGCTGCTTGCTTCTCTCACATAGCTTAAGGACAGAATGAGTTAAAAAATCCCACTTGGCAACTGGACCACAGATCCAGAGAATCTAGAGAAGGCAATGGTATAAATCCTCATATTGTGAAGTGTGTGCTCCTTTCAACCCATTCCCAAAATCCTGATCAAAATTTTGGAGCCTTTATGCATTACAGGCTCCCATTCAGCCAGCATCTGACAAACATCAGGAATCAAGCTACAATGATGTCAAAATTAATTACTTTCTTTTAACCTGTAATTGAGTCTATCAATAATAGATAATGACAAGTAAGGATTTAAAGCTAATGCTTATGGAGAATTGGCATTCTCTGTGTATTCTCTTTGTTTTCTCCACTGGTTTTTCCATATTTATTTTCTCCCTTTATGTGGCTTTCTTCTCTGTGCATGAGTGTAGGCTGTGGACTCTCTAGAGTGAGACTACCTTTATATGAAACTCAGCAGAGTAGGGCCTGGACAGGATTTGTAGCTGTACTGAAAGGAACATGAACATTATTAATAAAATGATTTAATTTTATTGAAATTTCCAATTTAAGAACCAAGAAATTGGTTTCATAGGCTATTCTGTTTACCAAATGAAACAGTGTAAACACAGATAGATTTTTTTCACCACTGACAAGTATACTCCTGCATATGCTGAGATTCCAGAAATATTATGATAAAGGACAGGTTGCTCTTGATTTCTTCAAGTTATTTAATGTGTTCAACCCAACAGGGCAAAAGGAATTTTTAAATCCTGCAATGTATGTCTGGTTCTTTACATAAAACTCAACATCATACAAGTGCATCTAAGGAATTTACAAGGTAAGAGGGAGTTTCAGAAACTTGTACTGAGATAAAGCTGTCATGTTAGAAGAGAAAGATAGTTCAATACACACACATGTGGTGGAAATGTGGCGGTATATCTGGAATACGTCCTCATAAATACCACTTCTGTACTGACTGGGTGAAAAACCCTAGAACATCAAAGGATACTTTGGGAGAACATGGTTTCTTGGAAAGAATAGCTTACTGAATATGGAGTTTAGGTCCCAGAAAAAATGTCGAGATGAGAAGGGAAATTCTTGATACCTTGCAATGTACTAAGATCACCTAAACATTCCTCCTATTTAAAAAAACATCCCCTTTGAAAAGGTGTCAGTTGCCAATATTGACTTTTATACCTTTCACTATATATTCATTATAGTGGTCATTTCTATCTAAAAAACAAATGACAAGGGAGAGCCTGGTAACAATATGTCTAATTTGTATTTCATATCTTTTGCAGTATCCTTGTTGCAGAACATGATTTTGGAAAAGAGTTTGGTGAGGAGCAGGTCAAAAGCTCTGGGACAGGCCTGAGGAACTGTAGCACAACGGGGTCTCCTTGGGGGCAATGGTAATATAAATAATAATAAAATTATAACAATTCTGCCTGCCAGGCTTCCTTCTTCAGGATATTACTGCAGCGCATCTGAATGTGCTTTGACCTGCCCAATGCTTTTTGATTCCCTATTCTGGGAACTATTTGTTCCTTCATGCACATTTCTGACTTTCCTTTAGGAGAGACATTAAATGATTGAACAGATTTAACCTAATTTTTGGTCAGCAGCAGTCAATGAATTGCTGAGTATTTCTTTTTATGTCTTGGTTTCACAGAAGCTTCAAATCTATTGAGATAAAATCCTATACAAAACTTTCCCTCTGAAATCTTGGGAAAGCCCTACTTTTAGTCACTTACCTAAGTACCATCCAGATGCAGTTGCTGTAACACTTATAACCAGAACCTACCTTTAATTAAAACCTTATTGCAACAGAGGAACAGTGGGCTTTTCCACCCAGCCAAGTGGAATCTGCACATTCTGTTTTATAATTCAATTTTTACAGTGCCCTTTACAGAGGAGACTCTTCTCTTTCCTGTCTGTCTTCGATTATTGCTGGGCTGGTGCCACTGTCATGGTCTGTGCACCACAAGACCAAATCTGAGTTTATGCAACACAAAAAGAGTGGGTCCAGCTCCTCAGTCACTCCAGATTTGTATCTGACAGCACTCTGGAAGCACAGACCTTGCACAAACTGCCAATAAAAGCCAACCTCCCAACTGCATTCCTTTAAAAGCCACTATTGTTCTCATTCATGATTGAACAGCTCAGCTTTCATTTCAGATGAAAAAAAAAAGAAGTCCAGGCTGCATTGAACAACTTCCAGACATTTCCTCCACCCTCAGAGCATTTCAATCCTATTGTAAGGCTTTTGAGTGTAGCACCCCTGAAATGGCGATGGTTATTATTTTTTCCAATAGGACAAAATCTCTCTGATTAATGCCAGCACAACATTTCTATATTCTTTTAAAAGAAAGTTTCCGTACGTATTAACTTGCAGAATTGGAAAGGCTGAGCAGTAAATTCATGCAAGGAACAATTTTACTGGCAGATAAATAGATGATGGATTAAATCTGGTGTTACTTCAGCTTCTTCGGTAATGAGCCATTTTCATTGTGATCCCAAATTGTTTTTCTAAGTCACATTCTGGGCTTCAAGACAATGCAAGCAGTTATAAATTATTTTCATTTTGCTCAGTATTATGCTAGAAAAACAATGAGCTCCGGGAAGATGTCATGAATGGAAGTGTTTTTAACACAGACATCTTGGTAGCCCTTTTCACCTATTTCTTGATAGTGTTTCTTAATTTATCGCTTTACTAGAATTACTACCTAAAAATAAACTACAAACTTCCAGTGTGCTAGAAAACAAAAAGAGGGTATGGTCGTTACCCAGGAAAAATTATGATATAAAACACAAGGTGACTGGCCAGTTAAATGTGTGAGCTATAAAACAAAAATATGTGTATTTTTAATACCTATATATTTTTAAAAAAGGCGTAATTTGCCTCTACTCCTTTCATGTTCTAACACATATATTTTAGGAAACGAAAAATAGGGATAGATATTATTTATATTGCACACACAGAATCATAGAAGGGTTAAGGTTGGAAGGGACCACAGTGGGTCATCTGGTCCAACCTCCTTGCTCAAGTAGGATCATCCCAGAGCACACGGCACAGAATTGTGTCTAGATGGTTTTTGAATATCTCCAGTGAGAGAGACTTCACAACCTCTCTGGGCAACCTGTTCCAGTGCATGGTCACCCACTTCTTTCCAACACAGGAAAGAAATCCTTCCTCATGTTGAGGTGGAACTTCCTGTGCCTCAGTTTCTGCCCATTGCCTCTTGTCCTTGGCACCACTGAGCAGAGCCTGGCTCCGTCCTCTTGACACCCTTCCTTCAGATACTGATAGACATTGATCAGGTCCCCTCACAGTTTTCCCTTCTCAAGGCTGAACAATAACAGCTCCCTCAGACTTTCCTCCTATGAGATGCTCCTATGAGATTCTCCTCATCATCTTTGTTCCCCTCTGCTGCACCTGCTGCAGGAGCTCCATGTCTTTCTGGCCCTGAGGAGCCTGAAACTGGACACAACACTCCAGATGTGGCCTCACCAGGGCTGAGTAGAGGGGCAGGATCATCTCCCTTGACCTGCTGCAAATGCTCTTCCTGATGCACTCCGGTATTCCACTGGCCTTCTTGGGCACAAGGGCTCACTGTTAGTTCATTGATGCCTGATATTAATTTAGATTTTATTCATATTAAAAAATACCCAACACATTTGTTTCTCTGTGGTGAGCCAGCAGAGGTGGAAATGCCCAATATCTATGGGCAGGTCAGACAGACTTTGGTGCTTTGCTTCCTAGTGGAACAGTGAGCAAAGTACTGATGCCTCCCTCCATTGTGTGAGGGAAAACAGTACATTCAAATATGATTATTTTAAAAATCCAACCCTGTGAATAAGAAAGAATTTACACGAAAATGTTAAGTAGGAAGGTCTCTTCAGTACTGCTTTCTGGTGTTTAAGTGCCTTTTTTGATAAAGAAAACTGCCTTAAAAACCAGAAGCCTCTGTTAAATGTGAGTCCAGGCACAGCTCATTAAGAACGATCCATGGAAGATATAAAGACCACTTCTCTTGGGCACACTTCTGTACAGAGTTTCCCTTGGTGTTGGAGCACTAAGAGTCTCCTTCCACTTGGAAGGGTTCAGATCCAAAGTTCCCATGAAGCTGGGGTGGGAACATGCCTCAGATACCCCAGTGAAGCTGTGCATGGAAGTCACTTAAAGCTCACTCTCAGAGGAAGCAGAGAGGTACAGTGAAGGTGGGAATCTATGACACACTGATTAGGACACTCAGCTGGGAGGCAGGAGAGTAGTGATTGATTTATTGTTTGCACCAGGTTGCAAAGCCCAATCCATATCCACAGCAAAAATCACTCCTATGAAAAGCACAGACACCTAAGCAGGAGATCCAAACAGCCCTGTTGTGAGCTAATTTAGCTACTCAGTAATCAATGCCAACACTAAGCAGCTGTCCCATGTCATTGGAAGCACCTGTCCCAGCTGTTTCTGGGATCCCCACCCCTTTTTTTTTTTTCTTTAGCTAGCTGCTTGAAATAACATCTTTTTACACAAAATGAAACAATTATCATCTCTGTTATCTAATGGTTTAGCTGTTCAGCATTTACATTGAAAATCATAAAGAAGTATATCCTTGTGGACCAGCTTTCTTCCACAAAAGCAAATAAGCTCAGCTCCATTCCCCATTTTTATAAATATTAAAGAATTGTATACCAAGTGTAAATAGCATAAATTTGTGAGCAGGAAAGGACTTTCCTCAGTGTTACATCCACTGGAGAGGAGATAATGTTTGTTCACATTTGACAAGAAGAGAAGAAACTGAATGGATCCTGCACAAACAGGATGAATTTTCTCTCTACAGAAATACCAGGAAAGCCAGGACCTACTATTTTGGGCACAGTCTTATTTAGTCTAGATACTCAGAATATGTCTGTAAAATCAGTCCCTTGGACAATATTAGCAAAAACATACTGATTACTGTGTCTGCCAGGACAGCGATGGACTAAATGTACCTACGCTGTTTTGGCAGTGGAAGTTGCATGTCTGTGAGATAAGGCGGCACCTGAAAGAGAATTTTGTACATCTCAGGAGCACATGATGCTGATTTAGGCTCTTTCACAGCAAGGAGGAGCAATTTGGCTGTGGAAATCTGTACGCAATGGGATAAATAAGATCTGCTATCCTAACCTCTCCAGACAAATATAGTAAAACATTGTCTAGACCCATCTAAATTTAACATGAGGTGTCCTTATTGTTTTTATGTAGTGGATTAGCAGTGACCTTATGCAAACATCCTCTTCCCTCTCATTGTTTCCTTCCCTATTGCCTGTTTCTCCTCTACAGCTGGGAGGAAGCACCTCTCTGTCCCACAGGACTGTCCACTCGGTCACCCTGTGCTTGTCCAGGGCCCTTGCCCCAGCTGAAGGTGAACACATACACCTTAGAGGTGTTGGAAGACTAAGATATATAGGCAATGGTAAATAAAGATTAGGCACCAGGAAGCAGGGAGAGATGGAGAAAGTAAGTAATAAAATTCCTTTCCTGACACCCACACCCAGCTCTCCTCTAGGTGCTGGGGAAGAGTGAAGCCTCTCTTTCTTGTTCTCTTTCTCTTTTTCCCTGCTTCCCTTCCTACCTGGACAGATGTCCCCTGGCCACTCTCCTACCGGAGAAATCTTCAGCAGATCCCAGGACTGAAGCTCCCAGGTCACTGGCACATGTGAGTGGCTGGCCTCTTTCAGAAAATCCTGGTGACATGTGGCCAGCCATTCTACACCCAAAACCCTGGAAGCTCCTAATGTCTTCAGCATGTGCAAACTGATTAAGTTCTGACTACAGGGAAACATAATCATCTGCATATAGCTGGAGGTCGTAAGAGGAGAAGTTATTAAACATGGTATGAGGGAGTTTATTAGGAGTAATAGGATGGAACTGAGAAGGCAAATACTTGAACATATGAAAAAGCTGCCAGATAATGAGATCAACTCAGTATGAAAGGCTAGTGCAAGGAAGTGGAGGAAACCATATTTAAAATTAGACTTAACGCTAGAAAATGTGCTGTGGGGAGCACGCCTGCCTGGCAGAGATGTGCAGACCGATCAAGTAAATCTTTTCTCTCCACACCTAACATCCTTGTATCTGAAAATAGGTCCAACCACAACAGATCCAGACTCCACAATCTGAGGCTTCATGCCATCTCTGCTATAATCAGAAGAAAAATCTTTTTAACATATGTTATGAGCTACTGGAAACTGTAGCTGAGCTGATAGTCACAAAGATAGAAAAACCAAACAAGGGATACTAGGCCATCTTTGCACTGATAAAGGCCAAAGAGCACCTTACAGGATTGTGATATTTATTTCCAGACTTGCCATCACCCATAGCTTTGCCTAAAACTTTTCCTATGCATCTAGTATTTTCTGGGTGGAAAGAGGGTGAAAGGAAACTAAGATGTGTGAGATCAAAAAAGAAAGTCCCTAAAATTATGTCCAGGGTGTGGAAAGTGCAAGCAATATATTTTGCCTTTCAGTGTAAGGGAAAGAGAGCTGTTGGGAAAGTCTGGCATGGTTATTTTACAGCTCCATGACTATTGCTAAACACAGCTTTGTAGACACCACTGACTGGAAACAGCCACCCACCGACTACGTATTTATTGTGAAACCAAGGCAATAGCAGAAGGCACCAGGGCTGCTCTTATCAAGTCAGCTGGGATGACCGGCAATTCTCACGTCCTCTCTGCAGCCAGGCGATCCTGGAGCTCCAAGCCAGCAGCAAAATCCCCGTCCTCAGATGATACGACACTGCATATATGGGACTAAGAAGTCTGAATTAACTGTCAGACATTGCCTCAGGACACAAAGACGCACAGATTTTTCCGTTCTCGTTTTATTTGCAATCTCTCCACTTAATCCCACACAGCAGTTTCAGTGAAACCTGATAGGTCACTGGTGGGCTGCTTCCTGCAGCTCCTGTTTTCTTCCTCAGCAGACAGTCTCAAATGGAGCAGCTAAAACAGGTTTAAGTGTCTGACACACAAATACCAGAAAAGAGCAGAGGTTTGTGTGGATATATTAATGGGCATATTGATTTGTATGACTGAATGTTTTTTAGGAGGTAAACATGGAAATGGCTAAAGCTATTGTTGCAATTTGGTATTTTTGAAGGGTATTCTGTTTTTAGAACTAGTGATTTTTATTTTTGAAAAAATATCTCTGTGGCTCTCTTTTATACTATGTTACAGTTTTACGCCCTCATATGTGGACTCTGGGGGGTGTCTTTATACACTTGCACAATTTTAATGTAAAAATCAAGGATATTTCACAGTGTAAACACACACCCAAATGAGGTAAATTGGACTATTTCTGTTTCCAACCAGCTGCTTTATCTCAGAGTCCTTACAAAGCAATTACACAGTTGAATATATTGTATCTGATGCTTTTTCATTACAAAATCTTGCCTAAAATATTCTGAGTTTGTATTTATCTTTGTTTTTGTTACAGACTTTGGCAGCAATACATGAGGAAATCAAATAAGGTCATGTTCATTATTTCATCCAAATGATAAACATTTTCATCATGTGGCTTGCATAAAATATTGTAAGTACAAAGCTGTGGGGAGTTGATGAAATACTTATTAATTACTATATCCAAAAAACAATGGCAGGTGGATACTAAAAAACATGCAGGATTATGAAGCTGTGTAACTTCACAGTTGGAAAAAACCCTATAATATTTCCATTAAATTCAAGCATTGTTCTCAATAATACTTCATACTCGAATGCATAGTCGAAGAGAGTTGGGAAACACAACAAGTTTGTGTTTGTTTTTCCGTGAGTGAGAAAAAAAGCCAGTGTGTGTTCACCCCAATCTTTTGGTTTATGTTTTCAGACAGCCTGCAAGTGCAATGAATTTGTCTTCACTTCCAAAAAATCTGAAACATTGTTACCACTGCAGAGAACCTTCTTAGAAGGCTATTTTAGAAGAGTTATCTCAGCTGTCCTGAAGTCTTTGTTAACTCAACTCCATGATATTTCTTGCTTTTCATTTTAACATAGACACACATGGACACAAGCTACACGGTGCCTATGTTTTCTGCTGTGGTCCTGCTGTCATTGGTGTTACCAAAGGATCAGTTAGAGGTAAAACAGGCTTTGGAGGTCTGGAGTCTTGTATAGCAGGCTAAATTTGACCATTTAAGCGACCCTTAGCAAGTAATTTCATTTTTCACATCGGTTTTTCCTTATGACTGCCATTTGTAATATCTAAGACACTGAGACTTCTGGGTGGATGACACTTTTATTAATTATTTGTATGACCCACATACAAGAGGCCTGGTCACAAAGTAAACTCATCTGCATTGAACACAGTACAAAACTGATAAAGACACATATAGAGACTGTAAAACTGTGTGCTAGGGGAAGAGTAACAATAACTCATAATGGCAAATAACATTAACATTAGCTGTCTTTGATGACTCTTGCCCATGACTCATAGAAATCCTGAAGGAAGCAGAGCTTTGAAAATAACACAAATTGATGAAACATTCACTAAAAATTACTTAGTCACAACAAGTTCCCTGCTCACCAGCAGATTGTTTTGACAAGCTGCTATCTGGAATATCTGAGGCAAAGCAGCTGTTTCCAGTCATCCCCCTCCACAGTGAACTGTGCATGGAAAGTGTACAGTGAGGATATGTGGAGGCAGCAAATGCCTACATGATATCACCCTGAAGTGATCAAACATCTGAGTTTTGTTTTCTTTCATAAGGCTTTTTTCATTAACAAAGCGAAATGTCGTATTCTGTTATCCTAGTCCTTCCCATAAAAGGATTATAGCTGTCTAGTTTACGAGGATTCATTTTTTGCTAATGTTGGGCAGATTTCCTTTTCTTTACAGTATAAGACGTTAATCTTCATTTTTCTACTAATCAGTCCAAGGGTTTTAACACTTAATATGTTATGCATGGAAAGCAAAAGAACTATCAGCAAGATATAATTAAATTCTCTCTCATTGATCCTTGACATGTTTAACAGCACCTCTTCCAGTGACATAATTACAGTAAATTGGAAGGAAAGCTTCCAAATTCAGTTGGATCCCCTGAATACTAACTGCATTCATTATTCCTGAATTCACAGCTGTTAGCACTCCTGTTGAGATGTATTTAAAGAACCTTCAAAGAGTAACAACTACATACCCATAACAATATTAGGTAGAAAATCCTACTTACATCATTGGTGATTTGTTGGATATCAAAGACCTTTCTGCAAAACGTTTGATTTTCCATTTAGAACACAGTATCCAGGATTTAATCAAAATAATTTAGTAGATTTCTCTCTGCTCTACTTTCTCAATAACCAAATGTACACAAACAGACATCAATTACAAATGTTTCTGATTAGAGATACTTAGGGGAATATCCCTGTCCCAGGCCACAGGCTTCAGGAAAATGAATACCATCTCAGGTCATTTAGAGGTAAGATTCAGGAACAGATACAGAAAAAATTAATTATCAAAGCAAGTTTTAAGCCTGTCTACCATTCTCTCACACAAAGAAAGCCAGAGTACAGATTGCCTCGGTCCTGGGAGAGTCCGCCCTTCAAGTTTGAGAGAAGGCCACCTGGTATGACTGTCACAGGTACCCTAAACGAAGATTTTTCTTTTTGTTATTTTCTTAATGAAACTAGCTCTCAGTTTTAATCCCTACATATACAGGATTGCATAGACAATTTCAAACTGAAAAAGCCCAAGGTTTTTGTTTACTTGAATGCTCTCTTTCACAATGCAAAACTTCCATGAAGTGACAGCTGGAATCATCATATACCAATATTGTCACTGAAAATAACTCTGAGAAAACACTGGTTTGCCATCTGCATCCTCTGCAAGCCCACTTCTGGACTATTGATTTATCAGAATTTTCTTCCCTCCATGAGCAGCACTGACCATGCACAGCTAATTCACCAAGCAAGTGAAACAGAGGACCCACATTCCCAGGGACCTCACAGCTGAGCAAGAGCAGCCACCCTTCTGATTCACACCAGCAGGTCTCTGTTCTCTACAGAGAATTTCCCTAGACTTTTCTTGCTGATCAAAGTATCACCCAGTGATAATGTGGAGCAGAAACTGGGGTTTCTTGGCTGCTGGAGGCAAACATGATAGCATTCACGGTTAACATACACTTTTTCTCTATCAGAAAATGATCTCAGCTTCCACCCCCTAAATTTCTTATGCTAAAGGAAAATCAGACAAAATCAGTGTAGGATACAGATATTTGAGGAGTGGGAGGAGAGCTATATTTCCTTTAACTTGGGCTCCATCGAGCGCTCCATCCAGGTCTGGCACATCCGTCTCCCCTTACTGCTGTGAGCTTTTTGGATGGGCGGGAGGCATGCTCCTCTT
This sequence comes from Oreocharis arfaki, assembly GCA_013398015.1. Classification (NCBI taxonomy): domain Eukaryota; kingdom Metazoa; phylum Chordata; class Aves; order Passeriformes; family Paramythiidae; genus Oreocharis; species Oreocharis arfaki. Next base: position 113,571 of record VZRR01007170.1, on the reverse strand, counting down.
GCTCCACGGTGTGTTCAGGGCAGATTTCAAGTCAGTTATATGCTTCCCCAGCCAGACCTAGGAGCTGGGCCTGGGGCCAGGAGTCCAGCTCATTGTCCAGAAATGTGATTCTGATTTGGACTTTGTGATGGGTGAGGGAGCTGTGCTGAGTTTCCCTGGGGAATAAAGGAGTTTGGCCAAAGCCTTTGTAACACGATGCAAGTGTAAACCCCAGGGCTGGGGAATGCATTGTGATAGAAGGAGATTTGGCCAACCTCATTTTTATCACTTGCAGCACTCCAGGACTTGCAGCTGTACCAGAACTGTGTTGTATGTAAGTGCAAATCATCACTGTGTTCACAGCCATGAAAGGGCACAGCAACTCTTCAACATATGACCGAGAGCAAATGATTTGCACTCACCTCACAGCTGTTTGCTCCTGCTTTGGGAGAGGATTAATAATACAAGGAGAGCAAGGAAATGGGCTTTGTGCTGGTATCCTGCTTCTCCTTCCCTCTTGGAAACTGTTACGTGTGGAAGAGCAGAGAGGCAGGCAAGCCCTCTTTCCATGAGCACTGTCTCTTTGCAAACTCAGTGGGGTCGTAGCTGGATGGAGACAGTCAAACTCACTAAGCCAGACTGCCAAGGCTTGGCAACGGAGCTGTAATTATTTGAGCTGTTTGCATTTTGTTTATTTACTTGATTGTTATATGATTACATAAGTAATCTGTTTTACATTATTTATTCCTTATCCTTTCAATTTCTTCAGGAAAGAAAGGAACAAAAGATATTTTATAAGCAAAGACAGGGATCCACAGTATTTCCAAGATCTTCTATCGTACAGGCTCAGGACTAGAAAGAGAGCAAGTTCCAAGTGCTCAACTACAAATTATGACCACTACAAAAGCAGGTAGGATGTTGAGAAAGAAGTGATGTGTGCTTCCCAGTTAGATTGTCTTACCTTGCCCAGCAATAATCTCTGGTTCAGGGATGGAATGCTAGATTCCTTACCCGGCAGCAAAACCCCATTCATACTTGATCCTTGCCCCTAGAGCATCACCTAGCTTCAAGAGAAAGCATGGTCAGGGATGAGAAAGTAAACAGTGGTTTTTGGATTTCTGTTTTCTTTTTATATTCTGGTTAAGTAACCACTATTTTACAAAAAAAAAAAAAAGAAAAAAACCAACAAAAAACAACTTAGTTGGGCGACTGTGTTTTGCAGTTACCTGTGCCAATCTGTAAGAGAGGATTTGAGGCTTTCACTCAATCAGACTGAGGCATCTCGTGAGCATGACTGCCTGCCTACCTAAGCTCAAGAAAGGAGAGGAAGTTCCTCCCCACTATTTCAGTTTAAAATCTATGTTATTTCACACAAAACTACAGTAATATTTAAGTTTACAGTTTATTTAAGTAACTCACAATATAATAGAATAGTATCCACTAAAAGAAAAAAAANAAAAAAAAATAAGCAACAAAAAAAAAAAAAAAAAAAAAAAAGAAAAAGAGAAAGGACTGCAAGGAGACGACAAACAACTGTGCATTTACAGCCTCCAGAGCCAAAGAAGCCAGGGTTTCCCAGCAGGGCAATCAGCTTTGTTAAAGCTATGGCTGCAGCTCCCAGGATCAGGAGCCCTGCCTGAGCACTGCACTGAGGACTGCAGCTCTGCAAAGCTGCTTGAGGTGAGACAGGTCTGTTCTCACTCCACAGCCCTCTTGGGAGAAGAGGATTTTTCTGCTGACTGACCCAGGCTGAAAGAACAAGCCTATTCCTAGGGAGCAACACGCTAAAAACCCTTAAATATTTTTTCTATCTAAGGAGGCTGCTTTTTCATCTGAGTGAAGATGGGTGAAAGACAAATGAAATCTCTCTGTTTAAGTCCTTTCAACCTCATTCCCTTTTTTATTTAATTTTGGCTGTGTGACAACTTCCCTTTCCTGTCCCGTTGCTCTTTCAGATCTCACCTCTTCCCCCCACAAGCTGTCAGAGCTCTGCTTTCACTCTCTGGCTGTCACTTAACTTCTTAGTGCAAACCCCAGACCACAAGCTCTACCCCACAAGCTCTTTTTCCTTTCTTCCTCTTGTATTGTGCTTGCAGACTCTCATCTTACTAAAACACAATGGAAAAAGACCCCTCCTTATTTTGGCTCCCGTGTTTATGCTGCTGCTACAGAAAGTCTGCAGAGAGGCAGAAGAGACGTGCGGGTGTTTGGATTAGCGCGTTGCACACCAGGATGCTTTTATACCTCCACCACACTCACAGAGATAGAAGTATCAAAGAATTTTAAGCACTCATTGTACTAATTCAAGGACTAATTTGACTCCAGAAGCTGGATAACCACCTGGAAGGTACTAAGCCTTGACTCAGGCTGAAACAGGTGACTCAGGGCGCCAGGCTCCCTTCAGTAGTGTCTGACAACAATCAAAAATTGAGTGTACTGCATTTTCCCCATTATTCGGATGTGTCTATAGGGTACTATGGAAAGATCATATTGAGAAAATTCTGCAGAAGCTCTTTACTGGATCATGGCACACTTACTGTACATGAAGATGACACATCTCCAGCCTGTTGAATCACACTTTTTTAAAGATCCCATATGGGACTTGGATCTGAAAATATTTTGGTGTATTAGTAAAAGTTTTTCTTGTCTGTGAAATCATGTGTTGAAGCATTCTTATGAATCAAATCACTGGAATCACTTTATCCTTAACTAATCTCCCCGCTACTTCTCTGTGAGACTATTTAAAGCATAAAAATAGAAATTTTGATTCAACTTTGTTTTTTGTTCCTTTTTCCTTCACATTCTCTGGTGCTAACCCATGTACTGTACATTTTTCCCTCAAAATGCCTGACTTATACATTCAAGTTAATAATCACTGCTGCATTCGGTTAAAACAAACATTATGATGTTAACCCGCTATGACTGGCTTTAGGGAGACAGACTTGCACACGTATGAAGAAACTTTAAGGGCTCTTTAAGGGTTTGGAAACTCCTAAACTATTACAGGAGAAATAATCTTTTCAATCTCATGACCATGTTCAAGTATTAGCCAAATTTATAGGTGCCATTCATGTGATGACAAAACTATTTTTTAGTGAGTAAAGGCAACCTAAAAGGATAGCAGAGCATAGCAACATCACAGACTTCTTAAATCACAACAGAGCTACTCATGATCTCAACCAACCTGAATAGGGAGTTTTTAATGATTACTCAGTTAAACATAGTTTTCATCTGGATAAACCTACAAGTGCCACTATAAGCTAGAACTTCTTGGAAAATACCAGGAAAGAAAAAGGAAAAAAAAAATTCGAAAAAAGAAAAGAAAACCCCAAAAGAAAAACAAAATTACCTTTGCTTTATAAAGTAGTCCCATCAGATGCCTCTGATTTAAATGAACTATGTTTAGTATTATCATCCTCACTGGACCAATGATGTTGTATTTGCAGACATAAATATCGTAAAATATGTATTTTAATTCTGTGAAGTTTTTCAGACTCACAAGAACACACGAAAAAGTCTTGGGATTGAAGTCTCAAAACTCTTGAGACTTCCTATGATCCAAGTCCACATTTAGTGTCTTAAGTCTGTGATGCCCCAAGTGAGCAGACACAGCCCCTCCAGAGATCTGTGGAATTTCCTTTTGTCTAAGGACATTTTGAAGCTCCTCTGCCATTTATTTAAATTCTTGGGGCAGAGTTTCCATCCCCTGATCCAGATATACCCCTCCTTTTTGAATCAGGACCATTGGGAGGAACCAGAGCACTTGCTGTGTGTCAGGTGATGTTCCTGTTATCTTGCTGTGATTTTACTACCATGTATTACACTACTAACATTGTGATCACCAGCATGAGAGAGCAATGCATAACACATTAAACACATTGCAGGCTGGAAGTGGAATCGCTTCTGTAGCCAATACAGTGAAACCACTGAAATGTTTTTAATAGTGCTGGTTTTAATAGTCTCCTTTTTAAAGAAAAAAAATTTATGCACTGGATTATAAATTCATGGTTTGTTTGTGGGAAGAGGACATTCTGTGATCCTTGACTAGAGGAGTTCATGGGGGAGCAATGCATGCCAAATTAACTAAAGAAGAGCCCAAATTCTCATCAGTTCAAACAGGAAATGAGAAAGGAAGAGTGTTTTGTTTTCCTGCACATCTTTCTAAGATCAATTCTTTTAACTCCAAATTTAGAACTGCTTGGAACTAAGCCTAGTTGAAACAATTAAATGATTTACTATTGTTTAAAAATAAATATGACTCTGGAGTATACTTTAAAAGTACTTCTGTGGTTATTTTATTCCTTTTTTATTTAATTTTTTTTTTTTTTAATTTAGAGGGAGAACAATCCTTCCTCTATACTTCTGTCACCAAAAGGACAAAGAACAACTCAGGCTCTGCAATTAACAGTGGAAAAATGTTTCTTGACTTTGAAATGATTTTTTAAATTATTATATGGCAAATCAAAAGGGGGGGATTAAAAATATATATGGTGTTATTAATGTATGCACATAAACAGATGCTTAAGTAAATGAGGAGTATATCACAAGAAAGGCATGACTTGGAAATGGCATCAGTCTCCCTCTGTTTTCAATTACACATATTCCAGGCTGATTCCCATGGCACAGTTTTCGGTGGAGTAGAAAAGATGTCCTCTGTGCATTAGCAAAAGCCAAAATATTAAAGGGAATTTTTTTGTTGACATGAGGCCCCCTGGATGAGCAACGTGGTAGTTATACATTTGGGGTGCTTGAATAAAACCGGGTCAGAGCAGGCAAGTGTGTGTCTTTAGACCTATGGCACAACTCTGTCCCAGGAGCAGACATGAGGCCGCTCCAGCCTTTGCCCTGAACGCCTTCCCTGACACAGGTAACATCTTTTCCAGAGGTCTTGCCATGCTTTGTTCCCATCTGCCTGTGACAAACGTTGGCAGGCAACAGGATCCAAACGGGATCATGCTTGGGCTCGTGGTTCCTGCATGGGCTTTTTTGTGGAGACACATTCCCTTCCCACACTCCAGCCAGCCATGTAGGGTAAGCATTTATTAATCAGACAGACTGTGTCTGGTGGAAATGCATGCCCAGTGCCACAAGAAGTGATTATTTGTTAGCTTGTCACATCACTATAGAAAGAACCGGCTGCAAGTTAGTTTCTTGTGAAACTTCTCAATCTGATAGAGGCGTGTTTTGTGTAGCCACCAGTACTTTTTGGATTCAGTGCACATCCAGCAACTTGTGAGCACACCAGTTTTTGTCCCTCAGTTTGCAAAGAACTGAGTCCTGCATTAACTTCAATCCACCTCTGCAATGCACAGAAAGGCCACACTAGCTTTCACACCTGAGAGAACTGAGGTTGAACGGCATGGCTGTTTAGAACACCTCTGAAGTAAAAAAGATTTATTAACGACCAGAAACTGTGGTTCTACACATGGAAGTCACTGAGGTAACAATTTTCTACCATGAACTTTTTGACCATCAAAATCAGTTTCCTTCCAGATGAAAATTCAAAGCTGTCTATCGACAGCAAATCCAGCACCACCTTTATTCAGGACTTGCTTGTCATGAGCAGCCTGCGTGCAGCAGCTGACACCAACACATGGTCCTTTGCACAACTTCAGACATCTATTAAGCCCAGAGAGGTTAAATTGTCCTTCAGTAGCATTCGAGAAGAAAAGGAACTGAACCAAAATACTACCTTGTAACTTCAACTCCAGTGAAGTTGAAGTTGGGAGAACAGTGAATTATATTCCTAATAAATAATACCTTGTTATTAGTGGCTGTTTAGAAAACTTGAAAATGGAAAAATGATTAATCTAAAAATATATGCTTTCTTTTTCAGTGAAAAACAAAACAAAAAAGAGCAGTGTATATTTTATTTTCTCAGCTTTTGAGGACAGTTCTAAGAATGTCACTTAAGATGAATGCAAAATACTGTTTCATTGTTTTGGCTCTAGATGGCTCTGCCCGAGCAGGGGCGTTGGGCTGGCTGACCTCTGGAGATCCTTTCCAACCTCAACCATCCTGTGCTTCTGTGGGATGGTCAAGTGCAAGTCAAAACTGTTCCTAATTATTTCCTTCTCTTGCTTCAAATTAATCTACCTAATTTGATCCTTGAAGTCCTGAGCTCCTCTGGTGTAACATAAGGCACTGTGTATGAGATTCTGAAAGAAAATTTTCAAACCCAATATTTCCTCTCCCATTCCCAAGACATGGCTGTTCTTTAGTTTCAAATACTCTCTCCACCCCTAGAAACTGCATCTGCCTTGAATCAACTGCTTCATGGGTGGTGGAGTTTTTTTAGTTGGTTTTGATTTTATTCTTAGAGAAGAGGATACAGTATCAAAGGAAATAAGCACTGAAGATTTTTATTTCACATAGTCGTTTTCAAATTTGAAAAAATTTAACCCCCAAGCAAAGAAAGGCACACTGCCTAAATGTGCTATGGTGATACCAGGCAATAAATGCAATGCAGATATATTTTTTCCCTTTTCTTGCCACAGGTATACATTTGTTCTGCAGTGTTACATTTCTATTAGAGCATTTTGTAGAAGGTAAGGTTTTCACATTACCCAGAGACTCTCTTTTCCCAGCTACTTACATACACCCCTACTAACTTCCCACTATTCAAAACATGCAAACTGAGATAAACTGCGTAAATGGAACTATTGACATTAATAGGAGAAATTTTATTTGATCCTTAAGCTTTGTATCTTCAAGGCTTTGTTTGAAAGAATTTTAATTTAATCATGTTACTGGAAATCCTTTTAAATACTCTACCATGATAGGATGTGTTCTCTCTTTTCTTTGTCTCTTCCTCATTCATTGCCTTTCGTGTGACTCATGATAACGCATTGTTTTGATCTGTAATGTATTGCTGCTATCACTCATAACACCTTGAGAAAAAACAGGACCAGGGATTTTTTCAACAGAATAAACAGAAGTGAACTCTACTGAATGTCACCCTCGGGGCAACAGGGAAACAAGCTTGAACATGAAGAAAGCACTTCCAAAACATTACAGGGAAATACAGATATGGATGCCTTTAAAGGGAACTAGCTGAAAAAAGTAAATCCAAGAACTTTATTGGCAATATATGAAACTATACTGTAACTCAAAGCTGGGTCTCAAGGTGGCTTGCGTTTTAGCTTCCAGTACATCATACGCTATATGTTCCTATGCAGAAAAAAACCCAAAAAACCAAAACCCAACAAAACCTTCACACTTTTGGACAACATATGTTCTAAAAGCCATTGACTGTTTTTATACTCTTCTTGAAGCTTTTCTTCTTTTAGTCGCTTGAAGTAATGCCAATCTCAGATCAACTACAGAGATTTAGAGAGAGACAAAACTTATGGAACGAATTATTTCAACTCCACTCCATCTACAGAATACACTAGAAGCTTAAGGACATTACACGGTAAATGACTCCTCATTTGCATTTTTTATTGTATTAATTGCTATTTTTTTTGACAGTTTAAAAACAGAAAACACACAGACCACAACAAGTTAAGTAAGTTTCAGTACTGTTCATTATTTTGGCACTGGCATGATAATAAAAGTCAATTTAATTTTAATTTTTGATTATAATGACAAAAAATAATCACTGTTTGATCACTGAATCTTCTTATTTTATACTTGGAAATACAAAAAATCTTCAGCACATCCTGTCTGTCACCACAAGCCCAATGGAAGTTTGTTCCCTAGTCTGGTAAGTTATCTTAATGAAGGCTATTTCACTCCATGAATCCCGTCCTTTCGTAAACATGACCTACAAAAAGATTTTTACTTTGCAGCTAACTCAGAAGCTGAGAACTGTCTTGTATTAGCAACTTCCATGTGTCACATAAATAGAACAAAATCGGTAAAAAGCCCCATCTTTTAAAGCTGCAAAACTGCCTTTGCTTAAGAAATGTGACATCACATGTCAACTCCAAACCATTTAATATTTCATGGAGATACTGTAACAAAAAAGAAAAAAAAAGAAAAATAGAGTTAATACTCTTTACTCAGCTGCTCCTTTTCCATTGAGGTGAACCTTGCTCTTGGGCGTAATAAGTGAGATTTTATCAAAGACTTACACTTCAAAGTGATACAAAAGGCATTTGGAGTGACAACAACCAACAACCTGCTCTCAGGAGGTGACTCCCGACATGAGCGCACCCCAGTAAAACCCGATACAGAGCACGGGACAAGCTGCTAGGCATCATCACAACTCAGGCTGTCGTTTTGAGAAATGCCTGTACATACCCTAGCTTCACTCTTGGATATTGGCTACTGCCATAGCTACACTTTTTCAACTACATAATTATTGATACGTGGCTGGAGGAGAGGAATTGAAGAAAACTTCCTCTTTTTATTCCTCATTCAATAGCTCCCAGTGTTAATCTCCATCTGAAGAACTGAAATCAGCCCACCTTCATGACACTTGTTTATTCAGACAACATTACTCTCTTTTCAAATATTTTGCATCCAAAGCTTTGATATGGTTAAATACCTTATTCTTAAAATGAATGCATAGACTTTTCTTATCTGGTTGCCAGTTCAGTGTATTAATTAAAATTTTAAACAAATTAAACATAATAATTTCAAATGTGCCATATTTTGCATGTAAATAATCACCATCCACATAGAAAAAAATGAAATAGAAAATTACTGGCAGAATCTAGTCTCTGAAACAGACTTGAGATGTTTTCAAAATCCAAAAATTCATTATCTCAAAACCGAGGGTCAGCAAGAAAACCTGACTCGAGCGTAATGGTCACTCATGTTCTGATGGGCTGCCTAGAAAATCTATTTTAAAATAATTATTAATTATTATAATTATTACTATTATTATAATCTCCCTTTCCTCGGTAGCCAGAGGGTGATAGTAAAGAACAGATTCAGCCCCTAACAACACTTGCTTAAGTGATCCACCACCACACTTTCCTTCTTGCATCACCAAGATTTTGCTGGGGATTACATGAGTCACAGGAGCTTTATGTAAATATTTGAAAATAGGTTCAAGACGCACTGTTAGAATTCTGCAGCGCATTGCAACAGTCTCACTCCCTGGTGGCAAGTACCTGCAGAGAACAGAAGTACTTCAGCCACAGTCAGCTTTCGAAAACTCCTTTTCAGATAAACTAGGTGGAAGTAGTGCTTTTGATCCAAAGTTCAGGCCCCAGCAGGGAAACATTTCTGACAGATCGGTTGGGTTTAGCAGGCTCACTTACAGCTGCTACACGGAGGATGGCAGAGTGGCAGAAGGAGCAAGTGTCACAGCACAGGACTGCAGTGCTTCTTTAAGTCATAGGCCAGTAAGAAAAATAAATCTAAAAAACCTAAATCTGAATACATTCAAAGCAGGAATTTATTAAGATGAAGAGATTGCTGATCCTGGGTAATGCATTTACATAAAATTGCTGTTCCTTGTTTACATATCAACTCAGAGCTCTGTTTTATTAACATGAGAAAAATATTTTACCACTTCTGTTTATTTACCTGTGCTTATTTTCTGCAAAACCTGCTAGAAGAATGGCTAAAACTTGACCAAAAACTAAGAACAGAATGTTAAGCCACCTGGTTAACATGCATCAAAGGAAACTAGTTATCAGTACAAATGGAAGACATGCCACTCTAGTTAAAGTTTTATTTACTATATTAATACAACCTAGCAGCACTGCTTCAATTAAATGGTGCTTCACCAAGCACTTTGATTAGAAGACGGTCCTAAAGTCAATTACAATTTCTTTTTAACTGAGAAAATACAAGTAGGCCAAAGAAGCTACTTGATATTACACACATAATTTGAAACACTCCGCATTTTTGGCATTTGTTCACCAAACTTCAGAAGCACGAAACAGCACAGAATCTTTTACTTTACATTAGAGGAACTGAGTTCTCTAACGCTTAATTTCTGAAGACTTGCCATTGTAAACTCAGAGTCTTTCTACAGCTCAGTCTTACTATTTGCTAAGCTGCTCAGTTATACTCTCACAAAGCTGCTCAGTTATACTCTCACAAAGCTGCTCAAAGAAGAGACTTGGTCCTTCAAGGTGAAAAGACTTAAGTTTAGGCTCTGCAGGCTCGAGCAAGCTGCTGTTATCTTCACATGAATTGCAACAGTACTGGCACTGAAAGCACAATCACCTCCTCTACACAGCTTACACTTGGGCAATAAATTAAGAGCAGGATGAGTGTAAAGCAGTGCCCTTCTCCAACCAAAGGATTTTAGTATTGAGGATTCTCTAAATTAGACCAATTACTAATTGAAGTTGAAATAAACTCTGACTCTTAAAACTACATTTTTGTATACAATATCGAGAAAACCAGGAATTTTAGCTTAAAAGCCAGCATAAACCTAAATAGACACCGTTTTTTCTACATTTAGTGATAGAACAAGTGCATTTGCAAGTATGTACTGGTCAGGCATACCAAGTAATTTCTTGGATTAAAGTCCAATTCAAGATTATTTGTTTTCCCAAAATACTTTTCTCCCATTCATTTGCCTTCTTTATTACAATAGTCCAGAATAGGGACAATATGCTGGAGAGAAGAATTAAAAAAAACAAAACAAAACAAACAAAAAAACCCAACAAAAAACTAAAAAAAAAAAAAATCTGTAGTTAGTTAGTTGTTTTAGCTGACAGAGAATTTTTCAAGGTACTTATCTGTACTCTGATTATGCAAAACCTAGTACAGTTGACACAGCACCTGCATGACACCTTGGAGAGCATAGTACACGTAAGACAGGCCTGCATTTTTGGTGTATTGGGTTGCTTATCAGTTTTGGGACGTGCTTCAGACTTTAGCGGCCTGAATTACAGATGCAGTGAGAGGTGTTAGACTCTCAACTGCCCCAGCAACTCATTGGCATTGAAACAAATGCAGTGAATGAGACAAACCTACCTTAAGTCGAGGTTGGTATAAGAGCCCCACTGACTGCTGCACTTTTCACAGAATAATAGTTTGAAGTATGATTGCACAAAACTGGAAAAGTATTTGGACACATAGAAAGAAATACCTGCAATTCAGCATGCTAAAATTTTACAGTATTTCTGGTTTCAAGGATAAATACAAAGCTTGACATACATCCATATGAGGTTGTATGAAGGGAAGATGGAAAGGGGGTATGGAAGACAGAACAGAAAGTCGAGTCCTCTACTGTGAACAGCAGGAGAGCCTTTTACTTTCCCTGTGAAAAGCTGCCTGAATTCTGAAGCTGAGATAGAAGCACCCAGCAGGAGTTTGCACAAGGAAGGGCTCGACTTGTGAATTACGTAAGAATTCACAAAGTACTGGGCAGGATCCAGATGTAACAGCACTGGTTGCTTTCTACCATTCCTTATAGTATCATACCTTTACTGGTTAACAGTGGGTCACAGAACAGTGGGCTCTTGTCAAATGCTGTTTTAAGAGTGTTCTGCCCTAAAAAGGCCTAATGAAGCATGAAGTGCGAGATTTGGGAGTAGTGAGTGTGGTCCAACAAAACCTACCTACCCTGAATGAGTGAAACAGCATATTTTAAATGGCCTCTATTGGATAAGACAGTGAGTTACATGTGCATTCAAAAAAGATACAGCACTCAGGACAAAAAACAAAAACTCCACCTCATGGCTGGCGTATGAACAAGATGCCAAACAAAATTCTTTATTGTTACCATTCAAAAACTTTCAGTGTTTTAACTGAGAAGTTCTTTTGATACATGTCAAAGACATGTCTAAAAGCTTGCCAGGACTCACTGCAGTGTTCCTTCACATTCCATTAGCAATCTGTTGAAGCACACGACATAGTGGTTTACAAGAGAAAAACATCAATGCACAGAACTTAGAATGAAGCCAGGCAGGCAAAAAGAAATACTCTGTCTTAAAAAAAAGAACCCTTAACTAGTCCAAGCTGTATCCAGTAGGTTCTATGACTATGCAATCATCTCTGCCAGAGTACAATATTTAGTGGGTAAGAACTAAAATACATTTGACCAAGGGAAGGAATTCAACACAAACAGCTAAACAAGTTTTGTTAAAAATGGGACTTTTCAAGTTCTTGATGGAAGATGAAATAAAGGGTAAGTTAGGTGTTCTTGACATTGTAAGAACATTTTTCGTGACGTTGTAAGACTATTTTTTGATGCTTAAAGAAACAGATTGAAATGAGTGTTCTGGACAATGTTCAGGTCATTAACTTGTGAAAATGCCAAAGCAATTAGGGTCATATAATCATAGTTTAATGAGAAGTCCAAATTAACACTTGATTATTGGTGCACTACCTGAAATGGTTTTGAAAATGCACTTTTTGGTACTTCTTCCACACCATCTGAGATCTGTTCCAACACTTGTGGTCCTGTTCTGAAAAGATTTAACACCTGAAAAGAAGGAACAGTTGTTTTTCTACTCTTCTTGTCTCCCCTTCACCATTTTTTTGGATGAAAAACCCAAATCTCCTCCCAACATAAATGGAAGCAAACTAGGTTTAAACATTTGAAAAGATATAAAGGTTTATTAAATGAATCCAGATTTGACAGATATTACATTAAATTAAACAGCAATAAAGTTTTACTAGGGTTTATGTACAGATCACAGTGATTTTCATTGTGCAATGAGGGCTGACTTTGTAACTTTGAACAGTACTAACACATGTGAGCTACAACAAGCAACCAGCAACACACAACATTAGCCCAAGTTAACCTCGCAAGTCGAGCAGTCCAAACTGATTATGCAGCACACAAATGCCTGCTACCACTATCACTACTTACTACACAACAGAGTATTTATAAAGCAGTCAAGGTTTGCCATAGAAAAGTGCAAAACATGGGAAGTCTGTACACAGTACAGTACAAAAAGGAATCATGCTACAGCCATTGAAAGCTGAAAAATAACTCTATAGCATAGGAAGCACTGCATCACAACTCTTCTGAATGGCAAGCAGATGGGCTGAGGAACAGCCACATCTTCATTGCTTTCAGAACTGTAAAATCCCTGTTCATCCATTTAAACATAGTTTAGTACCTATATTTGATCCATAACAATGACTTTCTACAGTGGAAGATCACATTAGTTAAAGCTCAGTAGCACACATATTCATTGATCAAGCTAATTTACAGGAAAATCTACAGCATGTTCTTCATTAAAATCATGAAGCATTTATATCATTTGGTTACAAGGCAATTGAGTTTACAATTCATGTTTATCACTTCAAACCTCACACTGGGCAATTAAAAATATATATATATAAAACTCAAAAATAAAGGTTGTTTTTTTAATGTTTAACATTCTTGTTCACTGATGTAGAATACCAAAGGCCTATGGGCTCTCTCGCAAGAAAACAGTCCTTACGCAACAGTCTATATGCAAAAGTACATATTAACAGAAAGAATCAAAATAAAATGAGCTTCAGAGAACATCCTACCTGAATAGAAACTAAAAAAAATGTTCTAGTCTTCTTAAAAAATCCATAAATCCAGAGTTCTTAGTACACTATTTACCTGCATGAGCACTCAGACAGAACTACATTAGTGGGCCAGGAAGTGCCAGTAAAGACTTAAAATAAAGCAGACTCACTTGTGCAAATAAATAAAATGGCCAGGTAGCAACACCTCATTAAGTCCAGGACTGTAGAGAAAATAACTGATCACTTAAAATAATGCTTCAAAAATGTTTTGGTTTTATTTTTTAGTTCAGGATTTTAACCAAAAAAAAAAATCGAAAGCAGTTTTGTACCAGAAAGCATGCCGACGAGGTCAGTAGTTACGTGTATGTACACATGGCTCGGAAACAATGTAAAGTCAATGGATTATCATTATTAATAACATTGTATTCACTTCCTTAGTCTCTATCATAATGAGTGTCAGTGCATCCACTGCCAGCAATGGATAAGATTCATAAAAAGAAAATACACCATCTCCTGTTGTTCAACTTCTAACCACCACTGTGGCAAATTATTCAAATTCAACTTCATTTCCTCAGATCTGAAGACTTAAACACAGAGCAGCTTTGAAATTTGAAGAAAAATCCTATATTTAGCACACTTTGTTGTTGCAGTATGTACATTTTTAAATAAGAAACTGATGTAGTATTCAGAGTCCATAAAATACCATAAGCTTGTACATTAAGGAAACTCTCAAACTGCTCCCCCTTAGACAAAGTAAGCTGTGTTTTATGTGTTTCAGTTTTTCCAGTTGATTTAGAATAACTAATTCCACAAATACAAATACAGTGGGCCAGATTAATTTTTTAAGAGAATAAGGTACTTACAGTAGGTTAAAATTGTAATTTCCTATGTATTGTCCTGTATCTCATTATACATTCCTACACAATATTTACTGAGTGGCAGCTGTGGCCATCAACTTGCATTGCATCAAGACAGCTTTGTCATTTTGAAATATCCTGATTTTGTTATACACTGTGCATTTTTGCAGAGCTATACAATCTATTTAAGTAAGACTTGCTTTATGAAGAAATAATCTAATACCCTAGAAATTGCAGATTCTCAGTAGCACTTCCGTACTGTTTAAACAATAAAAAGGAGGTCACTTCTCCACAAGGAGACTTCAATAACAGATCTGCCATAAAATCATAAATATGGTAATTTCAGTAGCAAATCTTTGACCTACATTTCTTACCACATTTCAGATAAAACATGTGGAGAGCAGTTTTTGGAAAAAACTGTCTGTATGATCTAATTAACAGTATTATGTAGAGCCATGAGTCACAGTAGTGGAACTCCAAAGAGCTGATGTGCTCTGAGAAAAAAAAATTGGTATAAATATGATAATTTCACTAGAAGTTATCTAAACCCACAATATCCTAAAGAATGTAATTGCTTTTTGTAATTGAAGCACTTCAAAATCAACTCACTTATATTAACACAAGTATCACAATATGTAACATGAAAAAAAAACCTAAAAAAAGGGATTCCGACTAGTATACAATCTACCTTCATGTTTCTGTGCATTCATATACATAGATACATACATGTGCACATACTGATATTCAGTGCTACTTAAAATGAAGCAATATTGCAAATACTTCCAAAACACAGTGTGCTCAAGCTGCTAGAAAGATGTTAGCACAGGTTGAAAAAAGAGACTCCGTCCATCTAAGGTTTGAACTCCGTATGTATAAAATTGTGGGCAGCAGGGACTAGGACATCTTCAAAAAACGAGGAGCAGAAAAATAAGGCTGTACTATATATTCAGACTTCCCTCTGAAATTTTGAAGAGCCCAGCATTCAACAACAACTATTTCCCTAATGAAAAAGGTCTATTACAGCTCATGCTTTATAATTGGAGAAGACAACAAGCTTGAGAGGGAATAACTACTGTCAGAGCCAGTTAAAGCCCTTTTATCATTATGGACTGACTTGCATGTTTTCATGCGAGGAATCTCATTTCAGACAGTGTAAAATCACTCAAAATTCTGGTTTGCAAAGAGACATAGTTGTAACAGAACTTCATAAATTAGCCAAGAGGATGCATCTTAAACAACAATAAAACATGCCCTTGTCTTTCTGCTTTCAAGTACTATGGTTGCAAGTGTGAGGCATTGGAAATTTTAGGTACAAATCTTTTTTAAAACGTAATTATTTTTATTTTTTACAAAGAATTATAAAATGTATATAAGATGATGAAAAACTCATTTATCCTTTTTAAGACTTTTATTCCTAAGGAACTTCTTGAAAAACATTATTTGAAAAATAAAAATCATAGACTCTGCAAAGTACAAAAATTTACATCTTTGCACAACTCCTGTGCTTTAGTTGTACTGTGTTCATTATATACATATATACTAATTTGTGCTTTTAATTACACAAGTTTAGTATAAACTTATAAAATTAAGTCTATGAGTTAACTATGCAAAAAGGATCTAGGAATAGCAGGAAACTTAACTCAACCATAAGTTAAAAAAAAATCCTAAAAATATCATTTTAGTTAGTCTACTTCAGAGCAGACTATCATTATTACGATTTACTAATGTCCAATGTTTACAGCAAAAAATTATTCCTGCCTGCCTCCATCTTTTTAGACATTTACTATATACTAATACACATATCTGAATGCAGTATCATTCCTAGTCACAGAGAAAATCTTCATTTACATCTGAACTCCATCATTCTTCAGACTTCAATTTCCTTCCAGTTTCTAAGACAAAAGAAAGAACACTAAACTCAAGGTGGAGTATTTGAACTCAGTAACAAGCATCAACCTATCATAGTTACAAGAGAGGATATCCAGGATACAGAATTAATCTGACAATCTTATTTCTCTTAAGTCTGCATTCTTAATTGAAAAACCTTACAATTTTCAACTATCACGTTTCCTTGTCTGTTAAAGCAATCTACACATTTCTTTTTAACACACTATTTTAAAAGATTTAAGCACAGAAAGACTTAAATATCTGTATGCATATAACTCTTCATCACTGTAGAAAACCAAAGCCTGCGAGATCGGTGATCTTTGTCACTCCATAAGCCATTATGAATCAGAAAATATAATTTCTGCATGTGGTTCTCACTCACAGATCTGCAATGTTTTCAAGAGCACTCCTGACATTTGGACATACCTTGTCCAGTGTAGATGTTACATTCAGAAGTTCTTGAAAATTTCTAGATCTTTAGGAGGTACCGGAGGTGTCTTGTTCCAGTCATCTTCAGGATAAGCTTCAAAATTGGAAGTATCCCCATCACTGGATACTTTGGGCACTATGGGAGGCTAGTCAGAACAAGCACAACAAAAATGTTAGTAGTTTCCTCAATGAGCTCCTCTCCATCATACGAAAGCAGAAATTCTGTAAAAGATCTATTAAGCAAATGAAGTGCAGATTTACAGTTCATCTTGCCCCTAATAATGAATGGCATGAGAGAGAGAAGCTTGCAGCAACACATTTCCAGGCTTTGTCAGTTTTACAGTTAAATAATGTGGTTAAAAGTCACTGAGATAATTAATATGCTTAATACAGATACCTATTTTACTGAGCACTAGTATTAGTTGCTTTGCAGACTGAAGGTAACTACTGCAAAAAATTACTACAACTAAACTTCCAGGCACATGTTACCACAGCATAATATGCCACTCTTCTCCCTCATTCCTTCCCTCTTCCATGGCCTATGAACAAAAAGGTGTGTAATCATATCAAGTTCTTTTCAACTAAGAATCTCCATAGCAGCATGAGAAACTGCTTCCATACTGAAGGAAAAAAGCCTTCTCTTCACTGCTTTCAAACAGATTGATTGCTTTTAAAGAGGTTGAAACTACTAACTTCTGTCTACCTACTATGATTTTTCCTAACCTAGCAATAAATTCAAGCAGGTAAAGAAATTGCTTCGCCATAACTCATTTCACTACGATGGCTGTAAAGGCAGCTTAATTCAAATGGATTGGTTTTATGAAACTTGAAGGCGCCAAGAGAACTATGTTTTCTATTTTTTTTCTCAGAGGATCCTTTCAATTTCTAGTATTGCTCATCGGCTTCACAGTACCTGTAGTTTTAAGTTGTCTTAAATCTAACATTGAGAATACTCTGCACTTCTGGCCACAGACTGTGAGATAAAGATCCTTTCAGGAACATTTCATTAACTGCAGGAGTTAATGAAGGGCAAACCCCTTTTCTTCTCTCAAGGGACATTCATCTCTCTGTCCTCTTCTCAGCAACTGACAGCTTATCTATCGTGCTGAGTCCAACAGAACACTTCAGAAAGAGAAAACCTTACCGACAATCACTGAACTGGCTTAAAGTTATACTACAGACAGAACCATAAAGTTATAAATATAAATGTTATTCCTCATCTCCTCAAAAAGATTAAAGTCTGGCTTGCACTAGCTCATGAGATCTTATCTGGTCTTTTGGGCTTCTTAAAATGATGTCATCATCAGTAGGTTTTCAATGAGAAAGCATGGGCCCCTGTAAGATAGTACTTCTACACCTCAGCCAAAAGCAGAGTCCTAATTTTGTGTCTGGCAGTCACAGTAATACTGCCCAGATGCTGAAGAAAACGTGCAGAATCTGCCCTGCCCCAGAGAACTGCCTGCTCCACTGTGGGCAGTGCCTGGTACCCCTCCACCCTGTAAGTATTTTGGCAGAAAAAACAGTTTTGTTTAACAGTTTTGTGAAGCGTCACACAGAAAGAGAAAACAAAAGAAAAGAGAAAGGATGATTAATAAAATTATTTTCTTTCAGCCATTACTATTATTTATATGATACTGATATTTAAGACCTTATTACGACCATGAAACAATGCATCATTTGTACAATAGACAAATTCATGCTTTTTAAAAGGAAAATGGAGCATCATGTGCATTATTTCATATTTTCAATCTCTTCATCAGTATGAAATCATGGAACAAATTCTGAAGAATATAGCTGAATCTAGAAATACTTCTGTATCTAGAAATAACCAAGTAAAATTCTGATCCACTTCACATCCCTACTCTACTACTACTAAAGTTTAATTAAGTAGCATCTCATCCTCTAAGAGCTTAAAGCCTCTAAGCCTCTAAGACTGAGAAACAAGTTTTGTATTCATAATAATCTGAATGCTACAGTAACTCTTTTTAAATTTGTGTTTTAAATAAAAATGCCACACAAAGGATGTTTGGACCTGAGGCTTTTGATTGTACATCTAATGATCAATTTTTAATACTATTTGTTTTTTATTGCTTTGGTTGTCATAAATTTCAGAGTTTATACACTTATAAAACAGGTTATTATCCAGTTTGTGTTCTTTGCAGGTTGCAGTAAACAGAATTTATAGTAAATAGCTAGAAAAATGTGACTTCATTGCAACGCATATACATAAAACATCAACTGGGTGCAGTAACGATTAAAAATAAAACAAACCCACACATTTAAAACACTTCAAACTTATTTTTCTTAAAGAGAGAAGTCACCTACAGCTTTGTATTATATGCTGTTCATAGGAATACATCAATAACATTTTAATCTCATCTCTGTTTTTCTTTTTTTCTTGCAAGAACTCAAGGTATCTACCTGGAAATTAAGTGCAAGAAACTAACGCAAAGAACAGACAAATGTTTAATTGGCACTTGATTGACTGCATATGGCAACTCAAGCTCTGTTACAGAAAATCACTGCTGTAAGGAATTGTACAAGTTAGAACTCTGAGGAAGGAAAGAAAGAAGGCAGTTTTACTTCCAAAGGACTTCAAAAAGCATTTTGCAGTGTTGATAGCTTTTGCAAACATCTGCCCTCATACAATACTAGAATTCAGTGCTGTTAAAAAGCATGTTAGAAATACATGCATAACTCTTTCTCTTTTACCTTCCCTAATCCTCCTACTACCATATGCTTTATATTTTATTAAAACATTTACCTGAATTGAACTTGGCACAAAAATTTAAAGCCCAGAGTAAAAAAACTTTCATAAATGTAAGGACAAGGAAAAAAAGAAAAAAAAAGAAAAATCAACAAACTACCTACCCCCTCCACTTCCCCAAATAAAAAAACACAACAAGTAATCACTTACAAAACTCTAAACCCGTAGACTAAATTTTGTATTAACTAATCAGCTTCAGCAAAATAAAAGAGAGGTGTTTTCTAGACATTTTGTATATAGACAAAAATGCAACTAGACATTCATGCAACTAACTCTGCACTGCAAAAGGGCAAATATGCATTTAATTAATAAGTGTGCATACAGGCATGTGGTCATACACACACAAACACAGATCCAACAGCCAACAAACCTTCAACAGATCAGCTTAAATGAACAATGATTTCTCCTTCTGATGTCCTATACAGTATTTGCAGAATGTACCTTTAGTCTCCTTTGAGGTACAGCATCCCAGTCTATAGACCTGAACCATCGATGTCTCTTCACATCATCTGCTCCATTCTTTAGGGAAAGAAATCAAAATAACTACTTTGTAAGCTTCATGTAAACCAAACTATGTATTTCATTACAAGAACTGATATCAAAGCAGACTAACAGTCTATCCTTTTCTCAGGTGATAATCACTGAAAGATTCTAAAGGATAAATACATAGTTTTAATTCCCTAGCAGTTCCTGAGTTCCAGCAATAAAATCCAAATATTTTTTGATTTGGGGTTTTTTTGGGCCTTTTAGAATTCTTCTGACACAATGGAGATCGAGAACAGGCTTTAAAGTACTCACAAAACCATTCAACACAGTCCTATTTACTTCTGTTTTCTCCAACATTTTAGACAATGCCTTTTATTCAGATATACTTTCTAATTCTTGCACTAGGAAAAAACTAACTGGGGGTTGATGGTGTTTTAAATAAAAATAATGTCTGGGAAGCACATAGTTTTTTCAAGTATTACAGATGTTTAATGGTAACAGCAAGAGGTTCTCTGTACTGTTATGAAAGTAAATTTAATATTAAAACATTTGTTTTCGTTTTAGATATACAGTTAAAGGTGTATTTGCCTTGTAATGATTATTCTTCTCTGGGCTGCCTGTTTTGATTATGTACGTAAGGAACAAAAATGTCTCTTTTTTTCATTATCAAGCTTCTTTCAAGCACAGACTCGTTCTCAAGGCATCAAGCTCCAGGGAAAAACAGCTGGCTCTCTGTCTCAGGCCTGATCGCAGCACAGCACCCAAGATTATGGCACATACTGCTCCACAAAATGAAGCGTTATCACACATTTGGGTTTTTTCAGATTTATGTGGAGTGGGACTATCCATGCTCATATCCCATGAGGCATCAAGCAGAACAATATCACCTAGTTCCTTTAAAAGAAGATCTGACTGAATGCTTCACCAGAAAATGTCCAATGGGATTTACATCTTTTTAAACCAATTATGATCAAGGAAAAGGATCAGACAAGTCTGACCTACTGCTCCCACCCCAAAATCTGCTTTTAATTAGAACCGGCTTTGATTTAGGCATTTTAGTCAATTGTAGGGAAAACCCCAAAACAAACCTAAGCAACCACAGACTAAAAAAAAAACCCCAAAACAACACAAAACCCAGCCAAACACATTTCCCAAAGCCTGTGTTTGAATAAGTCAAGATTTGCTTTTGTTCTTGTTTTCCTTCAAAACTGTCCAAAAATACACAAGTTTTCACTTTGAGTGAAACTTTTGAGTTCATAAATTTTCAGCTTATGAAATCCTCCTGAAAAACACTACAAAGGATTCTGAAGGATAAGAAAAACATTATTTCCTATTTTTTCTTACCAGTCTAAGTTTGTGCCATAAAAGGCTCCAAAAGAAAACACTGGACAGGTGGTTAAAGCATGTATACGTATATCAATACATTAAGAAAACCCTGGATGACTGTGCATCTTTTACCTTCTTCACCTATGTTTACCATTCAATGTGCTTTGGGCCGAAAAGCAAACCTCTAATATTCCTTGCCCAGAGAAATAAAAATTTTAGATGTCTCTGAAGAAATGAAAGATTATACAAGCTAATTTCAGAATCTATTGTCTTCGTAAATCTGTTCAGATTAGAATGATTCTTCCTGGTGGAAGATATTTGACTGGGCTTAATCAGCCCCACCAAGACAATGACCAGATAGCATGGTACTACAACAATCCTTACACTCCTAAAAATAATTTTTAAACCCCGAATTTGATTATTGCTCCTTCTGGGATTAACACCACCACAAAAAAAGAACCAAATGAGCTGGCACCCAGTACTACAGGACTTAATACCATGTTTCTGGTCTAATCTCGGTTTTCAAATTAATGAAGGGAGCGGTGCCGGGGGTGGTACTGAGGATGGAGGGAAACCATCACAAAGGATAGAATTATTAATCCAAATCAAAATTATTAATCCAAATATGAGAATGATTTTCAGAAAAACAGAAATACACAGGTTAAACTTTGCATTTAGGATTGCATAACCAAAGTAATGTATGGGAAAACGTATCTGTTTCATGCTTATAAAACTAAACTCTATGAAGAGATGGTTTACATCTTTCCTACAGAATTCTTTCAACCTTGTTCTGTGTTACACCTAAGATTTTACACTGACCTTCATATTTCCTAGTCGTCTTGTTCTGTCAACCACAAGCAGCTTCTTAATAAGGTCTCTGAAATAAAGAAAACGTTGTCTGTTAAACAGAAGTAATTTATATTTGACTGCTGTTCAAGTGTTACAGAATATAGACATACTTCCCTTTGACCCATTCATTTCCTCATATTTTAGAGGATTTTTAAGAGTAAACAATAAAAAAGAATTTAACAGAATTCTTGCAAATTTCTTCTAGACTCTTTCAAGAAACACAGGAAAAACACCTCTCTCTTCTCCCCTGCCCCTTGCCAAGTAGCACCATTTCTTTCTTTGTATTTTTGTATTTTGTTGGACATTCCAAGTCTCAAAATGGGTCTCCAATCTATTTGTCAGAACTCAACACTAATATATATTAAAAAAGCAGACAAAGCTGCACTCTCATCTTTATGCTGAATATCCAGGCACATCATGGAAGAGCTAGTCATCTGCTTTAAACTAGTAACATCTATAATTTCATTGAAAACAAAAAACCGGATCACCAAGATACCGGTTCATTGAACAAATCTACAAAAAACTATATCAACATTTTAAAACATTAACAGAAGTTTAGAGACATAAAACTCTTCCATTGTAATAGCAAAGTTCTTCAAATATAAAGCCCCAAACAACTATAACATAAACCAAAATTATAATTTGTGGAATTAGCTTGATTACTTATGAGTTGAAAGAAAAATATGGCTTCATATTTCTATAAGCAGTTACATCTTATCTCAAAGATTATTCTGCTATTTTAGAAAAATGGCATTCTGGTCTAATTGCATAAAGTACCAATGACAAGAAAGAAGAAAACTTTAACCATCCTTATTTCTACAATCTCAAATAGTCCTGAGAGATGGCATACAGCCTGAAATGCTGGAGATTACAGAATACGGCTAGTTCCCATTTTAAACAATATGAAAGGTTAAAAAAAAAAGTCAACAGTTTTATTTACAGAATAGAACACAAACATAACAATGACACACCTGCCTCTTTCCATCCCTATCTGTAACATCTACTATCCCTCCCCAAAAATAGCATTGTGTCACATATCCTTAAAATCACAAAAGTGTATGCAGAAAGAACATATGAACTGACTGTGCTAGACTGTTTAAAAAGCTGTTGCATTTGGCAGGAACACAATTCTAAAATTCAACTGGAAAAATATTCAATTTCCAGGTACATGAATAAGAAAGTCCATGAATAAAAAAGTCCATGTAGAAAGCAATTTTTAAAACTCTCATGATTATTCCAGACAATCAATACTTGAATTAGATTAAATCTAATTAAATGTGACCAGCTCCTTTTACAGTCACCTTCACAGAAATATCCCTTTCTACTTCACAAAGAAGATCATTCCTTATGGAAGAGGTTAGAAGGATGACTATAAGCACACTTTAAAACAGAAGTAGGACTGAAAAGAAATCCAAAAACCCAAAAAGAGATTCACAGAGTTTATGGCCAAAGATACTTTCCTATTCCTACAAAACCAGACAACATTTCATGGATCATTCTTGGCTTCCTTCAAAAATTCATGATAGAACAGTTAAGGGATGAGCTTACTTGGTGATACTGTGTTGTCACTAAAGATGATACTTGCTGCATTGGACAGAAGACATATCCATTGAACTGAAACAAGTAATTTGTGGACGCTGAGAGCTGGTTGCAGAGACATTTCTCAGCAATTTGCTGGAGTCCGTGTGACAGTCTTTGCTCCCTCACGATGCTATGTCTCAACAGTTAGAGAGTTTTGTAAACTATCGGCAAATGCAAGATTGTTATGCAGCATTGTTATGATACTGACTGAAGAATGTTTTGAAATGGGTGTTGTATGGTTTCACCAACCATTCTAGAGAGGTGGATGGTCGATGACCAATGACTGTACGCCATTCAAGCGAACTAAGGGATATAAACAAGTCTGTAAATTAATAAATAATTCAATTCCATTCCATTTCATCCCGAATCAAGTCTATGTTGCTGCCTGCCGTCCCTGGGACAACAGTGACAATAATAGATGGTTTAGTACTCCTTTACTACACTAGTTCTAAAAAGTAATTCAAAAATTATCATGTTAAAATTAATTCAATAGATATGTTGCTGTATGTATTTGGAGAATCAAATTCAACATGAAGGTCTCTCCAGACAAATAATCACTAAAATGCTGTCCCAGTGACATTTTATTTGGAGTTTTCCAAAACTGGCTTTGCAAAGAAAAATTTGCAAAAGCAGTAAGGAACAGTTGCATTCATGCAGCAAGAAGGAAAGTAGAAGTGGTACAAATTCAAAAGTAAAAAGTGTAGGAGGGTGATAGGGGGTAGGTGAGTAAAAAAATGCCAATGCCCGTAAGCTCAAGTAGTACATATACCTAGAGAGAGAAGTGTTCTCAGAGTTCAGAAAGGGAAATAGTTTTACAGCCTCAGAAGAGAGAGTTAAAATACTGTATAGCAGTAATACTTCAGACACTGTCTGGATGTGACAGGACCCTAGACAGTCTTCTTTCTGGTTGAAAAACTGACTTATTGGAAGAAGAGAGAGAAAACAAATGAGATAAAAAAGTAAGGTAAGAAGCAGACTACCTTAATTGGACAAAATAATCCAGGCATCTGCTTTAAGCTAATGATGCAGATATGTTCAAAGACTATCCAGTTCTGCATACTGTGGTTTAAAAGAAGGAAGACGGGTTGAGGGCCAAGACATTATGCTCACAACTCACTGCAGAAAGCAAGTGAAACCACAGAAACAGCGTGGCCAGCAGGACAGGACAGTGATTGTCCCCCTGTACTTGTCATTGGTGAGGCCACACCTGGTGTTCCCGTGTCCAGTTCTCGGCCACTCCCAGAAAGACATTGAGATGCTGGAGCGTGTCCAGAGAAGGGCAATGGAGCTGGTGAAGGCTCTGGAGGGTAAGTCCTGTGCGGAATGGTTGAAAGAGCTGGGCTTGTTTAGCCTGGAGAAAAGGAAGCTCAGGGGTAATCGTATCAGTCTCTGTAGCTGCTTTCACTGTATCAGACGGGTTGTTACTGATGATAACCCAATTTGAGGCGTTACAGCTTCTGGTCACAGTATTATACTTCAGTGCACAGGATACTACAAGAGATAATCAGTTTTCTTTCCAAGACCAATTGCATTAGGAAGACCAGACAATGAAACTACACTAAAGTGAAAACGGCATGAGCTACTAAGAGAAAATTGTTACAAAGAGACAAAAATATGAGACACTCATCAGCCGAAGGGGATGCAGACATGCTTCACGCACTGCACCCAATGATTCAGTGGAGGCTTTAAAAAAAAAAAACAAAACCAAAAAAACCAAAAAAAAACCAAACAAAAAAAAACCACCAAAAAACCCCTTTCCTCAAATGATTACTTTCGCTTTTATCTGTTTACCCATTAGTGACAGTAAGCAAGTGCCTGTCCAAGGTCACCAATAAAACATCACGAATGACTAACATAGGAATAACTTCCTGTCTTCACTCCCTACTCATGTTTATAATTACACTTCCTCTGTTTTAATGTTTACTAAAAATTATTTCAGTTATGCAATTTTTAAATAGGAAAAAAACATTTCATCTGCAATATACCTTAAACGATTGCAAAATACTGAGAATTAAATCCACATTACATGTATATGTAATATTAAATATTGAACTGGGCCCCTGCTATGATAAATTTAAGTTGATTTTACACTAGAACTTCTGAAGTACCAGAGTTCTTTCAAGAAATTATGTTGAGAGTGATTTAAGTGGTATGTATCTATAGACAGAAACATTTTAGTGTTCTCTACCAGCTCTTCTAATTTTTACTCAAAATATGTCCTCATATTTCTCCTCTTTACCTTCTTACAGTACAAGCCAATGAGGTTTGTACAAGGTGGAAAGGCATTTAATATCCTGTAACACACAGAAAAGAGTCAGATACTATCTTACAACTGTATCATAACCTTGAAGTCTACCAGATATGTAACTTTATTTGTACTGCAAGCGTAAATAATACAAAATATAACATAAACATAAAATATTTTCCAACATGATGTTTCAGAAAAATCAGAATCTGAAATCAGGTCTCCTAAAAAGATTCTTTAGAAACAATGCTCAGGAGGTGTTCAGAATAGAAAAGAAAGTCTTGGGAGTTACGGACTTACTTTACATATAAATCCAAATGCCTCGGGAAATCTATTTTGCCAGCAAGAATCTTCTGATATATACCAAATGGATTGTCATCAAAAAATGGAGGAAACCTATTTTAATACAGAAAATTTTTAGATATTAGAAAAAGAAGTTCTAAAAATCTTAGAAGCCGCATTATGTTACAGCAATTCCCCTCAGAAATAATTGATTATATTGTTCTTTTTGGTAGGACACCACCAATCAAATACTATCTTGAAGAATAACATAAGGCTGCCATTGCAAAACAGAAAACATCTTGTAAGTGACACAATGAATGAAGAATTAAAATTTAAGTGTAGCAATAGAATACAAAAATATAAAATTGTTACATTAATGCAGTAAGAATATAATTCATGAAACAAATTTTCAGTGTTAAAAGCAAAAAATGCTTTGCCTTTATCTCTAAAACCCAGGGATATACTCTCCAAAAGAGCACTACCGTTTTTGATCTTGTCCTGTAACTGGAGGCACACCCTTATTTACCAGTTTCTGTCTAAAGTGTTAAAAGACCTTCGCATGAATACATTATCCAGTTCAGTTATTTGTTGTACTTCTTGAATTCAAGTATGTTTTGCTAGATAAGGTTTTTGAAACAGACAGACTGCTCACAACTCTCCAAGTGCAGCTGCCTTTCTGTGTGGGACAGATAAAGTTTTCATTTCATAATCCTCCCCATGATGAACAGTAAATTAAAATGTAATTACAATTCTACATTTATATTTTTTATTAAGTTCTTCATGAAGTTATGAGCTAACAGAGAGACTACTTCTTGTTGTACAGTTACAGTAAGAACTGAGCTTTCTGCTGTGCTTCCTTTCCTAATACAGTACATCCCCCAGCTGCTGCAAGAGGCTCAGGGTACAGGTGCACCAGTACAGCCAGCACAGGCAGCTGAGCCCAAGTGCTGACAGCTTTCTGAGTGTCAGTCATGTTCTTAAAAGTTACCACAGGAAACCTTCTAAGGGAATGGAGTAACTCATTCACTAATCTCAGTCCTGCTTTGCCCTCTGTAAAATGACTAAAGCAACCCTCTTACTATGCTTCTGCCTCAAAATGCCTACAGAATTAAAAAAAAAACCCCAGGTTTTGAGTGTTGACCATATTAATAACATCCAACCACTACTACAGTTTAATTAAAATAGTTTCACATCTCCCAAACATTTTATAATTACTATCTCAGAGAATTTATCTGTGTGCATGCACACACAAATACAGTGCTTGTGGATTTGGAAATCACTGGTAGCACAAAAACAAGGATGAAAACATTTCTTCACTTCAGGCTCTTTTTTAAATTTTATCGTACTCAAACTAGCTTATTCCATAACAAGTACTATACGTTATTTCCATTATGTTTTCAGAAGTATTAATTTCTTCATTATTCAGCTGATAATCAAGTGGATTAGCACTCCCTTTGAAATACAGCAAAATTCCGTCACGGAAAAAATCAAATTCCATCAAAATAATTAAGCAAAGGTGTCTATATGCTTATGGGAAAAAAAGTAGTAATTCAAAGCACTGAAAAGCACGACTAAACTACCTGGTTAGGGAAAGACGAAAGGACATTTCTTGTTGGTGTTCAAAGAGCCAGAGTACTTTCTTTACGAAAAACTACGTTCCAGCTAACTGGAAAGTGGAAGAATCTCAGGAAGAATACTTGTGTTACTAAAAATTCCTGCTTTGACACTAAAGAACAAGGAAAATGTGACAGGCATTTAACATGCACAAGTCTTTCCCACACGAGAAAGACTATCATAAAAAGTCTCTTTTTTAGTCAAGCAACATTAATATCCTTAACATTCTCCACAACAAGCTGACAAACTCAATTTTCTTTTTGTTATTACTTATTAGAATCTATAAATGCATAAAGCAATTAGAATGATAACTTGTAACTATTTATTACAAAGCTGCCAGGTGCAGTAAGCAGATTACTCTACATTACAGAGGTGTGAAATCAAGAAAAATAGAAGTACACATTTTTTTTCATATTTACATGCTTACATTGCTCTTTGCTTTCCCACTTTGAAAATCCAAAATTACTATGTCTACGTCTCTTGAGAGAAATCTAAATCACACCTGGCTATATAGTAATTTTACAGCAGTTCTGCTTAAAGTGCATTTGAACTGTATGCAAAATGGGAACAGCTTTTGAAAGATTACAGAGTTTTTTTACGGACAAACCAACTAACTTGATTTTGACACTTTTTGTATATGTCAACCTTCAACACGGCACAGATTTTAGACAAAACAACACAAGTATTGTGCTAGAAGCTACCTAATAAATCAACAAAAATCCCCTTGAGTTTCAGACTTTCTTCACACCCCAACACAAATACAAACAGCTGCCTTATTTTCACCAACTGAAAAGAAGCTACAAAAAATATCATCTCTGTAAATGGGAGAACAGCTGCAAATCATTCCTTTTGTTAACTGAAGCATAACAGCGGCATGGACATAAGTCTCAGAGACAGTCTGAAGAACAGAAGTTTCAAAACCTCAAGGGAAAACACACAGGTTTGAGAATATGAAACTGCAGACATGAACTACTACCTACCTAAAATGACAGTCCAGCACACCACATTATGACCAGCAAAGCAAAGACAAAGCCCACATCAATACACAAAATTTGTATTAGCAGCATATCTGAAAACAGTACAATTACTACCTAACATATCTAATGTTAAATAACAAGTATATTTTTCTCTGCATTAAATTTTAACAGAACTCATTTACTCAAAATAAACAATATTCCAACTCTTGTACTGACAAGTTTGTTTAGCTACTTCAGATTGAGCTCGGTGTTATTCATCTGTTAAGATTTCTTCTTACCCTTGCCTCTCCCTGTTCTTTCCCCTTTCTGTATCTTACTATGTTAAACTTAAATGGGACCTTGCACTAAACCTAGTTTGTGCAGAAAGAGAATTCCATGGGCCTCTGGAGATTAAGTTAGGGAAATAAGACACTGTAGAACAGGAAGGTGTGGGATTGTTTGCTTGTTTTTAGAGAGGCCATTTCCTTACACACACATCTACCAATTATTTTCAATTGCTTTTGGGCTTCAGAGAAACTAACTTCAGGAAATAACTATCAAATGTCTTACATTAATTTACTGGAAGACAATAACTTAGTCTTGAAGTCAGGTTTTCTCCTTCAAGTATTTTCAGATTCCTTAAATCTTCTTTGAATTTTGATGGATAAAGTTAACTAGGACTGTTTCTTTAATAAAAGCCTTGATAGTAAATATCTAGCCACATCTCGAGTTGGTGAGGAAAAATGCTCCAAAACACTATTGCCAAGAACAGCAAAAAGCTGATAAAATGCGAAAAGCACACACTCATTGTGACAACCTTCCCATCTAAAAGAAACACATACAAGCCATAATCCCTGCCCTCCTTTAATCCCGTAAGAAAAAAATCCTAAGAAAGTAGTATCTATCTATATGCCCATCTCGAAAAAACTGAAAACAAAAAACCTCCCAGAAAACAAACCTCCAAACACAAACACCCCAAACAAACAAGCTTGTGTGGAGCCCCTACCCCAACTTTAGAAAATGACTGAATACTACTGTGTTTTATTTTTTAGTGTTGGATGAAGTCCCTATCCAAAGCAGCAATCAATCATTACAAAGAGAACGTCTACAGAAGTACAGTAGTAAAAAACCTTAGAAAATCACACACAGCAGACAGCTGCTCTGTCAATCAGTCTATATATAACCTCACTTGCCTTTTAGAAAAGTGTAATCTATCTCTATAGGTTAAAAGTCTCTAAAGGCCAAAGTGTTCATATTAAGGCACCTCCTTCCCATCCCCCCAAACTGAAATCCAGGTCTCATCCCTTGAGCCAGATAGTGCCATGACACAGGAGATCCTACATAGAAACAACGGCAGCTGCTCCCTTTTTTTATGAACAATATATAGCAGTCATATTTCAGCAGACTATACAGCAGCCATACTTCAATACCCTGCAGTCCTGAGGTCTCAGTGACTCCAAATATCTTGCTTGATTACCACCTGTAGTCAGTATGCTAACGTTGTAAACCATGTTTCTATTAGTGGTCTAGCAAAGGGAATCCTATCAATAGCTCGGTAAGGTATGCAACTAAAAAAAGCCCAATAGCCACTTACACTGAGACCACACAGACCTAACAGAGAGTGGTCCCACTGAAACCCGTGGCAGGAAGGTAAATCACAGCTGAGTGACTGCAGCACCTGCGCTCATATTACAGCACCAGACACTTTTATCTACAGTCTTCCTGCTGTCTAGGACTAAGATTAGCGGTAACAAGGCTGCTGGGAATCTCTTGTTCCTTTCATCTCACTGAGATGAACTCTTTCGACCAACTTGGGCTGCTCACCCTACAGGGAGTGATGGAAGAAAGGCGAAAGCTGGTCTCTGTACAGATCAGCCTACATAAATAACAACTTCACATCAGACCAGTCAGCCAAGCCTGCCTGGGTCAGCCAGCATATATTTTTATTGCTTTTCTGTCCACAAATTGCTGTGAGATTCAAAGACAATGCATATGCAAGCCCTCAGGACACTAAGAAAGCAAGCAGTGGGTAGCAACGCTGTGCTGGGATAAAGTTGTGTTGCTATTGGGTGGACTTCACAGCAGTACACAACAGTGGATTAGCGTTTTGAAGTGACCAGCCATCCACCTTGGATGGAACTTGGGGAACCACTTGCAAAGGCAAACTTATGAGCTTGTCCAAACACTGGAAGAGTCCCCAAAGTCACTCTGAAACGACAGTACTGCATAGAGAAAAGGATGAATAAATCCAAGCAAGGACCCTTTGTTCCAATCATTCTGCAAGGCTGCAGATTTATAAGAAAAGGCCACAGGGGACACCTGACACACCTGGGGACCGAGAAGGCGTAGAGCAAAAGGCAGAAGTTTTAAGAACTATGAAATCAAACTGATGAAATATACTGTGCTTCTTTGTAAGCTATGAAAGCCTTGCTTTCATCTGCATTTTTCCTACAGCACCCACCACAGCAAAGCCAATTGCTACCAAAAATCTCAATCTTTTTTTGTGAGTACCTTCAAACAACACAGTCATGACAAAAAAAAGGAAAAACATGCAGATGCCTTGTTTAGCACACAAGCAGTTTCGCATTCTCCCTAAATCAGTTATTTATTTTACTGAAAACAATATTTATTTTTTGAAATCAGAGCAATTTGAGACAATTACTTTTATCTAACTAATACTAACAAGTCACAAACTGTTAATTTTGTTAATGCCAGAAACTGTTTCTTCAGTTTGAATTTCTATCTTCCAGAAACATTGCTTATCAAACAAATTCCAAAACAGCAAAAGGAGCATTTGAGCAAACTGATTTCAAACACACCTTTAAAGCTTTTCCCTGTTCTTTTTCTTCTGGGTCAAAGAAAACCAAGGCTCAGTTGCAATACAAACTGTATTAATAAAAGTCTTCCTACTTGCCACTATGCATTTCTACAGACTAAAGTCTCCACAGCAACTAGGATTTCACTGTACTGAAAGTTCATTACAGAAGTTGTCCTGTTCTTTACTCTCTAAATATAAAGGATCTTATGAATAAAAATCTGAACTTCGACAAAACCTGAATTTCCAAAACAAATAAGGAAAAGAGAAGCTGTTAAAAAAGTCTTCACTAAAACAAAAAAAACCCCCAAACTAAACAGAAAACCCAAAACCAAAACAACAAACAAAACCAATGAACACAAAAACCTAAAACATTCCCATAACAACAGTGATATATGTTCTTTTGTACAGCTTCCCAAAATCTTTCTTCAAAGGCAGAAATTAAACTGGTATATCAATAATAAATTTAGCCCAAATTTGCTAATCCAAATATTGTAAACAGAACTAGCAAATAATTCTGTACCACATAATATTGCTGTGATATAGTAATTATCACTTACCCTGACAGCATCTCAAATATAAGAATTCCTAGGGCCCACCAATCCACAGCTCTTCCATGGCCTTTACTTTGTATAACTTCTGGTGCAAGGTACTCAGGAGTGCCACAGAGAGTCCACGTTCTGGGAGTAAAAGAAAGGGAAAAAAAAAAAAACAACAAACCACAAAACAAACAACAAAAGCAGATCAAAGTGAAACTGAAATAACAGCAATAGGAAAAACCAAACACACACATAAGAAGTACCCAACATATACCTATGTATTTACTGTATAAATAAACAGAGAAGTAAGAAATGTCTCTATAAGATCTAAACAGACTTGCTTTGGTGATGTCCTCAAATTCTCTGGGAACAGAGACATGCAAAATAAGAAACCTCCTATCTGCAGAAAATATCTCTGCACTGAGACTCCCAGCTGGTGGTGTGGTACTCTACCCATTAGCTTATACATTGTTTTGAATTATTAACAGTGTTTTTCACTCTCTAACCTGCTGACCATGGAAGTTCATGGACTACTTCTGACAGGCCCAGCAGAAGACAAGCTTATTGGCCTTCTCCAGCAAAAGAAAGTTTAATTTACGGAAAAAATGGGAAGGAGGGAGTGTTTAAAATAGCAGTTGTTTAAATGAGTAAAAATCAAAGATTTGTTTTAGGATCTAACTAAAATTTCTCAAATAGTATTTAAATCTAACCTGTCAATACTTCCACAATAGCCATTAAAAGAGAAATATTTTGTATTTTTAGTTACTTATAATATTTACAAGGTGTGGTTAAGCAAGCGTGAGAAGTAGCCAATACTTCTTTTGATATATTTTAAAGCCATTTTTAGTCATAGCTTTCTATGGTAAGGTCAGAATAAAGCTGTTATATTGCTAACTAATTGAGGATCAAATTCTATAAAGACACGAAACAAATTGAAGCTAAGCAGTTATGTCTACAAAGACCAAATTAGATTTGAAAAGAAGAATATTCTGAAATAATTTCTTCCAAAAATGTGAACTTTTCTTTGTAAAAATGCCAACACAGAATTTGCCTGGCTTCACTCCCTTGATTTAGGTTTAAATGTACACTGGAGAAAAAAATGTGCTCTCATTTTGAATAAATTACCCTTCCCCAACAGCAAGTCAGAAGATGAAACTTTGAAAACGTGCTCACCAATTCAAGAGAAATCGAAGTAACAGCACAGAATAAGAAAGAAAAGTGTATCACATTTTAAAAGGAGTTCTAGGAAAATATGACAAAGAATATAGTCACAAATGGTCACTGCACATGATTTCTAACCTGCACTAAAAAACCCTCTGAGTATTTGTGAGAGGAAGAATTTTCTCCAATCAAACTGGTAACACACTCCTGAACAAATGCAGTAAGATGAATAGCAACCACCTTTAGAGGTAATACTAATTCAACTTCTTTTTTTCTGAGAATGCAGGGAAGATGATTGTTCCACCCTACTCTGTGCTGACACAGCCTCACCTTGAGTCCGGTGAGCTGTTTTGGACACCACAATGTAAAAAACACATTAAGCTACTCGAGAGTGTCCCAAGGAGGGCAACAAAGATGATGAAGGGTCTGGAAGAGAAGCCTTATGAGGAGGGGCTGAGGTCACTTGGTCTGTTCAGCCTGGAGAAGAGACTGAGGGGCGATCTCATTGTGGTCTTCAATATCCTCACAAGGGGAAGCAGAGGGGCAGGTACTGATCTCTTCTCTCTTGTCACCAGTGACAGGACTCAAAGAAATGGCCCGAAGCTGAGTCAGGGGAGGTTTAGGTTGGATATCAGGAAAAGGTTCTTCACCCAGAGGGTGGCTGGGCACTGGAACAAGCTCTCCAGGGAGGTGATCACAGCACTAAGCCTGAGAAAGTTCAGAAAGTGCTTGGACAATGCTCTGAGGCATGCGGTGCGACTCCTGGGGGTGTCCTGCGCCAGGCCAGGAACTGGATTCAATGATTCTCATGGGTCCCTTCCAACTCAGCATATTCTATGATTCTCTGAAATATTCTAAAGGGAGCTTTTGGGATGGTTTTTTGTTTGGTTGGTTTTTTTATGCCTTAGCCTTGATTCATAAAAATAATTAAGATAAAGACCTATACAGTCAGCTAAGGCTTTAAATGAAGAATTATGACTTGAATTTCCTTAAGCTTCATTTTACTATAGCGAAAGCCAAATTACTCCAGCTAAACTGTCAGAAGTGTTAGGTGTACTTTGCATCCAATGTGCTTCAAAGTTCTTGAAACTACATTCATAAGTGTAAAAAATACATCTCTAATTTTTATCATAAATTTATCTAAAAGATATAAACTCCAATTTTTCAAATCAAGCATACTGAATTCTTACGTACAGTGCTGCTTTACACTACTGCCATCTAGCAGTTACCTAGATCAGGACTATGGAATGAAGAGTAACAGCAAAGCTCTGTCATCTTTTAAAATGAAGTATTTCTCCTCCCAAATTTAAAAAGCTGTATCCATCATGTGACTTAATTGTACTGATTTAGCCAGCTATGCAAATGAAGCAGCTGACACAGTTTTACTGTGCTTTTATTCAAGCAAGAGGAAAACTGTGAATTAAGGCCAACGTAACTTGAAGTCTCCAAGCTGCACTACGAAACAAAATTCATTACCACAAGGTTAACTACTTCCTTAATTTCAATCAAGAAATTTATGTTTACTAGCTACACAAAAACTTGGAAGAAGCTCATGTTCTTTTCTAAGATGTGTATTTGTGCTGTAAGATCATGACTTCTGTTCCCTCTTTCGTGGTCATGAAACAAACTATTTAGTATTTTGGAAAACACATCAAGTAAATGCTACAAAAAGATATTATCTTTAAATTATTTTTCTATCATTATTATTTTATGAATATTACATATTCATCTGAAACTCCAGATAACTTTTTTGAAGATAAATTACAACGCAAAAAAGTAAGAATAGACTGTTCCCTTCAGACTGCTCCAAATTATTCACTACTCTGAATTTTCAAGATAAAAGATGAAATACAGGTAAGTGATAACTGGTAACTTTGATAACTTTCTGAGTGAAACCTGTTGAGAAAAAACCCCATAAAATTTCATGCAGATTAGTTTTTTGCTTCTCTAAAAGAACATGGGAATTAACCCCCACCCCCCCCAAAACCCCAAATGAACCAAACCAAAACAAAAAAACCAAACCAAAAATTACATGAAAGAGGGAAATCAGATCAGAAAAAAATTTTCAATGAAAATGCTACACCCAAAAAGTGGTATATGCTTTTCAGAAAGAGAAAGGTCTACAAATGCAACAGTTGTAAAGGTCAAAGGAAATCCTTTCTACAGCCTTCAGGTAACGGTAATTTATAAAAACCCCCTCCCCATCTTTCTTCTTGACATTGCCCTCTTTTAAAAGTAGTGTGCCACATCTATTTTATACGAATGTACTTACAAGAAACTGAAAAGGTTATTAAGTCTTCAGTTAAGCAACATCAAGGTGGAAAAGAGAAGAAATAAACAGCAGCTGAGGCAAAGACACACTGTTTTGGAGAAAAATTTAGAATTTTTACACGTACACTAAGTAAAAAGGGAAGAACAAGGATAAACAGAATACCAACAAGGAACAGAAGGAGCAAAGAAAACCTCCTCTCTTTCCTCTGTCTCCAAGAAGAAAATATTAAGTCTAGCCCCTCAGAAATAGTACTAATAAGAAGGTACAGGTGCAGGCTGCTTTCCACAGCGGGAACACGAGCTGTGACGGACACTCTTTCTAAAGACCAGCTTAACTGCCGAGAGACATGGTGAACATTTCATCCCCTCACACATGGTAATGGGAAGAAAAAAAAATGCGTACAGAAAAACCTCAATTAGGCAGCTACACAATCATTAGTGTGAAGTATTATGTATCTGGAATGTGCAATTGTATCCAAAGTCTTCTACAGACCATCTTTTGATTTATGTATTATGTCTTCTTTCTAGGAATGTCTTTGCTGATCCTGAGAGCAGGTTACCTCACAATGTTTGAAAAACATAAATACTTCATGTCTTCTTTTCACAGTTCATGTATGCTGTATATATGCACACATCTATACACTTACTGACATCCATACACCTAAGATGCACATAAGATGTGTACAGATGTTTGCCATACAAAAAAATGACAAAATATCTCCTATACTTTTGATCAAAGAGGCTATGCCACAAACAAAAGCACCTACTGGAGTGCATTAGTAGATAATGGGCTGATTACTGTGTATTTTTACAGGGACAAAACCAACATTGTGAAGATTACTTCAGCTAGTGGCGAGAACACTACGTAGTTCCAAAAAAACCCAGTAACACAAAAAACTAAACCAGATTGGCATAGGTAACTACGTGTGCTCTAACTGATAATGTCCTTGCTCATTTCAATTTTACGCTCTGTATTTATGTTACCTATTGTACATTTGAAGGTAAATCAGCTATGAATACAAAACTACTATAATGTTCCATTATTCAATTCAATACAAATTTATCAACTTCACTGCCCCCCAAGCAATACAGGGAACACAAACCCAATTAAAACCAGTAGTGATAACTTAGTTTAATATCCTAAAATATATTTGAACAAATTTGCTCTTAGATATTCATCTTCCAAGTTGAAAAATATACTCTGATGTGAACTCTCACCTTATTTAATGAAGGGGTACTTCTCCTGCGACTTAAAAGCACAGAAACGCAAAATAAAAATTACCACTAAGTGGCAGTATTTACACGTAAAGAGCAAGCCATAAGAACTTGTATGAAAACTTCTTATAAAGAGATTGTACTACTTTCTTACATGGAAGTTTGTTACCTCTTCCTGCAAAAAGTTATTTTGATTTAAAAACAAAGTATTGAAATAAAAGGCCAGCATTTGTAGGCCTTTTGCTTGCCCAGTGGAAACTGAATTCAAATGTGTTCATAAAATTCTATGGTTTTAAAACAGATTTTCAGACCTTAAAGATGAATAGAACTTTTGATTATATTTTGTGGTTTGATTTGTCTCATCTGACTTTTACTTCATACGGGATCCACTAAGCAGCTTCCTCAAATCCACTCTCCTTTCAAATTGATCTTGTAGAACTCTCCTCACACAGGGACCTGTCTGTTGCAAAAGCAGCATCAAACAGGTTGATGACCGAAGAGGATGAGCACCTATGTAACACCTAACTCACCACTACACTGCCACAACCAGAACAATCAAATATGGTATCCCTCAAGAGGTGACTCAAAGGCATAACACCAAACCTTGTCACACCACTTCCCTGATACGACAGGCTAGTTTTTACCTCACTCTTCTTGAATCCCAATGCTCTTGCTTACTCTTAAAAACATGTATTATGGTCTTGGAAGAGTTGTCCAAACAGAGACAACAGAAATCACTGGGGCAGGGGGGGAGCCTCTGTATTATCAAAAAGTTTACATATTTTAAATTTTAAATTAAAACTGACAGCAATGCAGAAGCTAGATTTAAATAAATCAGTTCTGCTGAACCTGGCCTTATGGTTTCTGTCTAGATTTTTGCAGTTTCATTTTATCAACAGGTTAGTGAAAACACCATATCCAGTTTTAAAATGTTATGCCCACACTTCAGAAATCTCTAAAAGGAAACTAGAAGGAAACACGAGTTACAAAACATGTAGCAATTCAGTATGTATGAAGGATTAATTGACGTATCTTAACATTTGCTCATATTACTTCACTGAACTCCGTTTCTACAACATGACTACCAAAAACTTAAATATACAAAACCAGAAAAATAAAAATACTTTTCTGTGGTTGCTTCTGTGTGATACTGCTCCTGTGATACTGATCTAAAGGGTAAGGGAAACCTATATTGGTTTCCATACAGCCATCGTAAGATGATTGTTTCCCTCATATTAAGAGATTTGACATAAGTGAATCACATGGAATGTTAAATGAAATGCTGAGCACCTGAAATCAAGCATTTTTTTAAACTGTTTAGCATGCAAAACCTAATTACCATAACAAAACCCCACTTACCTGTCCACCAGTTTTTTTGCAAATCCAAAGTCAGTAAGCTTGATATGTCCTTCTTTGTCTAGTAATATATTTTCAGGTTTTAAGTCTCTGTAAACTATTTCTTTGGAGTGCAGGTATTCTATTGCACAAATAATTTCCGTTGAATAAAACAGTCCTGTGCTGTTGTTGAAACGCCCCATGTTGCGCAGATAACTAAAAAGCTCTCCTCCTGGCACATATTCCATTAACATATATAAAAAACGTTCGTCGTGGTTGGTCCAAAATCTGTAATAAAAGTATTGTTTTATTGAATAAAGAAATTATATCTCTGATTTGCTTTACAAGTAGATGTCTATAAAATGGCCTCTGTTGCCCCAACTGTGTACATAACTGATTTCTGATTCCTTGTCTGCAAATATTAAACCCCCAAGAATCCAGCAGGATTATGTAAGACATTCAAGTAGCCGCCTTAACCTGCAATGTAAACCAGATAGTTGAGGATAAGTACAGCACAGGCCAAGAAAAAAAAATTAATTGATAGATTCTGCTTCATTGTACAAAACAGGTCCCTTCTAAGCAGCAAAATCTGACTGGATATAAAGACCACATGTTTTTTATACACTTTACATTTTAAATTATCAAGCATTGCCAAAGTGATGGCAGTAGACAGAATCTGCTTTTGTAAAGACTTTCATGACAATATGTTCAAAACCAGACATCAAAGAGTTGTCCTTTTCTCCAATCCTTCTTCTCGTGAGACACACAATCCCAACTAAAGCATCAGATGCTAATGCTTGCTCTTCGATGGTATCTTTCACAAAAGCAATAGAAAAGCAAAAATGACAGCAAAACAAGATTCATTTCTGTACCTCAGAATTAATCTAAGGATAGGTACCTTTCATTCCTCAGACTGCCACCTTTAATTTAAGAGCTATTTTTGTCAGTCAGAGTAACGTAAAGAACAGGTAAAGAGGAAGAAAATAATGATACATGGCTTTAAAATGCTTCATTACAGAATACAGGAATCTTCCCTTCCACATTCCCCTAAATTATGCCGTTTTTCTTTCTATCTACATTAAATAACTTACATACCACATCCCTCAATGTAGCTCAACAGTTAAGAAGAAGTAAGTATCTGGCAACATCCTGAACACTACCATTTAAAACACAGAACGATGCCTAATTACATAATAAAAGGTAGAGAACACTGTATCCTTACCTACTTTATTGATACAGTGATACAAGAACAGAAGCTACTCTAGCTTCTAGTCAGTGCTCCTGCAGTATCACAAGTACCTCCTGATTAATCAGGGCACAGAGCCCCGGAAAAATAAGCACAGCAAACTGAGCTCCCTAACACATGAATGACTTTTACTCAGGAAGATTTTATTTTTGATACCAGCACCAAGGCAACCAAGGAAATAAGACAGAGTAACAGACATCAGCTACAGCTCTTCCATTCCCTCAGTGATGGAGAAAGCAGAGCCCAGGCTTGCCTTCTCCCTTTATGGAACTTCTTCCCTATCACAGTCATCAACATCATTAATTGGCTACTGATGATGTTCACACTATCTTTATTGACTACGCAAAAACACTCTGAAAATGTATTTTAGGTAATTAGGCAAAGCTGTACCTACAATAAACAATAAAAGAAGAGCAAGAATGGGTGCAACAAAGGAAGCCACATGTTTATGGGAGAGGAAGAGCAAAATCTGACAATACAGAGGGACAAAAATGGAACATCTATATCATTAAGCACAGGATTTTTACTGCAATTAATTTCTTCAATAATTGACTCTTAAGGGTTTGTATATCCACAGAAAAATGGATACATTATTTGGTATACATGAAAAAGAGCAAAATGAAGAACTTCAGTACTTGCAATTCAGATTGCTTTAAATGGTAATTTAATACAAAAAAAAGAAAAAAAAATCACAGAAGCTGTGATTAGAATAACATGTGTGGTGTCATTAACTCTACAATTCAGCTTTACTACATAAACTGTGGATGCTATTGTGAACTCCTACAGACAAATAACCTGTTTTAGCTTATATGACTACAAGACATGATCTTTATTAATTCTTGTTCTCTTCAAAAACATGTCAACATTACACCTCACTATGAAGAGCTGCACCACAGTAGTATAACAAGTTATTCAAACACATCAGTAAAGACTGCCTAGGAATCTCCAGTGATCAGTTGTTGCAAAAGCACCTAGGAAGCTTTTAGAAAAAAATTGTTTAAAAAATATGCAGACAAATGACTCCAGTGTCTAGAGAAAAACTGTACTTCCCTATATACAGAACAGCTATTTCTCAAAAGTAACAGGAAAAGAGAAAAAAAAAATAGAACTCTTTACATACAGGAAGATATATGGAATTTCCAAAAACAAGAAATGAATTATGTACAGCATTGCTTTATAATTTTCTATCATAAAATCCTGAAATATGCTGTACTGACACCTATTCCCTGTTTTGCAACCAGAGAATACCACCAGTGTTAAAGGTGGTGAAGCTAACTGAAAATATAAAAACCAGATCATGTAGATAGCACACTTCAAAGACATTAAAGCTGAACTATGTACTTTTTTCCTCATTTTTGTTAAACACTTATAGTAACTAACAGAAAAAAACCCAAACATATACTGGGCAGAGGGTGGCTGAAAAAAGCTTTTAGTCACACAAAAAGCTGCAGGAAGTGCCATTTGTCATACACGCTAGTGATAATCAGCCACAAAGGCTTATTTAACCTAAAGCACATAAATACTGTTGTGACCTAAATTATAACTGCCTCACTTCAGCTACATTGCTTGGAGTCTCCTCTGCCAAAAACGGCATCATGTGGACAATTACATGACCACAGCTGATGCAACATCTCACTGGACATTTCAACAGAAAAGGCAGAGCTCCAGAAGACATGAAGCATGTTTGCCTTGCACACAAAGTGAACTATTTGAGTTGTGTCCCTTGACAACTCAAAAAATCTGACATTTTGTAAATAAGGAGTGAATGAAATCCAGGAAAACTCACCTGTTTGGATTTTTGACCACTTCTGTATGAACATGAATCCTTGCACCCCTGTCTCTGACATCTCACCCAGGTTTCTCTATTCCCGTTGATCTGACACACAGACCTACTGACGTGGGGTTTACTTGGCAGTTTCCTTGTTGGTTTTGGTAGGGTTTTCTCTTAAAGAATTTACAAATGTACATAGATATACATAAAAAATCCTGTTTCCCTGGTTCCATCTATATTTCAACCAGTCTAACCAGATGTACTCAGCCTCTCCATGTTGCTTTCTTCCATGAATCTCAATCTCTACATACTCAGGAATTTGTCTTACTGATACTACGCCACACACAGGATTTCTAAACACTAGCTGGAAACTAATAGCATCATGGTGCTGGAAAAAGCCACCACCACACCAGGGAAAAAGCCTCTTCCTGCAGGGCTCATTTTATCTTCTGGATGACTACCACGCTGCTCCTCCTTCTTTTCCCTCTGATACTTTCTTAACCCTAGGAGGAAGCTGCATTCCCTGCAGCTAGATTAATGAAGGCCAATTTTATCTAATTTTATGTAAAACTTATTAAAGCAGGTAAATGGAAACAAATCTTGGTTAATAGCCAGCCCTGTACCCATGCACGAGAAAATACAAATGGAAAGTAACTCTGCAATTACCAGAGGTTTAGTTATCTCATTAACAGATATGCCCTCAGACACACAAGAAGCGATATGGTGCAGTGAACAGGAAAGTATGATACCTTGTTTCTCTCTTTAACAATGGGACCATTGGGATCATTAGAATTATCACAATTCCACTGTAAAAAAAAGTATTCTTTACGAACTGTGTTTAAATCATGCTTCTCAATAGGTTCCATCACTTACAACTTCAAATACAGGAATACCGAAGTCCAAGAAGTGCTGCAGTTATTTAAACTCTTTAAAAATAAAGTTTGCAAAAGTATAGTTCACTAAAGTTTTTAAAAACTAGATATTTAAATCCAGGAATATCTTTAGCTATTTACCAATATCTACAGCACATACATGTAGAAACACTTTCATCACCATTCTAATATCAAGAATCGTTCAGGAAGTCATTTTGATGGGCCAATCCTAACAATTCTTCATTAGCATTTTCCCCTCACTTCAGAAAATGTCTCTTCTGCAGAGTGAAGGTAACAGAGAGAAAAAACCTTATAAAAAATTATTGTTCGAATGTTTAAATTATGCCTCTTGATTCTTCTAAAATACATACTTTATTCCAAAATCTCTTTTAATCAAGATTACATAACAGAAACTAAATGCTCGGTGTTGGTAAAGTACATAAGAACTTGCAATGAGATGCTGGAGCTTGTTAACTGCACTTTCTGTATGCGTGAAATGAATTTAAAAAATACAACAACTTACAATCTGATCAAAAAGGGGTGGTTGACTTCTTTCAAGACAGACTTTTCATTGTGCACATGTTGCTCTTGCTTCAGTCGAATGACATCAGGAATGCTCATTACTTTCAGTGCAAAGTAACGCTTGCCCATTTTTTCCTTTACCAGATGAACACGTCCAAAGGTACCTGTGCCTGAAAAGTCGAAGCAGAAACATCAACTTACTGCAAAAAAGAACAAAGATAATTTGCTAAATGAAAACCTACAGGAACTCCAATTATTCAGATGAGGAGATGATAAATGTAAATGTACACAGAGAGGTGAAACGATTCAGTAGGATAAAGAAGCGATGGGAAATAATACATAAAATTCGCTGATCCTTCTAAAAATACATAAATTTTTAAAAATCTGCTTATAGTGCTCAGTGTTACATCAATTAAAAACAGTAGCTGTCTGGCACCCCATTTTTGTAGTTAATGTATTCCTTTTCCAATTCACTCTAAAAAATAAAAAAGGAAAATCAAAACATACTGACTTTTAAAAAATGCATTAGGCATTTCTTCATCCAATAGTCACTGAAGCTCCTTTGAAGTGCATTGCACTCAAGATAATTGTATATAACTGCACTGAGTATCTCTTTTAGTTTGAAATCTAAGTTAAAACTAGCACATTTAGCCACACTGGTATTTGTTGTGCAGAACAGTGCTACACATTTGAAGATGAACACACATTTCAGCTCATTGGGTAGATGCTTATTGTCTTTCTGCTCATTAAACAATGCCATGTAGGTTCCGCTACAACAGCACACCAGTTTTTTTTAATCCCATTCTCAGACAGAAATATGTGTCATTATAAAGGACACTTAGCATTCCAACCAAGGGCCTAACTTGTAAAAGGTCACTCTCTCCAGAAAAGTCAAAAGCTTGTATTTAAGCTGACAATCATCCTCTTCTTTGCACACATCCTAGGCAAGGTAGCACACAGACCTGTAACAGTATTATTCACTGGTTTGTTACTTGATTTCAGATTGTGTTAATCAGTTATGATCCATTTATAGTAAAAACAATTTTCTAAGATGTGTAGCAGGTATAGGGAAAGGAGTAGGTATGTGAAAGGAAATAAGATTTTTGAGAGGTAGGAGAAAGAAACTAACAAATGAACTTCTAAAAAGTGCAATATTGGGGAGATGAGAACAAACAAGAGAATTTTTGCCTCTGTTAGGTTCAATTTATGTTTGAAATTCTTGTTTTCTGTAGGTGTATTCTCACTTAAAACATTTTGTTTAACAGTTTTTCTTTCCAGCCACATATAATATTAAGACACAGCATTAACTAAAAACAAAATACTCATCTTACAAACTAAAAACTAACAAATCCAGCAATCCAGTTTTACAGAATGTGCAGCTCCACTACCAATACAGCTTTCAAAGCCAGTTTTCGAGATAAAACTTCTAACTACACAAACAAAAAGGATTACCATTGTCCAAGCACAAAAGATTCTATCAAAGAAGTTTTACATCCCTCCTGTCCTGAGTTACAGTTCTTTAACTATGAAAACTGTATACAGGTCTCAGAAAAAGCCTACTGTTACAGCAAAGTAAACCATCAGGTTACCCTGGAAAATTTATCATGCAATTAAATCCTTGAACAATACAGTCACACTGCGTGACTATACCTATAAACAACTTTATTTGCTCAGGGATGGGCTTCTGCAGTAAAAACCAAAAAAACCCACAACAACAAAACCCCCAAACAAACAAAAACCACCAAACAAACAAACAAAACAACAAAAAACCCCAACTCTAAAACAAACAAACAAAAAGGCTCAAAAGGTTCCAAGCTACTTTAAATACTGATTATGGAGATCTACACTGAATGCATAGACATAAAAAAAAACCCCCTTATTTTTGAATTAGGAGCTGAAATTTAAATTCTGAGTAAAAACACTGTGAAGAATAACTATAGTCATATTGCACACTGAAAACCATCTTTCATTTTTGAAACTTCAAAATGTGGACTCAGAGAAATTAACAATACTAACCCCAGAAGCAAATGCAGTTTTACATGCATTTTAATACTTGTATGAACAAACTGCTTCCACAGACACATTCAACAGGAAAGTCAAAAGTGAACACGTATCTAATTGTTCCTAGGTCTCTAGTGATTACGTGTTCCAGGACTTGTTCTACTTGTTCTAGAAATTATTGTTTTAGAATGCTTTACTTTTCCCTATGCTATTGGTTTAACTTTACAAGCCACTGTTCAGAA
Organism: Oreocharis arfaki; assembly: GCA_013398015.1. NCBI lineage: Eukaryota > Metazoa > Chordata > Aves > Passeriformes > Paramythiidae > Oreocharis > Oreocharis arfaki. The sequence goes on along the minus strand of VZRR01007170.1, from coordinate 68,958 downwards.
GTAACAGCAATAATAATAGAAATCATAAGTTCCATCTATTTTCAAAAAAGAACCTGTCAGGGACTTACTTAGCAGTAGTTCTAACCTTGGAAACACTCCCTCCTTAAAAATGTCTCTGCCAGGAACCGCAAAGCCTGGCAGGCTATTCCAGAATAGTGGCAAGGACCTAATCTAGAAAGCCTCTGGGAAAACCAGAAGACCACACACAGGCGAGAACAGAGAACCTCCCTAACCAGTTTTATTGTTGAACTCATCCAAGGCAGTCTTTTTTCAAATATCTTTAGCACAGTTTCAAGCAACTATGAAAATCAAGACAATACAGACCAAGAAGCCCTCTAACATTTGTTTTCAGACATCTCCTCTCATAACATGCATTTTTTCCCCATCAAGTCTTCTTAGAAAATCCATTAGGCCTGCAGTAGCTGGCAGTACCCAGACACACACCCACCACTCTTCCATAGGACTATTACACTTCTTGTTTTGTTTTATGTCTAGCCAGTCTTCAAATAACAAAGTTCACAAACAAAAAATACTGTAATTCAGAATCACACTTCAAATCTGTTCATATTTTTAGCCATTTCTGCAAACATTTTTAAAATTTTCTTCCTTGCAATTGATAGGGAGGAGGGAGAAATGGGATGACAGTCAAGGCAGGAGGCTGCGACAAGATATTATTGTGGTTGTTTAGCATAGTCAAGAAAATCTGTTCTAGGTGGAAATTCTGCCCCTCAGATTCATAAAAAGAAAACTAAAATCCTGAAGCAGTCAAGTGGCAGAGTGCAAGATGAAGGCCCAGCTTCATAAACTTGCGGGAAGGTTTTTAGAAGCAAAAAAATGCAGCATTTTTAGTCTTCCACCAAACCACCACTGCCTTCTACCCTCCAGGAACGAGACACTAAATCCACAGAACAATTTCTGTTAATCCCTATGAAAGAACTTTTCAACTTTTTCCCCTCATCACCTCAGAGCTCAGCTGTGTGAACCGATTAAATATGACCTTTCGTGACAGATAAGTAAACATTCCTCAGGATTACCTTAAAATGGAAATATTCTATACTTGTCCTTAAGAATTAAGAGAAATAGTGTTTACAGATTTTCACATTAGTCTACTGATGCTTAGTTAATATTTGGTGCAAACCAAGAAAACTTGAAGGACATTGTACCACTCTGGATTAGTCCTGGGATCTATCAAGTACTATCCTGCTGAAGGAAGAGCAATGGCTTCATACATTCCCTACATACACATCCCTACCTGTCTGTTCATTAAAGTACATATTACCAGAGTTTCAAAGCAAAATAAAGCACCTACATGAGAAAAATCCTACCCCAAGAAAACAGTTGTTCTTACAAAGTCTGAAAGTAGATTTGTAGTTTATTTGCACAGGCCCCTTCTCCCTGCTATGGCCTATGGCAAGTGAAGGTCTCTGGCCACCAGTAACAATGGCAAGTGAAGAACGCCTGTGCTGTTTGCAACACAATTCAGGATTTTCAGGACTAAATGGGCAAACAGAATAAAATATGCAAAATGCTAACCACTAATCCAGTACGATCTGTTTACAACAGAAACAATAAAATTCTTGGATCCCACTGCGAATTTTATGTGGTTGCAGAGCTTGGAGGAATGCCAGCAATCTTCTCCATTAGGTAACTTCCTCATGTTAAACACAAAGAGAGGAGGCCAAAACCTGCAGAGGACCAACTTGGCCTAGGTATCAAACACAAGTAGGGTATTTTCAGTCTTACAAAACAGGCTGGATTCCTTAATACCATGCAAAAATACCACAGCCAGTTTCCAGGATTTTGTTCTCTTTGAAGCCTAGCAGAAAAGAATAAAGAATGTGGGAACATTTCTGACGTAATTTCAGATACTTTTGATGCTAGGTAAACTAATCCTGCAACTTTTGATCAGCTAAAACAATTGAGTGAGTAGCCATGTAGTGACTATTTTGCCGTTGATGTAGATGACTAATTTAATGCTTAGATTGCCTCTTCTTTATTTGCTCCTATTAATTAGACCCAGCTGTTCCAGCTTCCCATCCTTTTAATCTCCAGTTCTTCCTTAAAACCAAGTTTGCCTTGCTCAGATAGTTACCATCTGTTTTAATGAAGAATAAACTAGGTCATGTGAGCTCTACGACCCCGAGGGCTGCTTTCTGAGTCCCAGAAGGGTTGGCCCTGACTTCAACAGATGCCTACAAAAACCATCAGATGCATTCACTTTTATTTACAGTTAGAAGAAACATTTCCTACTGTGACACATATTAGTCTTTATTGATAGCCACAAGCACAATAGACTTAATTTTGTTAAATATCAGAGATGAACTAAGTGAATTGTATCAGACTACAAACTCACCACTGAATGTCAAATTTTTTCTCCCATTTAATCTTTGTCTTATTATGGGATGGAACTTGAACAGCCTAGACTACGAAACAGGGGGCGTCAGTAATTCTTGACAAAGGAGTGGAAAAGTCACACAGCAAAGGAACACCAGCATGCCTAAACAGACTGGTAATCAGAAGATTAACACCTGCGAGAAAGATCTGGGGAAACTGCAAAGCACAAGCAACTGTGGGCTTCTACAATAAAAGATGGGGCTGGCACATGAACAGGGCAACTCAAATGAAGATGATTATTCTGGACATCACAGTAGCCAAGTCTACATTTTCATTAGTGTTTCAACCCATAGACCAATGTCACTGAAAATGCCAAATTCAGTGTCTCCATTGATCTGCAAGCCAGCTGTGGATTGCTCACTGTAAATCTTAGACCACTGCTTTTATAGATCTGCATTACTCTAGAGGGTTCAGATCTAACAGTGAAAAACACGTCAGAGAAGTAACAAAAGTTAGAGGAGGTTTCATAGGATGCCCTTTTCTTGTCTAGAGCTGCGCTTCTCACACTGCTGAATAAATGAAAGAAATATCTGATCACCATTTTCGCAAAGCTTTTTCATATCCTTCAATGATATGCACTGCAATCAGAGACAGCCTGATTAAGATGTTAACAGCATAGAAAACAGAGATGTGCACGTAGTGTTCACACTGGCAGCTGTGCCAGAGGAGCTTGTTTCTATGATGCTTCTTATTCACCTGTTGTGCTATGAACACTACATTTTCATTTACACCAAGAACCCCTTGAATAAAGAAAATGTCTGTCTACTTAGCAATAATGTGAGCAAGAACACAGAAAGAACTATGCCCGCCACATTCCGGGCAAGATCATTGGATTACCTGTTCCAAACATTTTATTGGCACTGGCATATCAGTGGTTTTCTCTTCTGTTCTGGATGATAGCCTCACCCCTTGCCAAACCAACTGAAAGCTCAGTATCATTAATTCTTTATCCCAGCTCAACTGAACTCAAAAAGAAAACACATGCTCAAAGTACAGCCTAGCTTTTGACTCAAAGGGGATACTGTAAAAACTTTCCGAAGATCCCAAAGACCTGGCAATTTTTAGGTTCCTTCTTACTTGGTATACAAGCAGCCTACAACAACACACCACCAAAACTACATTTCACCACCTGGAATTTGGTTTAATGTCTTTTCAATTTCACACAAGATTTAATACACCAGAGAATACCAAGACGTTGTGTCAACAACTCTTGTTGTTGACCCACCCATTTAAATCTTTCTGAACTATAGTCATTAAGAACTAAGGACCAGGCTAATTAACACCCATCAGTCAAGTTTCCTGTTTTTCACGTAGTCCAGAGACACGTTTCTGATTTCCAGAAAGTGTCGATCAACTGAACACCAATGATGAAAGTTCCTCTGTAATTTTGGGTTTTTGATTTTTTTTTTTCCTCACAAATAATTGTCTCTCTACAAAAATATTGTAAGTATCAGGGTGTCCTTAAGCAAAACAAGAAGAATTCTTGAAAGTTTCTTCTGTCTCTTTACTCTTTCTTTCTTTATTTTGAAATACTAGGGACCAATAAATAAATGAAACTAGAAAGTAACCAGATTGCTGGTTACCCTCAATTCCTAAACAGCTCTTAGAACACCAATTCTAAACGCATCTCCCTTCTCAAAACTTTTAACACCCACAATCTTTAGAACAATTCTCATAAAATTGGTATTTCCCTACTTGGTTCTTCAACGTTATTTCTGCAACTCTTTCTATGCCTTGCATGACCTGCAATTTGTGCCACATTGATAAAAAGAAGATAAACAGATGAGCAGATGAGAAAGCTTTTACTCCATTTTGAAACTAGGACATGGCAAAAATCATTATTGCTCCTACTTTTACCTATTTAAATATTACACTTGAAGTATAAATAGGTCACACCTTCAAAACTGGGTTTTTTATAAAAGCAGCTCAAATAGAAACGTTTAAAGATGAACTTCGTTTTTCACCTAAGTTAAAGAGGCATGTAGAAACAGCTTATTTTAAATGACACCAACACCATCTAGAAGTGAAGCTTATCAATCTGTTTGATTTTGTGTCTGTGAATAGCAGTGAGTTGTGAATATATAGCTCCTGCTTCTTGAGCTGAGATTAGTACTACACTCAATATTTTGAATTGGGTATCCCAGAAGCAGTCTAAGCCAAAAGGGTCCGTTTCCTAATTTTCTACAAGGATGAATAATGTGCAGTTTACCACTGGTAGTACACAAAGAATCAATTCCAGTAAATCATTAACACACCATTTTCCATTTATTCTGTTCAGTTAATGAGAAATGCTTCCCAGAGATTTTTTTTTTCCTTCCAAAAAAGGCAAGTAGGGAAAAAAAAAACCCTATGCAGGGACATCTTATACTGGAAAAAAAAAAAAAATTCTAAGTTTCATTCTCATAATCAAATTTTTATCCAAGAGGACAGTTAAGCTCTCTCTCATTGTTTATCAGCACTTCTATCTTCACCTTCAGTTTCCCTGGTGACAGGAAGTATTTACAGAACTGTTTTGGCTGGTTGCTTTACTCAATTCAGCATGAAGAAATTTAGTTGGTTTTCCACCAAAAACAAACCCCCCCAAAACAAAATAAAACAACCAAAGCTAAACAAATTGCCATGTCACAGCAATGACAAGTTTCAGCAGACTGAAACCCTTTTCATGTAACTTCAACTAAAAGAAACAGTCATTAAGGTCTCCAAAGTTAAGGTCTTCTACAGCACCTCTGTAGAAGTTACACGACTCTTCAGGTACTTGAAATACTGTTCCGACATCTTTTGCATTGTCAGTTGCTACAGTTGAACATATGAAGTCACATATGTTGTCATGAAACAATTATACACACAAAGCTTAAAATTACACTCAAAGAAAAAAGAAAACCTTAAAATAAAACTGGCCAGCCAAACAACTACAAAACATGGCTGTGCTCAAAACTCATGTTGTCATCTCAGAAAAATAAATTAAAAAAAAATTTTGATGACTAATAATCAAACCCCAATGCAATAATCTGTAACGGATTTAGAGGCACTTAGTTCCAAAAAAGTTAATGCTACGCAGAATCTAATAAAAATCAAATCCACGGAACAGCACAGATCAAAACTTTAACAGCAGCCCCCTCTGAACTAGGTAAGTATAAATAGGGGCACTTAGTAGGTATCCGAATAGCCACCTTTCTTTTCAACCCAGAAATACGTCTCTACATACTTGTAAGATTTTACACAATCATCATCTTTTGGTCTGTCCTGAAACTCAGCTTCTCTGAAACAGCTACTTGTTGCAAGTCAGTCCCATGTTAATGCAAAGAAAGCATGAGGCTTAATATCCTTGATAGTGTCCTTTTAAAAAGCAAACAAAAAAATCTTGTTAAAGTACAAAGGTTTATTATTGCTGACCCAATGTAATAAAAGCCACATTGTTTGTACTTGACCAATTTCCTCCTTCACCAGTGCTGGACAGAAGCCTTTGAGGGACTAGTACCTCTTACAATACACTCCTTTCAATTACATTTCACTTCCATCTTCACTTCCAAAGCAATGCTAAATCAGACACAAATCAAGAGAATGTATTCCACACAGTGCGCAAAAACTGTATTTTTAAATACTTTTCAAAGAGATTGTCTATTTATTACTTAATATGTACTACAATGATGGCAAAGTATATGACTGAAATTATGTTGAAGAGCTTCTGCTGAAGACGGATCTAAGACTTACACGTAAGACTTAATCTAAAGGCACTCAGGACATTTTAGTTCTCTCGTGTTTCAGGAAATAGATAAATATGCAACTAACAGAATAGTGTTCCAGGATTACCTATTCCCTGTGATTTTCTGTGTTATCACATAATTAAACACAGAAGGCCTTAGTCCAGAAACACACTTTCATGTTTGAGCACACACATACCAGAACAATAGAGACTCAGCTGGAAAGGCCAGTTTGAAAACCTGATACACTAATATTCAGAAAGCAAAATAAAATCAAAGTTCAGTGGTGGCCAACACCTACTTTTCTTTCCAATCAAACTTTTCACCTTCATTTTTAAATTTTAAACTGACCTAGAGCTAACTCAGGATATGGAAAAACAAACCATATCAAACAAACCAAACCTCTGGACATTCCCACTGAAGACAAAGCCTGACCACTGAGTAGCAGATAAAGACATCAAAACATCAGAAAGTTCAGTTTCCATATTACATCTTAAAACCTTAGGACTGGTATTTTTGAAAACTGGAGTGCTTTCCACTTTCAAAGACAGATTACCACAAAGCACCACGTAGTTCATACCCTGTTCTTCATGGATGGACATCAAAAGACACAGTAAGTGTACGCTTTGAAAGAATGCCATTATTCTTGGCCTGCTCCAACGTATGCAGGAAACTTCTAAAAACTCTCTGTAAAATACAAAAAAATGAAGTAGCAAAGTTGAAGGCTAAGAGTATGCAAGCTGTTATTGTACCCCAAACACAAGGTGAGAGACAGATTTTCTCCCATCTTTCAGGCAAAGAATCACCAGTCTCCCCAGACACCGTGAGCTGGAATGTCTTCACTTAGTACAGAGCTTATCTTTGGACCAGCCAAGTGGAATCCCCTGCAACTCAACCGAGGAGAAAAAAGGTACTTCTGTATCCAGCAGAGTGGTTTTACACATCCAATTTACGAGCACAGAAGTACCTAATTCTCTCTGTTGACTCTATGCATATAGGTTTGACAGCTGTTTACAGTGCTTAGGTTTACATCCAGACAGAAGAGACCAACCTGAAAGTTGTATACCGTGTAAGTGCATGTGGGATTTCATGACACAGAGACTACTGAAACAGAATATGCTAATTTGTATAAGGAAGTATGTAAGTTTATGAGGTTTAAAAAAGAATTGTTGGAAACTCACTAAATTCTTCATGCTCCACGTCATGAAACTGATGCCAAATGATACTTATACGGCTTTATAATCTTCATCACTGTTACCTAAGAAAAACTTACTGACTCAGTGTCACAAATGTGGTATTAAAAATGTCAGTTCACTCATCTAGCATTTTTTTCAAAATACTGATACAGATTAACACTGCACACAAGAAAGAGTAGTTTGTACAAAAAAATCACAGTTCAAACCACATCCAATTTGCAAGCTTGAATTCATCTCTATAGTCTGTAATTTTATGTATGTTATTCAAGTTTATACAGCACAATAGTCTTAGAAGGTATTTAAAACATTACTCTCACGCTTGAGTTATTATGCTGATAGAGAAAAATATTTCTAATGTAACTATGACCTTTACCAAAAATTCTGTTTAGTTTGATCTTTGTTTTGAATTGATTGTAGTGAGTACTACAGATATTATAATATGCACAAATGACTCAGCATTGTAACCATAGCAAAAGGAATGCCTTTCCAAAAGACTCAAATAATGCCTTTGCATCTACAAGTTACAAGCAGTTGCTGTGACACTATTACCCGGCATTCTATCTTTTGTAAATTAAGTTTTACAAAACAAAATCAAACTGCAAGCCCACAAGAATTTTCTCCTAAAACACTACTTCAATCTGGAACAAGCACTGCAGATATATTTATTTTTGGTTGAAGGCTAATACGCTGAGAATTCATGAGTGGAACAAAATATTCCTCAAAGGGAAGGCTTTGTTTATATTCAGAAGGCAATATCAACTGATATTCCTAAGAGACTACTGAATAACAATGCCTTAGGTATCTAGAATTTACTTCATGTGTTCCATTACCTTTCCAAATTTTCACATAGTATACCTTACAAAAATTTGTGTCTCTGTGTACAAGATAAAGTGATGAAATCACCATTGTTTGGCACTAGAATGTACATCACAATATTCTTCACATAAAGAGCTATTATGAAAGAAAGAGGAAGTAAGTCTAGAATATCCAAATAAAGTTATATTTGATATGGAACTGGAACAAAAGCCCTAACACAAATATTAAGTTTCAAAATCCCAGTCTCCAAATTCCATTCTCAAATATCAACTAAACATTTTAGAAAAAATCTTGATAGAGTCCAAGAATTACATTACTAATAGAATTTAAGACTGAAAATATCACTTGTATTAATACCTAATGCTACTAAAGACATGCCAATGGTAATTTAACATTTAAATACTCTATAAGAAAAGGACCATGGTTTGAATTTTTCATGCTATTCAGGGTTGTATAGATCAGTCACTGTTTTTCCTCTACAATGCAGAAAAAATAAGTCTAAACTTAAATCATGTTGTAACTTCATTTCAGCCAACTATGTGACTGAAATACAGAATGAAGATATTGGGTTTTTTCTATTTTTACTATGCAGTCCCTTAACAGGAAAGAAAAGCCACTCTAGCATCTCCCACAGCTCCACCTTCTCCTGAGTTTTATGCACACACTTTCCTTTCTTTCCTGTATCAAAAGTCAGATATAATCTCTCTCCATTATTATAACTCTAACATCTTGCCCAAGGAACCCATCCAAGTCAACAAATAAGACTTTAAATAGAACACAGCACATAATTGACATTATTTAAATGAAGCAGGATGAGAACATTTGAGAATCTATCGAAAAAGCACACCCAAACAATCTACAAGTAAATTCCTTTCATGAAACAACTCTGATATTCCAAATGACTCTTAGGAAACTAACTCTGCAAGAAAAGAGAAATCAAGTCAATACCAGAGTAAGTTTCAGAGGCTATGGCATATACCGTAACAATATCATTCATTTTGCAACAGTAAGGATAGACTTTTTGGCTTATACCTGATGGCATTTCTGTGCTGGACATTGTTTCTGTACAATCTTTCCTTTTGTTCTTCTCTAAGCATAACAACATCTGAGGTCCAATATCTATTTTTAAAAAAATTGTATTAAACACAGTTTGCAAATTTCATACATCTGAAAAGACAGGTGGAAAGATGCAATATGTCACAAACAGGCAAGGAGAGAAGCGAACTCCCTACACAAGACATTTTTCCCCATGCAAAAGGAAGACTGACATATGAGATTATAGAATAAATCCCATTTGCAATGACTATTAGCTCCCTCCGAACAGGTATATTTAAAGAGTAAATATATATGTAAAATAAAGAATTTATCAGATTTGAAATTTTTAACAGGAAATACACGCTTGCAGCTCAGGACGTCAACCACACCCTGGGCTGCATCAAAAGCAGTGTAAGTGAGCAGGTCAAGCGAGGGGATTCTGCCCCTCTACTCTGCTCTGGCAAGACCCCACTTGAGCAGCATACCCAGGTATGGAGCTCTTGGCACAAGAATGACACAGACCTGTTAGAATGGGCCCAAAGGAGGGACACAAATGTCATTAGAGGGCTGGAGCACCTCTCCTGTGAAGATAGGCTGAGAGAGCTGGGTTGTTCAGCCTGGAGAAAGCAAGGCTCAGGGGAAACCTAACTAAAACTTTTTGGCATTTAAAGAGGGCTTAAAAAAAAAAACCCAAAACCACAAAACCAAAAAAGCTACTTCTCACATGGACAGATAGTGACAGGATAAGGAGAAATGGCTTCAAACTGACACAGGGTATGTTTAGGCCAGGTGTTAGGTTAGATTACTCAGGTTGTCCAGAGAAGTTCTGGACACCTCATCCCTGGAAGTGTTTGAGGCCAGGTTGGATGGGGCTTTGAGCAACCTGGTGGAAGGTGTCCCTGCCCATGGCAGAGAGGTTGGAACGAGATGGTCTTTAAGGTCTCTCTCAACCATTTCAAAGCATCCTCTGATTTAACGAATACTCAAACCCTGAAAATAAAACCAAGTTCACTTTTGTTTTGTAAGAATCAACATTTTCTTTCAGATTTTCTATTATTTCACTCTGTTATCCTATGTATGTCTTCATCATACATCAAATTTCTTAGCAACATATACTTACATAAGTAGACATGAGTATATAACGTATGTATAAACATACATACCTGAGTTTACCCAAACTCATTTTGTTTTTTACTGCCATATCTGCTTCTTACTTCTCCTCTACAACTCTCTTACCTCATACAACCTCAGAATTACCTGAATCTAATCTGATTTATGAAAAAACAGGACCACAGTCTGCAGTAAAGGAAGTACTGAATAGCACATTCAACACCACTTCGATAGGACAGATTAAATTACAGCTAACTGAATTCATGAGCTACAGTTCTCACGCCAAGAGTACTTGATTTGCCCTTTGTAGACTGTTTCTCAAAAATTGAAACATCACTGCTGAGGGTCACTCACTATTATAGCTGACACAGCACACAACTCAACAGAAATGTATTTAACTTGCATTCAATTTAAAGAACCAACAGTTCAACATAATTTATAATTCAGGATTTACATTTAAGGAAATAGTGCACAAGCTCAAAGTTGCTAAAATTTGAAGACAGCGACAGATTTAAAGATCAGAAATAAACACAAAACCAATCTATCTGGGCCTGGTCATCAGCTTGTATTTAACTCAAATCAGTTTTAACTGAAAGCTACTGGTAATCTGATGGTTATTATATTATTATCCATTAACACTTTTTACAAAAGGTGAAGCACATTAAGTTTCCAGTAGAAATGCCAAAAGGCGTACTTCTTCCTTGAAAACAGATGAAATAGCCAAACAAGAAAGAATACCAGGCATATTAGGTATTTACTGTTACTGAAGCTTGTTTCAGATGCTTGCAGATTTCCTAGGAATAAGTAACAGTCTCAGAAGACAAGACAGAGACTGATGAAATTTTGTTTCATATACATGAGGTCCTCATACATCGCTGATGGAAGAAGAAACTAGCACTGAACTATACCAAATGCACCTCCTCACAAGGTACCAGAAGAAAGCTGTACCAATGACTAATAAAATTTCATACTTCTTGACATAAAAACTAAATGTTATCCTTCGTGGGACATGCCAGTACAAAAGTTACGTATAATCAATGTTTAAAGAGTCCCTAAGCACCTGTTTTCACTATAGTGCCCTTTTCAGTCAAGTTTACTTTCAGTCTTTAAAATTAGGTCTGCATATGACATGCAAAACTACTTAGAGATGACTGTACTTTATGGTAAATTATTCAATAGTTTCCACCCCCCTCACCCCCCCCCCAAAAAAAAAAAAAAATTCAAACTTAACCAACTATGCTGTGGAAGGCTCTCCAAAGCAAAGTGATCAAACCCAGTAGGGCTTTTCTCCTTCTCTTTGCTCTCCCTTCCCTCAAATGGCCTTGCATTTCTAGACGGCTTTATTTTTTCTGTCTTATTACTACAATCATTGTTTAATTCTATATCAAGAATTATATTTCAGAGAAGCAAAGGAGGCCAAGCAACAAAGTTGTGTTTGTTCTCAAACAATGCAGCTCTTAACGTTTCTATCAAAAATGAAAGCCAATTGGACTGGAAATCTCAACTATCATAGGAGGATCTGGAGTGCTGAATCTCTCCATAGCTATTACACCCAACCGCCAATAGGAGATTTTTTCCCCCTTGTAAAAATATTTTAAATGCCAAAACATACAAAGATTAGAGGGAGGTTTATCAATATATTTTATTACAGGACATAAACCAGCCATCTTTCATGCAGGAGTGCCCAAGCATATCAGAGAATCCATTAAAAAAGCACCATGGCTGACTTACTTCTACATGAATAGACGACACAGCACACTGAGTATTACCTAGCAAAACCTACACATTCAGATACACTTACCAAATCAAGAACTAGTGACATCAGTTTCTTCACTCACAATCCTACAGAATACCCAACTGCGCTCCTAGTTACACTTTAACTCAGTTCTAATGGTTCTGCTCTGAAAAGAAACAATTATCTAGGAAATACAAACCCACCTAAACAAAATGGAAGAGTCTCAAAACAGCATTAAGACGCCTCATCGTGCTTCCTTTTTCCAATACCATCTCTAGTAGGAACTCCAACATTCTGTACCAAAGATATAGCCTCACCTATGCATTTATCTCCATTGCCTGCCAGTCTTCTCTTACTATGTATTTACTTTGGTAAGTCCCCATTTCACCAGGAAGCCTCTTTTTTAAAATGCAAATAGCAACCACACAAAGTCAGTAGAATTCAAAAAGAATATTTAACACATAGGTGTACACCCTTGTCTCCAAATACTATGCCAAAGCATTTCACTAGCAATTAAGATCTGGATTCAAAGACAAAATTATATATATTGCAGGCTTTTATCACCCAGCTACACTCACAGGAAACTCCTAAAGCAACGTGAAACAGGCATACACTAAGCTATGAAATAAATAACTATGAAACCAACCCCTGCTCTAGCTTTAAGTTAGCTGGGTTTACCTGCAAACCTGTCAGGATAACAACAACAAACAAAAAAACCCCAAACAAACAAGCAAACAAAAAAAGACTGCTTGCTGAAGCACTGGTTAATTAGTCACAAAACCCAGTTGTCTTCCTGATTCATTATTTCACAATGCTGCCTCTCTACTTACGATTAGCACCTATTGGAAGCTCTTCTCAACAGAGCAAGAATTCATTGATAAGAAACATCACTTGCAGACAGCACAAGTCATACGTATTCCATGTTCAAAATAATTTTAAAAGAATTGTTCTCACAGAATTATTCCAAATCAAACAAACCAGACTCTACTCTGTCTAATTCACAACCAACAGTAGCCTAGGAGCACTAAAGATTTAGGCCTGCCTAAGAACCAACACAGCAAAAAATTATCAGCACTGCGACCAAAATAAATCTTTTAGCTTACATTAAGTGCTCCAGATACAGAGTTGAGACAAATCTAGAAACTTTTCACTTATTAGAACAAAGAATATAGTTTATTTTATTAAATACTTAAAATGGATAAGCTTTACAGCATCAGGATTGGATGTGCCTCAATTTGTATCTACTTTTCAACTGATGAATGTATAAAACTGAATGAATGTGTAAAACTGAAATTAAAAAAAAATTAAAAACTTCTTTTTCCCCCAGAAGAAATGTATTTTCATGTTTTTGAAAACATTTTGCATTAACTGTTAGTTCTTTTATTCAGATTCTTTCCACTTCTCTTCTCAGTTACTTTTGTTTTCCTTCTAATGGCCCTGTCTTGTAGAATGCACTGTCTTTCTCACAGCTTCTTCCCAGCTGGCATTTGTAGCAGAAAAAAACAAAACAAAACAAACACAACTTTAATCAAGAAAAATTTTCCATGAACAGATCCAAGGAACCACTGCTACTCACTGTAAAAATACTAGAAGAGACAGAGAAAGCTTTCAAACATAATAATCTGAATTAAGGTGCAATACTGGGAAAATTTTAGAAATGTTTTTTAAATTTTTTGTAACCCAAATTCCATTATTTCCAAATATATAAAAGAGTGAGCAATTTCAACAAATATGGGAATTGAAGTGTGTCAGTTACTAAAAAAGGAGGAAGAAAAAGGTTGCTGCTTCACCATAAATTCCAAATTCACCATTTCTGAGCGACAACTGTCTGGCTAAAATAAAGACATACATCCAAAGTTTTTATAAACCTTTGAAAGTCACAAAAGCCAGAGAGAATTTAACAGCCTCAGAACATGAACTCAACATACTGACAAGCAACCTGAAAACTTTTCATAAAAGAGGAGACAAGAATCCCAGTTTAGACTGTTTAGACAGTTTAGACTGACCAGCATTGTCCTCATTGTTTGTTCTCCAGGGACAGACAAGAAGTTACTCACTAATCTTCCTGACAACAAACTAAAACTTTACAATGCATACTCTGAAGTTACTTTTGGCAAGCCACGCAAATTAAAACTGTACAGGCTATCATCTCCTGCACCCAAGAGCAGTAGGGAGCCACTCCAAGCTGGGAGGGAAGAGGTCTGAGGCTAGAAGTCTGTCATCAGCTTTGGGGCAGGTGGCATGTGGAGTCTGCTATTACAGCACCCAGAAGTTCAATATGAACACAGTCAGCCAGCAGCCTCTTCATTTTTATATTTGCCATCCATATAGCTATCACAGTGCATCCTCATTAGCACACCAGCCAAGGTAAAAATCTTATACACAGTTTAGCCTGTTTTTGGAAGAGTCTGTAAAGGGACAGTTCTCTTAACAACTACCTAAATCATTTCAGAGAGTTTAATTTACCAACTGGAGCAACACCTGAGAGGCATAAAAAGCAGTACGAACTAGACATTTTGTTTCCATCCAGACAGCACCCTGCAGCTTCAACAATAATGGCAGAATCATTACTATTAATATTTCAAATTGCTCTGACTCGCGATATTCCCCAACACAAACATAACAGCACTTTAACAAATACCAAGAACACTCTGTATAAAGCTACATTTTAGCAAAGAACCATTCCAAAACTCATAAAAAACACAGCATAGTTGATACCTTAAACTGTCATTTTATAGGATTTTGGTAATCAGCCATTACCTCCTTGGTAAGAATGATGTAAAGAAGAAACAAACAAACAAGAAAACCAACCAAAAAAAAAACAACAAAAAAATTCCATACCTTGGCACCTCCACCTGATTTCCACTTGTATTAGACAATATTAGAGGTTCTATAACCACATTTTCCAGGCAAAATAATTTACTGCATTGTTAGCTTTAGTGCTTTTAAAAATATGCCTTAGATGATACCAAGACCACACACAGAAAACAACACATCCCTAAGTCACAGGTTACAACTACTAATAATTGTTTATACTACACAGCTCTTCTGCTTTGAGTTCCTCTTCTCCAGTACTCCAATAAATACAAAATATAAATAATTACACCTGAATATCCAAATTGCATATTAGAATCAAATTATCAACAGCTACATAATCTTCCACGAAAAATTATCTCAGAACCAATCCTTTAAGGAAGTAAAAGAATATCCTATCTTAAAATTAAATAAAAAAACCCCACTCCTGCATGCTGTAAATACTGTATGAATAGTTTGTAGAAACAAAGATCTGTTAAGCGTGATAGCCATTAATAAGTCCAAACATGCTGACAGAAAATGAGCAGAAGACTTACATATTCTCCCTCTTCCTCTATCAAGCTGCAGAATAGTAAAACTTACAGCTTACAAGTTCGTATAAACTTAAATATATATGCATATTTATATATATAATCCAATAGAGACAGCTGTAGCTGAGACTCAAACCAAATACGCAGAAAAGAAACAAGAACAATAATTTCACATAAAAATTAGTTTCTTGATATATATAGACATGGTAACTTGTCAGCATAAGAGCGATGAAATTCTCTCCCCACCAAATAAAGAGTCACAAGACTAGAAAATCAGATACTTCGTGAGTGGTTCCACTGACTAGATCAACCCAGCAGACAAATCATCACCATCAGTAGCATACAGAAATAGGTTATACCATACAGCTGAGTGACATGAAAAGGATGCTTCCTTCATGGAATTTAATGTGCTTCAGTTATCAATAAATAAATAACACACACGCACATACACAATTTGTCTGATTTGAAACATATCAAAGCAGACCAAGTGATTCCCTGGAGAAAAATGACAATACATTTACACACAAGTTATTGTCAATCAGCTGGTCAAACAGACCAGCTAGCAACTGCTTCAAGCTGGGATGTGAGTGAAGAAACTGACCAGAAAAAAAAGGACAGACAAGTTGAAAGTTTTCATGATCAAATCCTACAGATTGCCATCTTTGATCCACTCCAGTATTAAAAAGAAAGATAAAAAACCCTCATATTTTATACAGAAAACTGAACCAGTGCTCTAATATGAGGAGAAAACAGTGCAGCTCACAAAGTGAACATTCTTAGAAAACAATGTTGTATCAAATACATCTCCCTTCTTTACTCTTCAAAGAAAAACCAACACTTGCTCAGTCATTTGAAACACAGTCTTCCTACGGGAAAGCAGAAATAGTCTTATTTTGAGAACTGCTCTACCCTAACACCTAAATATCCCAGGTGCACACTATCACACAGTACTAAGAAAAACTTTACTTACCAATTTGAAGCTGCTAAAAACCCTTTAAAACGTTGCAGAGATGAAAGGATGCCGTCCCAAGTAAAAGAAAACATGTTAAATTACCCCTCAGTAGTACAAGTTAATACTGAAAATGTTTTACACTGGCAAGTGTCAACAGTAAGGGAATTACACTCAGCTAAATAATTTGGTTAAGAAGAGCTTATGCCCAGACAAGACCTTGGAAGGTAAACACAAGTTCCCATCTTTTACTTCACAAAAATTCACTCTTCATTGCTGTATACACAACTACGTCTCTCACAATAAACAAAAGTGGTATTTAAATTCCGTGACACTTGTGGTTTTTTCCAGTTATACTGCCCATCACCCTTAAAATTGAGCCGAACCAAGATTAAACACACTTTAGGAAGAGATTTGTTTCACTAAGTTTTCATGATATGAAAGCCAAAATATCAAGGCATCCATCTCCAAAAGGCTGCTCTCTCTGTCCGCTACAAACAGTCCAGACATGCAAACTCAGGAACCTAAACATAGAAAAAACTGAGTCAAGCCCTAAGAGCCTATATGCTTTAAACCCCTAGTACTTTAAAGTTCCTGTTTCTTCCCACTGAAGAAGGAAAAAGAAAAAAAAAAAATCTGTATTTCTCTTCAGCTTTCTTATCTTCTTCAGTTTGGGCTGAGACACAACACTTAGCGGAGGAATTTTTCTGAAGTATTTTCACCTGGTACATTAGTTTTATTTAAGCATAAACTTGGCAGGGGAAAGGTATGGTGTTAGGTGCTTCTGATTTTGTGGGTGAGTTTTGCATGCATGCTATTTCTGAAATATTAGTACTAGCTGGGTTCCAGATTATTTGATTATTTGCATTGCAAAAGGTACTTCTGGGCATCTAGGCTATTTATAGGACTTAACAAATTACTTATCTTCAAGAAGCGTATTCGAGTGTCAAAGCCTATTCTATAACACATTGTGAAATTCACAACATCAGAAAATGAATACTGAATTTCCTTCTGTAATCAATTAAATATCTAAACTAGGTTCAAACAACAGAAACAGGTGACAGGCAAACACTAACCATTTACCTCAAGACTGATTTTAAACACTGAAGATAGAAAAGCAGAAATGTGAACTTTCAATTTTCACATGTTCAGACTTCTTCCATACACTCTCACTTTTCTGACCTCTCTGAAAGATAAAAGAGAATACTTGTTTCAATCCATTTTTTTCCAGCCTAAAGAGAACAAGAAACTTATGGGAAGGGACCTGTTGCTGCCTAATCCACAATAAATCTTTATGGTATTGAAATTCACCTCAGCAGTAGATGACAGGAAAAGGAAGAGAAGAAAGCTGACTCACACCTGGTCATTTCTCTCTACAACACCAGCTATAATAGTAATGATTTATTCTGGGACAAGTGTCATTTTGTGGGAGGGGAAAATGAAGTAAGAAATACAGAGAGTGAAAACAAAATCCAAGTCATTTAGCTTTATGACTAAAGCCTCAAAGACGTGCAAATGTAATGGTGAATTCAGGTCACCATTACAGTCACAACATTCAGACCATGTTTTCTTTCAAAACTTGTGGCATTTAAGAACACTGCCAAGTAAAATCATGGATTATTATTTATCATCTCAGTATCACAAAAAGGTGACAAAACAAGGAAAAAATGCTCATACATTCCTTAGAATATTTAAAATAGGTGACAAGTTTGGTAGTGAAACCAAAAATAACACGCGGTAAGAAAGAGAACTAATTTAAGCCTCCAAAAAAAGGAAAAGAGCCACCAGCATTCTTTTCATGTAAAGAACTTGGCTACTCTGGGGCACAATTTCTTACTTAGACAATACTCTGGCATTAGACTACAGCTGTGTACCTATTGTCCTGCTGATACAACGCCACTTGAAATATATTTGGCTAGCATATTTTGTGTGTGAACATAGAGAAATTAAGTATTTGAAAATATGTAGCACCTCATTTTTCCCATGAACTTTTTAAAATTTTCCCATGCACATAAAAACGAAAATACTGGTATGCCCAAGTTTTCATTCTGCATTTGTTTAGTGTAAAGGACTTCATGTGAACAGAAGCTTAAAAGAATCTTTTTGCATTAAAATACTCTTATTAAAATATTTCAGTCAATTTAATAGATTCACAACCCCAAATTTACATTTACAAAGCCTTCTATGGAATTCATTGCACTTTGAAAAATGGACAAGAAACAGATCTCAGAGGACAGAGGGCAAGAAAAAATTTGTCATCTTTCTCCTGCTGGTGTTCTCTTCCTTCTTCCTTTCCTATTACCATGCATTTCAATTTGGAATGTAACACTTCTCCCACCTTCACCCACTCAGAAGTGAAGAAGTACCTTCTGGTTTTCCGGTATTACTTATTCTAGTTTACCTGAATTACTTTTTCATTATGGCATAATTAAAAATTTAGCATCCCCATTTCAGGATACGTGTCAGGTGTCCAACTGCAGGCACTCTGCCTTCTGGAACGGGAAGGTTGCCCATATTAAATGCTCAACAAAACCAAGGACGATTCACAAACTACGCCACTAGTGTTCACAGTCTCCCTCTTTCACTGACCAGACCTACAAGAAGTCTGCAATGGTGGGTTCAGATAAGCATGGCCAATGAACTTGCAATGAACATGGTGGCCATAGCATATAAATTTTTGCTTCTCTACAGCACAGAATTAACTCAATCTTGGCACAGTTGAGTATGTGAATTCACTGAGATTCACACAGTATTTCAGCCTGGCCTGGACAGCAGTTTCTGAGTGTGCCGAGCAAACATCGGTATTTCAACCTCTTTTGAAAGGAAAAATAATTCAAAACAAGATGAGGACAACCAGGCACCTTCAACAGCTCCCAAGCAAGAGTGTTCAACTTTCATACAAGAAGACTAGTTAAAAAACCCATACACTTCAAAGGTTCAAAGCCACATTTTCAACCCCTCAGGAAGTACCCTTAAAGAAGTATTTTTCCTGTTTAACTTCTCTTAGTGCCAGAAATCAGTATGTGCTCCAGTCCTGTGCCCTCCCCAAAGCTGTAACTCCACTTTATCAACTAAGTATTAAGGCACTTCTCTCCAAAGCAAACCTGCACTCCAGACTCTGCTCCAACTGCCTTTTAACAAAGGGCCCACAAACACCCGAACAAAGGTTGAGTCCTGGGATGTTTGGGGGAGATAAATGTCCTCTGAATCATGCTAATCACTGTACTTCCCTTTAGCTCTTCCCGCCTTCACACTAAGTTCTTTGGTAAACCAGGCACAGGAGAAATCACGGAAAACTCATGCAATCCAGCCTGCATTATGGTGGTCATGTTAACAGAGATTTTAATCCTCTGAGACTATGAAGGATACTTAAAATAGTAGCTGCTACATTCAAAGCAGGTATTCAACTTTTTTTTTTTTAACATGGATTTTACTGCATCCTCAGAGAGAAGTTGAATGACTACAATTCCACAGACACCAACATAATTTTGTTACCTTAAATATTACTCATAAACAGCTGCAAGAGCATGGAACTCACCTCTCTATTTTGACACTTGGTCATGTTGATAGTTTCCAAGGCCATAACTATTTCTAACCCAGGGGATACCTGTAAGCAGAACTTCCTGTTACGTAATTTTTGAGTATTTCCCCTCCCATCTCTGAACATCTCCAATTATCTCAGAGCACACAGCTTTCAAGAACACCAGCAGAAAGAAAATGGTTATCCTTATCAGAGCAGTCAAACTGCGGATGACTCTAAATTGCTGTAGTGAAACTGATGACATTAATCCCATCTATTTGTGCAGAGAGATGAAAATGAAGGATAAGGTAATACGGATTTAAACCACTGCTAAAAAGAACTCTAGATATACTCTTTCAGTACATGTGATATAAACCTACAACCTACTTAACTAACTGAATTAAAAAAGGTTTAAGCCAAGCAAAAAAGTTTCTCAAGCTAAACTACACATCTACTCTACAACCGTGCAGCATTTTGCACTGGTTTAACTCACAGCCCATTTAAATCAGGACTCCAATGCAGCATGTTAGTAGGTGCACACAGAGTAGCCCAACCTCACACAGACTTACTGACTCTGATCCCAGATGCACTACAGAAGCATTAGTAGGGCACTGCATCTTTTATAAACTCAGCCACTCAGAGCAGGTATTCCTGTGCTCAGTTTCAATATCACTTTGGGGCTGCAATATTGCTTCCTGGTCAGGAGCAAGACCCTCTCTCAGACTTCTACTGAAGCACACAGAGATGTCTTAAATTCATTTTTCAGCCAACTTACAATAAGCCAGCTCAGTTTCTCTGACAAGGTAAGAAGGCCTTATATCTTTATCTGTGCAGTTTTATACCTTTCCAGTTTTGTATTTTATATTTATTCTCTCTACAATAAATGACCAATAACACAATTCAAAAGAGATGCAAAGAACGGTCATCTTTTCAGACAGAGATATTTGAGAAAAAAAGAAAAGAAAAAAAATCAAGCTGGGGAAGACAGAGAATGAAGGGAGACTATGAATTCTGTCAGTGCCTTGACAGGCAGCCATCTGCTCCTTTCACCTTTTATTTCCTTCTTTGTATCTTTGTAACTGACAGTCTCATGGTTTTTTAAGTCTCTCTCTAAATCCTGTGGAACCACAATTTTCCCTTTCCATAGCCTCTGAGGAGCATCTCAAAGAACACTCAAAAAAAGGTATACAGTTTAAAGCTGACACCAGGATTATTTCCACATCTCTTCACTGGCCTCAGGAATAATTCCATGAGTACTATGTCTTCTTTCAAAATTAGTGTTTTACTGCAATCTGTGTTTCATTTGAAGTCTTAATCCATAACTTAATCCTTAAGTGATGACTACTGTATCCACACGGTCATGACGTAACGAAGAAAATCAACCACTTCTGGAAGGAAAAAACCATCACAACCCTTTCAAGAAGTCTCTTAATAATCTCAAATAATTTATCAGTAAAATGTCTGCCCACGTTTCAAACTGGAATATTATCTCAAAACACAACGCACTTCAAGAGAAGATAACGTGTTCTTCACTGATAACAACACTCTTGGGCCTTTCCAATTACACTTCTAAAGCCATCAACTTCACTAAGAAAGGGCTTATATCACACCTTTTTGGCTGAAGAAAGTTTAGGGAAAATTAAGATTTACATCACATTATTTACTGGAATAAATCTATCCAAAATGGTTTCACAGTCCTATAATGAAGAAGTGAATAAAACTTCCATGTAGTTGAACATAAAAGCTTTCAAACCAGGTGTGAAAATCTTTTACCAAAATTCTACGCACGCAAAGCATCTTCGCATCAGTATTCAGGCAACAGCATGACGGGGGTTTGACATACGCTCAGCTGCATTCGGCTAACCTGTCTGATCTCTCCCCTGGCCCGACAACTAATTTAAATGATGAATTTTTCATCATGATGCAGGTAAATGAAGTTAAACCAGATAAACCAGGTTTTACACCAAAAGGTCTTTCAGCTTCAGCAGTGGCAGTACTCATCTCACAGACAAGCCAAACCCGGGTCCGGGTACAGGCTCGCTCTGCTGCAGATCCCGCAGCCGGAGCAGGCGACACGGCAGCACCGGGGCCATTCAATGCCCACAGCCCCGCAGCGCGGCTCCCGAACTGCGCCGCGCCTGCGGCGCGTTCTCCCCCGCCGCCCACAGCCACCTACAGCCACCGCAGGCACCTCCAGCTGCCCTCACACCGGCCAGCGGCGGCGCGGCGAGAGAGAAGGGAGCGGAGCGGAGAGGGGGGAGCGGAGCGGGGAGGCGGAGAGGAAAAAAACACAGAAAAGAGGGCGCTGGGGAAGGGGGCAGCCGGCTGTTGGGGCACCTCCTCCCGCCGGGCACGGTCATAGACAGGCACCTCGGCAGCTCCTTTGTTCCCCTCCTTCCCGCACTCACCCACGGTGGCCAGGGTCTCCAGGTCCTCCAGCTTGTAGGCAGCGGGCTCGAGTGCGGCGGGCGA